>OU343222.1:148825098-148970024 GCA_910596185.1 Chrysanthemum makinoi
TCATTTTTGTCTTATGATTTAATTTGTAAGACGAGAGGTTATCTCGTTTTTCCCCAGTGACTGAAACTGCACGCGTACCGACACTATGATAAGGGCAAACAAAACAAATAATAAACTCTCGTAATGGAAAAATATTACCCAGACAATAATATCTCAGCAATATATCCATAAGTTATGACATCATAAAAATTATCGAACGTTAATACATCAGTCACAGTTTTAATTCGCGGAACTCAAAGTATTTAACACAACTCTCACTTTAAAATTTAAACACTTATCAATACAAGTTATCACTTTACAAACTAAAGATACATGTGTAACTTAACATTTTTATCTCACATTTTAAATAAATCTTTACAAAATTCAAAGTAAACATTATCTCTTTTGTTTTTCTTTCTTGGTTTATCCGCCCCCCCTCCCACCTTCACTTTTGTCGTGTCTTACACACACCCACATCCACACGTTTTCTTCCCAAATGAAGAGATAACACCAAACTTCTTTCTCCTCCAAAAGTCATGAGTTACCTGCTTCCATTTCCATTTTCGTCCATGTCAACGCAAACCCAAAAGGAGGTGATATATGTGGGTCTTACAAGAGCTCCTTTCCATCTCACTTTGTCCATTCATGGTTAAATGGTGTATGTCTTTGTCCCTCTGCTGCTGCCACAGTCAACGCCGCCCAAGGATGGGTCAACCACCTATGGGTTAGCCATGGAAGCATCAAAGGTCCTTTTCTCCTTCCCTAGCTTCTAAAAAAGAACCACAAGGTGGGATGATGTGAGTGGCTAGAGGCCATCTTCAACACAAAAAGGGTATGACACAATAACCCAAGAGGAGAAAGTTGAGTCAAAACTTTCTTGGGTCCTCTCCTTTTATTCCAGTCGAGTCAAACCCAGGGTATCACACTCCAAACTTCACCACAAAGGGATAAGGAAGACTCCTGCTTGAGTGCTCGCTCCGAATTGTTTGGGTCCGGTTGTGGCGTTAGATACCCGGGTTGGCCTTCGACTTCATTATCATCATATTGTTGTAAGAAATTTACTAAACCTCATCTTGTTAAAATTTACTATTCGAGTTGAATGAAAATGGTTATTTGATTATGAAACTTAGTATTTTGATTTTTATGTTTGTTGGTGAATGATAAACTCTCATGTAAAAATTGGGTTGTCGTTGGGGTCTTTTGTTGTAGTCTTGTCGAGTTTTGAATCAAAGGAAACAAGAATAAGTTTACAAGAGTAGACTAAGAACTAGTGGTACTTGATGTTAAAATCTTTATGCTTGATAAACAACCTATGTTGCCTTAGACTTAGGATGTCACTTACAAATTGGGTCGGTTTGGTTTACTGTCGTGAATGGGAATTTGAAGAGATAAGTTTTGGTAAAACTTGCTAATGTCAAATGATATCAAACCTGAAAACTTATGTTGGTCATGAGATTGAACTTGGTAAAGATATGTTGAGTTATTGTCTATTTCGACTAGGAACCCATTTCCATGCTCGTAACTCTTTCCAGTCAACCTCGGTGTTATTCATTGTGTCGATAGGAGTTTTATGTCAAAGAAACTCACACCAAGTTATGACCTTGTGATAGCTTGAGAAATTTCCGTTAGTGTGAGTACCCGGTGTCTCGGATTTCGACCATGAATCTTGTGTTAAAATGGTTATGACCTTCGAGAATAAGAAACCCAAGACAAGTGTGCTCGTTTACTAAGATACATTATGAGTAGTCCATTTTGTCAAGGTCCGTAATGGTAGAATAGTTGGCGGGATGGAACCACGTTGAGTAGTACTCAACTAAAAAATGGTATCGTCACCCCTTTTTGCTCACATTTTCTAGTTAATGATGTTAGCCAATCTTGTTCGAAACAAGTCTTGTACATGATCATCTTCCCTTGTTAGCTTGTCTCTATTAAGTAGATAGTAGTCATCAAAATGGATATGCTTGAGTCTATGTAAGTGAGTCAACAATTTCATTGTGGTAGTACCATGGTGATGGGTCGTACTCACTGGCCGAAGGGTTCGGTTTCCCGAGTTCAAGCGTGAGCAAACAAGTGTCTCGAGCATGTTACTCACGTCATGTTTGGTAACTAAGAAGTATACTTTTTCAATAAACCTGGAAATGAGTTCTTTGTAAAAACATTGGTTAACAAAGAAGTAGTAACAATGTTGGACCAGCCCCCTTTTTCCTTCCCTCTCGTTGAAATTATCACATCGGGCCAGGCCCAAGACTTAGTACCATGTTGTCATCTTAAATGGGCCCCAGCCCATGGTTAAATATGTAGCATCTGTTAGTATCTCTAGAGTGGCCGAATAAGGTGATACCCGGAACGATTTATCTGATGACAAATAACGAAAACCATTCACCGTCTATTCTTTCTTTTCATCTCGTTACATATCGTCTTAACGTCAATTATGTACACAAGTTGTAATTTAACGAAAATGTGTGAAAGTTTGACGTAAACAACAAATGTTTTAAGAACGTAATACACTTAATAATGTCTACAACCATGTTTAACGGCAATAAGTAAGCAAATATATGATCACTATATCATGATTCACTAAATTTGGAATACTTCAGATTAAACTCAAATACTTTCTAAGTACAATTAGAGAATAAATCAATTTTATAAAATTTTGACAATACCACTTTGTGTCAACTTAAATGAGTATATATACCTTTATATACTTACTAGTGGAACATTGTAATTATTTCTCAAATCAAACTACGGATTTTTAAAACCATATTAATGTCAACATGAAAAGTATATATACTCCGTATACTTACTAGTAAAACCATTCTAACAATTTTTGCAAACTTACGTTTAGTATTAATACAATTATAAAAACCATTGAACTACTTTAAGTAAGGAATACTTAAAACAATGAACTAAATATTGCCCTCCTTATCTAGGTCGCGTGTCGGTGCCTCACAACAATCACTAAAGCTTACTTTCGGATTGCATTTTGCTAAGGTGAGTCTTCATAGCCCCACTTTTACTTAATAAACTGTTTTATACTTTTGGGTGAGAAAATATGCAAAACCTTTTTATGGACCTAAACTATTGCATGATTACTATTACGTGGTTTAGCCTAAGCCCTTATGTCCCTAGAAATGCCCCCTTTTCATGAACCGTCAATTCCCTATTGGGAAGCGCGAATGTTATAAATAGATCTATTGAGGGTGACTCCTCCGTTCGGTTGGCCCTGCTTAGGCCAAGGCGAAACGTATATCATGTCGGAATCGAGTGTTGAGGGACAAAACACTCGCTATGGGCCCCTATATTGTATGATATCTGTTAGCATACGTAAACTGTCGAGTATCGGTTGCATGAACTTAGAGCTAACGTAATAGACATTCATCCATATAAAATTAGATTCGTTGTAATGATTATATGACTTTGCTTTGGTCCAAACTTACTGTTTTAACTTAAACCTATGAACTCACCTTTTTAGTGACCTTTTAGCATATTTTCTCAGGTGCTTAAATTGTGAACTTGGATGCAAGGCAAGATGGCGGTAAATGGTCGTAGTAGTATCAAAAGAAGTGTTTTTACACAAACTGATGTTTTTAAATTGGGACCACTGAACTTATGGGATGTGCCCATTTATCTAAACAATGTTGTAAGATAATGTTTTAAAACTATTTTATGAAATTAAAACGGAGTATGTATTCCGTTCCTTATTACTTGCGTTGTGATCTCCAATTTCGTAACATTCCCAATAACACGTATGCTTCCGCTAAACAAATTTGGGGGTGTTACAGATTGGCATCAGAGCCTAGGTTTGTTGGGTTTAGTAAATACCCAAACCCCTTAATCTAGGATTTGAATAGAAAATAGCCCAAGTGTTTAGTCCGTTAAACACTAACAGTCTCTAAGTGCATAGTCTCTCAGTGAGTCATCTTAAGGATACTCAGTACGAGGTGAAGAAGAAGTCTCTCACTCAAGAAGCGGAACTTAAAGGGTGAAGACGAGTCAAGAAAGATGATGGATTCAAAGTGAGTGATGACAATAACTCATCAATCCCCAAGACTCCTCTCCAACCGCTTACATGAAGACAAATGAAGTAGAAGATGAAGGATGAAAAGAATGAAGAAAGAGCGGGACAAGGCGGGATAAGTTTGAATCAGATAAGACAACGTCCTTATCAACCAAAGTCAACTTTCCCTGAATGGCAAAAGATCGGGCTCAGTGTCATCACTGAACTTAGGAAAGTAGTCTTGTCTCTTACCTAGAATAGTCTTTAGAATGAGACAAAATACATCGTATTTTGTCTTCAGATATGTTGTCGGTTGTCACTTAGGAAAAGAGTTAAAACTCATACATGTATAAATAGCATAAGAGATGGAGTGAAAAGGTTAACCTTGTGAATTGTAAAAACACACATACATGCAAGCCATCTTTTCACTCCTCCAAATACAACTTAGTTCCTGAGATAGCTCAGTGAGCTCTAAGAGTTGTGCTCGGACTTAGCCTGAGCTTAGAGAGAGTCACCCAACTTTGTCATTTCAATCCCAAGTACTATTCCGCAAGTACTTGGGTAACGTATTCTTTGTTGATTTATTTCTAATAATAATATGATGTTGAAAATTACTGTGTGTTTTACTTATGTTAATTTCAGTCATAGTTCACTATTAACTTGTTTTATATATTTAAACTGTTTTAAACGATAGTGAACGGGGAACAACAAGTGGTATCAGAGACAGGCTAATTATAAAACTCGCTTTTTAGGCCGCTCTAAAAGTTTTTAAATTAGGATCCTAAATGGTCAAATTTATGTACCCCAACTAGTCGATAAAAAGGGTGGAGCTTATTCACAAGTTCCCCTAGACTTGAAGTTGGCAAATTCAACAAATGGAAAAAGCGAATGCTTTTCTATTTGATTGGGATGGAACCTTATTATATCAAGTGTATAAATGAAGGTCCATTTGTCCCAAAGACTGAAGGGTTGCCCAAACCTGAAGCTCAGTGGACCCAGGATGAAAGGAGAGTGGTCAACCAGACCAAAGACTCAAAGTATCATAATATCTTGTCTTCCGACGATATTATGGAGTCTGTTATAAGCTATAGTACAAGAAAGCAAACCTGTATGACCTAGTTCATAGTCATGAAGGACCATCCGATACCAAGGAAAATAGGATAATGGACCTGAAACTTGAGTATAACACCTTCGTGGCTAAGGACTCGAAACTCTCTCTCAAACTTACACCATGTACAAAACTCTTTTAAATGAACTGTCAAATGATGGTGTTAAGTTGTCCAAACATGAAATCAATGTTGGTTTTGTCAACGTCTCCCGAGAAGTGGTTGAATTTATCTCGTGGACTTAGGAATGCTAATCATATCCAAAATCTTGAGCTTCTTGAAATTTATGGGAAATTTGTCTATGAGGAAAACCTCATCAATAGACGATACCCTGACTTAAAGAAGTCTCGGGAAGTCAAGAAGTCCCCACCACCACCTCATCACCAATATCAACCGCTTTCTATTCTAACAATACTGTTCAGGATTTTCGTGAAAATTCGATGATGAGCTGATGAGAGATCAAGTGAGGAGTACCTAAATGACCTGAACACTAATTCCGTGAAAGGGCACTTTGCTAACTCTCGAAGGTTTATAAAAAGAAATAAAGGTTTTTCAAATGCCAAAGAAAATGAGGACACTGAATGCTTTAAGTGTCACAAAAGAGGTCATTTTGCAAAAGATTGTTTTTCAAAAACAATTTCTGAACCCTCTTATAAACCATCAGGGTCAAATCGGTCCTCAGGCTTTAGCAAATTTCAACCAAAAATCTATCAGTCTCATCAAAACCTTCAAAACAAATCTGATCAAAACAAACTGTTGATTTTGAAGCAAAATATAAGAAAGTCAAAGCTAAGCTTGCATTGCTCGAGGCCACCCTCGAAACAACAAAAGAGTTCAATCGTGCGGGGTAAAACAAAGGCCTTGTTTCGAGACCTTCGACCGGGATGAAGAGCCGTGTCATCGAGATGATGAAATGGTGCATGTCGATGCACCGATGGCCCTCTCGTAAGAAGACAAGCTAGCCGTTGGAAAGAACCATGCCGAGAAAGGGAATGGGTCAACATCACTATGAAGAAGGTAAACATCTTACTTTCTATGGATGATGACTCGATTGGGCGTCTTATATGAATTATCTTAATGTTGACCTTAAGTTCGCCGAAGAGCAAAGATTAAATATTTTTTCAAAATACAACAAGCTAAGTTTTGAATTAAACAAGTGTAGAGATGAACTGCTTATTTTAAAACAAGCCAAGCTTAAGGTCGCCACTTTGCAAATTCAAAACACTGAACTAGTTAAGAGAAATCAGGCTCTTCAAGATGAACTTAATAAGGAACAAGATATTCTTGATAGTTGGACCGCTAAGAATCCTGTGGTCTTTGATGCGTGGGTGCCCCCAAGAGCAAAAAGAGAGTCATAGGTGAAAATCATCTCCCGACTCTTTCAACAAAGACCACTCCTAAGCCATTTGTGTCCGGTGGCATGATTACAAATATGTTGACTAATCCCAATTCCAAAGGATTGGATTGAACGGGTTAATCCTGCGAGTAAGCTTCCAAATTTCGATTCTGGAAGGATTCTAGAGCCTGAAAGTCAAGCTCTAAAGAGCATGCTTGGACTCCCTGATGTGCCCACCGCTTCCACCACTGAAACCTCTTCAAAGTGCTGCTCCAAGCTCTGAGCTTACTCCACTGCAATTCAATCCTCATTCACCAAAAGAAAGGTCTGGACTTGGTAGAACCATCCTGAAAAGACCAACAGAACCAACTCAACAAGAGTCTACTCCTACTGAGACTTCAACATCCTCTGTCCCCACAACCAAATTCAACAACTGACTGAACTAGTGAGGAAGCTTAGTGAAAAATTGGAATCCATTGAAAAGGTCCCTGAACCAATCAAGGAGACAAAGTCACTTCTTCCAGCCATCAAAGTCTAAGTCAACCTCCAAAACAAGCAAAAGTGTGAGTGGTCATTGCACCACCATACCACCGACAATGCTATAGAATCCTTTTCGCATGATCCGCAAAAGGATGATCACAGACTGCAGACCATCTACAAGATGTCAGTCAAGCAAACTATACCAAAGTTGGTCATCAAGATGCTTCATCCTTTAAAGCTGCTCCCAAGAATAGAGCAAAACCTTTTCCTCTGTGCCTCACGTGGGTTTAATGATCATCATCAAGATGATTGTCTCATGAACACATGCTGTGATATATGCGTAATCCACTCATGAGACATCCCAACATGAGAGTGTCATTCATGCAAGGAGAAATTCTAAACAACCTAGAGTCACCGAGTCATCCTCGCCTTTAAATGCAAAACCCGTGGTAGCACTATGCACACAACCACCCACCATGAGTCGATTGCAAAATTCAAAGAGACCTTGAGACCCAAGCCCACTAGTAAGTGGGTCACTAAGAGAAACTAATTCCATTCACAGAGACATGCTAGGGATCCTATTTGGCATCTAGACAGTGGATGCTCAAGAAGCATGACATGTGTGAAGGAATATCTGCACAAGTATGTAAAGGAACCAGGGCCCAAGGTAGTATTTGGTGATAACTCATCATGTCCCATCAAGGTTATGGTTCAAGAACTGCAATGGAATAGTTTTCTAGAATAGCCTATGTCAATGGTCTCAAATACAATCTCATCGTCAGTCCAACTATGTGATGCTACATACATTGTACAATTCAATGATAAACAAGGTACCATTTTCAATGCCAACAAGGAAGTTGTGTTGATAGCTCCTAGGAGAGATGATGTTTATGTGTTAGACATGTCAACACTCTCCCAAGATGGAACTTGTCTCTTTGCTAAAGCCATGAAACAATCAATTGGCTGTGGCATAAGAGACTCTCACTCTTAAAATTCAAAAACCTAAACAACTTGGCAAAATAAAACAAGGTCCTTGGCTTACCATCACTGGTCTTTGCAAAAGACAAACCATGCTCTGCATGTGAAAAAGGTAAACACCACGAGCTTCATTCAAAACCAAACAAAATTCTCCATCAAAAGCAGCCTTCACCTCCGCACATGGATCTCTTGGACCTGCTCCCAGATCAATCCAAAGATGAGAAGTATACACTTTTCGTTGTTGATGAGTTCTCAAGATACACTTGGGTATACTTTCTTTCCAAAAGAGTCAGTAATGATACAATAATGTCATTCATCAGAAGATTGAAACCGTAATGACATTATGTTAAACAACCGAACCGACAATGGTACTAAGTTCGAAATCATGAGCTTGAGAGTTTCGTGATGAAAAAGGAATTTCTCAAAATTTCGTCTCCATATACCCCGAACAAAATGGGGTTGCTGAAAGAAAACAGAACTCTCATTGAGGTCGCTAGAACCATGTTAAATGGCTCACCCTCTCAAAACATTTCGACCAAGCACCAAAACTGCCTGTTACACTCAAAATAGGTCAATCATTGTCAAAATACATAATAAAACCCCATATGAGATCTTCAAAGGTAGACTTCCCGACATCAGCTATTTTCATGTGTTTGGATGTCATGTGTGCATTCATAACCACAAGGATCATCTAGGCAAGTTTGATGCAAAAGCCGATGATGGATACTTCTTAGGCTACTCACCGATCTCCAAAGCCTTCGTGGTTTTAAACACAAGGAGACAACAAGTTGAGGAAACCTTTCATGTCACCTTTGATGAAAATGCGAAAGCATCAGTTCACCAACACCTCAGGGAAGAAATAGGAATTGATAACTCATCAAGATATCCTCCCCGATGAGTACAACACCGAATTCAATTCCTCATATCAAGCTGATGCTGACATCTCATATTATGTCTTATCTCACAACCTACCCCAACCAACCATCAGTGAGTTCATTGATAATCAATCGTCCCTCACTTGGATAGGAAACACGATCCAAATGATCGGAACCTCAGAACTCATGAACCTCAAACCGAACAAGACATCTCTACAGGATGTTCTAAATGATTATGTGGCTCTTGCACCGAACTCACATCCAACTCCTAGTGAAATCATCAAGCTCAGATCCCGCACCACAAAGTAAGTGGACAAGAACTCAAGACATTGAACTTGTAAACATCATTGGTGAACCCACCGGGGCATGCTCACTAGAAGCATGGTTGCTAAGTTAACTGCAACCTCAGCCAATGAATGTCTATATGCCGATTACCTATCGATATAGAACCCAAAAGTGTCACTGAGGCTCTTAAACACCCAAGCTGGGTTCAAACTATGCAAGAAGAACTGCAACAGTTTGACAAAAACAAGGTCATGACCTTGATCAAATGTCCTCAGGATGTAGTAGTCATAGGAATGAAGTGGGTTTTCTAAACAAAACCGATGAAAATGGCACTGCCATTAAAAACAAAGCAAGACTTGTAGCCAAAGGTTACAGTCAACAAGAAGGCATTGACTATGATGAGACATTTGCTCCTGTTGCAAAGAATGGAAGCCATCAAGATCTTCCTTGCATATGCAACATACATGAACTTCAGGGTCTACCAAATGGATGTTAAATGTGCATTCTTAAATGGTGATCTCAAGGAAGATGTGTATGTTCAAGAACCCCAGCTTTGAGAGTAGTGAATTCTCCGACTATGTCTCAAGCTTGACAAAGCCCTCTATGGACTTAAACAAGCTCCCAGGGCATGGTATGAAACTCTCTCACCTTTCCCGATACAAAACAAGTTTGTCAGAGGAAAGATAGACAACACACTGTTTGTCTATAGAACTAAACAGGATGTGATACTAGTCCAAGTGTATGTTGATGATATCATTTTTGGCTCAACAAACTACAAACTTTGCAAACAGTTTGAAAACTGATGACAAAGAAGTTTGAAATGAGCATGATGGGGGAACTCACATACTTTCTTAGACTACAAATCAGAAAACCGATAAAGGAATATCCATCACTCAAGAGAAATACACCGAAATCTCTTGAAGAAATATGAGATATCCGACGTCCTCGTGAAGACTCCAATGGTCCCACCTAATAACCTTGGACCTAATCTCACTGGAAAATCAGTCCAATCAAACCCATTTCGAGGGATTGTTGGATCACCGATGTATCTAATCGCTTCTAGACCGCACATCCAATTCTCACCGTCTAATAGCAAGATATCATCCCAATCCTAAAGAATCCCATTTCACTCGCAGCCAAAAGAATACTCTCGGTACCTAAGGGAACCCCAAATCTTGGACTCTATTATCCAAAATGCTCGTGGTTTGATCTCGAGGTTAATCGATTCTGATTATGCTTGGCTGCAACATGGACAGTAAAAAGTACCCTGTGGTCCTGCCAATTTCTTGGAGGAAAACTAGTTTGTTGGAGTGCTAAAAGCAACAATCGTGGCTATGTCCTCACCGAAGCCGAATATGTAGCTCAGCAGATGTCGTATTAATGTATTATGGATGAAAGTCAACTCAGTGACTATAACATCCATTACAAAATGGTGCCCATCTTCTGTGATAACACCAGTGCTATTGCAATCTCCAACAACCCTGTCCTCCACCAAAGAACCAAACACATTGATATCGGATATCACTTCATCAGGGATCACATAATGAAGGGTGACATTGAACTTCATTTCATCCCTATTGAATATCAACTGGCTGATATCTTCACCAAACCCTTGGATGAACCTACCTTCGGAGACTGAAAGTGAATTGGGAATGCTTGACATTGAAAGTCGTATTCGAAAACCAATCTCAAGTTCTCTCAAATGGTTCGTCCTCCCCAACATCCAAAACAAATCTCTCACTGAATGAGTAAGACTCATTCATGGTCCCTGACATTTGACATAGAGCATTGAATGAGTAACTAAATGATCCAAGTATCAGTTACTTAAATGTCCTAGGTTGGTAACCACACTAATTTAATAAAGGAATATATGTCTCTTTGTCTTATCATCATCCCACTTGGCATTTAATGCCTCCTCTCACAAAAATATCAAATTGATATTTTATCTCTACAAAAGTGCACTTTTATGTCAGTAATCGCAACGCTCCCTTGAAAAACGGAATTTTGCTGCGGGTAATGGAGTGGTAGCATTAAATGTGGAAATTCAAACGCTTTTCAAAAACCGACTCTTAATATTCCCATTTGTGCACAAATCACCCTTCTCACCACTCTATAAATACCCTCTTCCAAAACAAATAAACACACACAAATTATTTTCTCGCAACAAAACTCTCACAAAATCATTTCTAAAACTCGAAATATTTGTGTGTGCTCAAAAACTCTTCAAACATCTTTGGAAAACCTTCTTGTAAACATTTACAAAAGTTTTTCATCACAAACTTGAGAGATAAAAAAAAAAAAAAAAAAAAAAAAAAACTTTGATTATTCTAAGTCAAAATATTTTCAAAACCCTAAAATCTTTTAAATAGAAATGGCTAGAACTCAATCTCTCCAGTTTGCTTCTCAGTGGGTAGGGGATCTTACAAACGTTGAATTTAAAACTAATAATGTCATAGGCAACTTTGAATACCTCGAAACTGTCCCGACCTACAAAGACATTATGTAATTTTTGTTTAATTGCCCACTGAAAACGGCCTTTATTCAGTGTCCCTCCATTGTTTACCAAAATCTCCTCAGTGGAATTTTGGGCAACAAACCAAGGCCTATGACCCGACACCCTCCACTGATGAGAACAACCTCGGACCTCTCGGGAATATCTCATCGATTCACTTCACGGGGCAACAACAATTCACCCTGGATTACAAAACGTTTTGCACTTCAACAGGGTTGGATTATGACAAAGGAGTTTATGTCGCCTATCCTGAACCCTCCAAAGTGAAGGATGGGTTAAAACAAATCGTTTTAGATCCAACGTTTTTGGATAGGACCCCAGTCACCAAAAGCTCATTTCCCGTGGCTTGGAGGATCCTATTCACTTTTGTGATTCAGGTCCTCGGCGGAACCACTAATCCACCAACAAGTTAACTCTATTCAGTTGATGATGGCATACTGCTTAATGAATGGGGTCACTGTCGACATAGGGGAGATCATTTACGTGATTCAGACCAAGCTACAGAGCAAACCTAGGACGAAATACGTTTCGTATCCTAGGTTTGTCTCTTGCGCTTTGCAAGTGTTACTGGGTTCAAATTATCCTCGGGAAGAAAAATTTTGTGCTTTACCAGGCATCCCGAGCCAATCAAATTTTCAAAAAGACCCATCCCTTGTCACTCCTATTGAACTGACGGCCCATATGGTTGCTCAGAACAACTGTGAGGGATCGTGTCTCCAAACCCTGCTCCTAAAAGAGAAATGGGAAGTCTCGACTGGACTAAGACTAAACCCAAGTCCTGTGGGCCCCGAGGCTTCAGAACACAACCTAAAAGGCACAAAAGGCCCGAGACTAAAAAGACACCCACTGATGACCAGGCAACATCCACCCCTGTGACAACGAAGGACACCGATACATCACGTCGCCCCTTTGGCACAACCACTACTCCCCAAAATCCAGTGAGGGACACATACAACCACCGGTGGTAGGAGCGCCTTCCACAACGCCCAAGGATGACATTAGCAAATCACAGCCTTTGTCCGAGGGCACACTCGATCGATTCCAAAGACTCAGGAGGGAATCAAACAACCCGCCGATAGGGATACAACTATCACCGACTCGCTAAAGGCATCGGAAATGCCCACCAGTGTCTCGTGGGTCACCGGGGACAAAGACTCGGAGGAAAGGAACAACCCACGATACGGAACCCACAACCAATCCCTCGACTCCAAAGGCACCGGGAAACGCCCACCGGTGTCCGAGGGGTCAACGGGGACAAAGACTCGAGGGAAATATACCACCCACGATATGGAACCTTTCACCAACCCTTGTTAATCAAGTCGATGTTACCGGCATAGTCTTTTCCGAAGATGAGCTTCTTGAAACAGATGATGAAATTTTATCACCGGAGAAGAAATGGACGCCGAGGTTCAAGTTGAACAAGAGCCTCACCTGATCCACATGAGCATACTGAATCACCAGTCCAAAGGGACAATGATGACTCCTCTTCCTCCAATCGATGAATTTGAAAGATTTGATAATGTTCTCCCACTCACCGAAAAGACGACTTGTTTAGTGGATCACCAAAGCGCCTCGAAGGTTATATACCGGGGTCACCGACACTGTGGAACAACACACCGAGGTCGCCGCAAGTTATGCCGATCTAAAGGCTGAGGTACATGGCTTTGATGAAAATGTTCATGAGCACAGGGATCTGATGTATGACAATCTTCACCGACTGGATGACAACATGGCTAAATTCCTCAGGCATCTTCAAGGTGTAGGTACAAAGATAGATGAAATCAAGGAATTTGTCAAAGAAGACCCAACACTCAACTCTAAAGTGCTAGAGGCGACTGAGGCGCATTTGAAACAATCCTCAAGCCTCACTGAATCGCCGCTATGCTCAAGACCGAAAATGTTCAGGGTCTTCCATCCTCACTCCAGTCTCTTCAAGCTACATTGGACTCTTTGAATACGCAGGTGGCTACTTTGACTCGTGCATCCTCATCCTCGGCCCGGAATCTTGGGCCCGAATGACTGCCTGGAAGTTTCTCGGCTAATTTGGAAGCTAAAGTCACTGGTATTCAATCTGACACTTCCGACATCAAGGCTATGATCTCGAAATTTATCAGCCTTCAAGGGTCAAGATGCTCACCCCCTCAAGACCGACTCCAACTCTTGCCCTCACCGAAGCTCCGCAACAGTTGAGGGGGAGAATATTGCTGAAGAACCTCCTTCTCACACTGAGGGGAGCCAACACCATCAACATCAGTGGCACAAATCTCATCATCACCACCGCCTCAAGAACACCTATCTCATCAATCCCACCAACAACATCAACAACAACAACACTAACAAGAATCACACCAATAACAACAACACCACCACCCCTCGGTAGCAACTTCATCTTCCTCAAAGCCAGGACAAAGGAAAAGGCAAAATGACAACTCCCGAGCTTGAGAAGATTCCCTACAAAATCACCGACATCAATACCTTCTCACACATCAATGACCAAGTAAATATCTTGCTAAAGAAGAACAGAGATTGAAACAAGTCAAGAAGATAAGAAGAATAGAGAAGCACCGGCAAAGGTAGTCAAGAAGCCGAGAACATGGGAATTGATCCTAAGAAACTCCAAAAGGTCAGACAAAAATTCAAGGAAGCTCAGTCGCCGGATGGCTGAAATGAGAAAACAGTTGGAAGAAAGAAGAAGAAAACTAAAGCCATCGTGCAAAGCGAATTGAGCATTACAACTGACAATGACAAGCCAAGGCTTCCGAAAGGATCACAGATGTCAGAATCATCCCCAATACCAAACCACCGCCATGAACGTTACGAGGGATGATAAAGACACTTCGAGGTTCATGATCCCCTCAAATTCACTGAATTTGGGATCACTGAACTCGATGAGCTTGGTCCAATTATTGAAAAGAAGAAGAATGCGGTGGTTAAGGACCCGATGAAAATGCTCGTAATAGATATGAAAGATCGAGGGATTGTCCAGCCAACCCAGGGAATTCACCGCCTTAATCGCACCACAAGGATCTCAACCACAATCATCCACTGGCAAAAGGAAGAGAGTTGAGTTCCAACCCGAGATTAAAGTGCCTGGACTGGAGTGTAATAGGGAGTCGCCTGAAGGAATGAAGTTTGTGAACTGTCTTGTGATTGAAAAGCCTGAAAGAGGGCTATTTTTCATTGATGTATATGGAAACCCAGCATTCCAAAGGTGGAGTGATATTGATCAGGCTGGAGTGGCTACAATGATCGGCTATATTCCGTGGCCTCCCAAATTCAGGACTCCTGCGACTATCGGTTCTCGTGACCGACTTAAACGCAAAGATAAGAGACCATCCTGACAGGGAAACACTCATCACCAAAAAGGTCAAACTTGAAGCACTGGAATCCATCCGGACTGACATCATTTCATTTTATCTTTTGTACTAGTGATAGGAACTATGTAATCTGATCAATAAAAGATGTATGTTTTGTTAATTTACTCGGTGTTCCTTATTGTATTCATTAGTACATTCAAGAAGAAGCCATTTGCTCACTTACATCGATCAACCACTTAGGCTATTTGTATATCCAAATAAGGGGAGACTGTTGGGTTCAATAAATACCCAAACCCCTTAATCTAGGATTTGAATAGAAAATAGCCCAAGTGTTTAGTCCGTTAAACACTAACAGTGTCACTGAGTGCATAGTCTCTCAGGTGAGTCATCTTCAAGATACTCAAGACGAGGCTGAAGAAGAAGTCTCTCCACTCAAGAAGGCGGAACTTAAAGGGTAGAGACTGAGTCAAGAAGAAGATGATGGATTCAGTGAGTGATGACAATAACTCACTGAATCCCCAAGACTCCTCTCCAACCGCTTACACTTAAGACAAACTGAAGTAGAAGACCAAGGATGAAAAGACTGAAGAAAGAGCGTGACAAGGCGGGATAAGTTTGAATCAGATAAGACAACGTCCTTATCAACCAAAGTCAACTTTCCCTGAATGGCAAAAGATCGCCTGTCATCACCGAACTTAGGAAAGTAGTCTTGTCTCTTACCTAGAATAGTCTTTGTAAACAGAGACAAAATACATCAGTATTTTGTCTTCTGTATGCTGTCAGTTTGTCACTTAGGAAAGAGTTAAAACTCATTGATTGGCTCCCGAACAGTCAAGTTTAATCACACAAGCTAACCATTTGTGAATGGTCAACCGTAATAAACTTAAAACAGCTCAGAAACCAATACAATTAAGATCAGAGGAATATAGTGGATTCCTAGGTCGTTAAGTCCCACGGAGACTCAATGGTGTATAAACACGTTCAGATGTCGAATAATCACTAAGGATAGTGATCAGAAAAGATTTTGATGGATAATTACACCTAAAGAAAAAGTTCTGTAAATTACAGGGGCTTAAATGCAAATTAAAGAATATTAAAAAGCTAAAATATATTAAATAAACGCTATCACTATTTTTACAATGATGTTTTTCTTGATTTATAAAACAAAATAACTTAAATAAACTATTTTAATTAAAACGTAAACTTAAATTATCTAAAACGTAATCTAAAATGAAAACGTACGTTAAGTATAAAAATTACGCGAGTGCGCAAGTAAAAACGTAAAATTTATGAAATAAAAGACCTACAAATGTAAAAACAATTTTCTTACGTACTATATGACAAAAGAAAATTTTAGAAAAAAGATTTATATTTTTTTGACTTTTATATTTTTTATTATGAATTAATTACTAATTTAGACTAAATAAATGATTAAAAATACTAAAACTATTTAGAAAAATCTGAAACTTTTTTATAAAATACTTTATACTAATACCAAACTAAGAAAAATGTAAAAGGTATGACAACTTATTTAAATAAGCTAGAAATAAGCTAAAAAGCTCGTATAAGCTAAATGAGAAAATAAGGGTTATATATTAAAGTGTGCAAAGTTAAACCAGAAAAAGACCCAATGGCAACTGGTATACAGGTACACACTATCACTCTCAAAGGTGGGAGTTCTCAGGTTCGAGCCTGCCTCCCATCTTTTTGCAAAATTAATTTTTTTTGGACTTTTTCTTGTACAAACTTATTAAGCACAGTAAGATAAGCAACTTTTACAACTACAACTTTTTATGAAAACTACTAATAAGCTCAGTTTGAGCTTATTATCTCAACAGTGAAAGCTTATGAGCTTATTTTGAGTTTTAAGCTCAAACAAGCTTACAAACTTGAAACAAAGGTAAAATAAGACACAAATAAGCTAAAGCTACTCAAATGAAGTTAAAAGATACAAATATCAACACTGAAAAGCTATTAATAAGCTAATAAGCAATACAAAACACCCTCTCAACCAAACAGGCCTGCAGCCTTATTCCCAAGCAAATTTAGCTTATTAAATAAGCTGAAAAGCTCAAAATTAAAACTGAGGTGTCAAGATTAGCTGGTGGGCTTCCCAAAAAGCCAAAGTACACAAGGTAAGACCCACTATTAAGCTCTGTGTGAGCTTATAAAAATGGCTTGAGTACACTGGTTATCTAGTTTTCACAGAAATGGGACAAAGTACAAGCTAATTGCAGCCCTAGTAAATAAGCTAAAAAATAAAATATTAAGCTTGGATCTTCAAGTCAGCTAGGTTAGCTTTCCAAAGAACCAAATTACACAAGTTATGGCTAACTAATAAGCTCTGTGTGAGCTTATCAAAATGGACTACTCAATTGTGCACAGGGGAAGATTTTGAAAAAGTACTTAAAAGAAACAAAGAAATAAGCAGTCTATAAGCTAAGTATATATAAGCTAATATTTTTCTAATTTAGTTAAGCAGCTAAATATTGATATCCCAAAAGCTTAAATACTAACTCTTAATATTATGTCCTATATAAAATTACCTATTTTATTCAAAAACGACTATGTTGAAAAGTTGACTTTTTATCTTACACTAAAACTTTGACTTATATGAACTTTGAATCAATTCTATGGATTGATTAAGTTGTAATAAGCTATAATAAGATGATTTTAAGGTATATTATCAAGTTATCTACTACTGTGATGACATTTGTAATTCAAAATCTTAACAAGAACTGTGAAATTAGGATTAGAGCTATTTTGACTTTTTGATAAATAAGGACTATGTTTTATGACTGAAATGAGTTAGTAGATACTCATGTGACATGAAACAAGTAAAACCAATAGCTTGAACAAACTCTAATACAGTTAACAACTCAAAACCAAACAACCTTTTATGAGACTGTTTTGAAGCTTATTGTACTAAAACAAACTTTTAAACCAAGAAATCTGTTAATTATCTTATAATTACTATATTTAAACAAGATTAGGCCAATATTAACAGGATTTAAGTACTTATACTAGAATATGCAAGTTATAAGGAAATTGCTTACAACATGATCTCATGCACAGGACTAAGAACCAAGGTCTGAGATCACACCTATAGCTTCCCAAGAAGCTCTATACCAATAAGCAATCCAAAGACCACTGCACAGTTTCTTGATCATTCCCATAGATTTTATTTTTAACTAATTTTAAGTAATTTTCTTGTATTTTTGACTTGTTGATTAAAACTGGAAATTTAAAGTTTCTAAGAGCTTATAAGCCTTGTCAAGAGCTTATACAAGCTTAAGAAACAATAACAACACCTATTAACAACATTTGCTTATTTTGAAAATTTAGACAATGAAATAGCATAAACTGAATTTGTGTACAATAACTGAAATTGAAACTGAAATAAGGTTTTTATTACACTGAAATTGATAACAACAATACTTGGAAGCTTAAAATTACACTAGAATTTGAAAACTAATTAAAACGACATAATCTAAACTAAACTACTCTACTCTCTTCTTTCTCACAGCTTCTCTTTTTCTTTATAATGATCCATTTGAGTCTTTGTTGACCTCTGAGACTTTCCCACTTCAATCCAACCATTGAATTCTTCAAATTAATCAAATCCGTCCATTTGTCAATTTTGGCGGGAAAAGTGTTTTTAGTGGGTAGCAGCATTAATTGAGGACGTGAGTCGGTTTTGCAAGGTGGAAAGGTTGAGGGTGAGAGGTAGGGGAGAGGTGGAAAGGTGGTGATGAGGTGGTAGTAGCAGTGGAGGGATAAGGTGACAGTGTTGGGGTGAAGATGAACTAGACGCAGCGTATATTTTTTAAAACATTGGGCCGGGTTTGGTTTTGGGCCAGCTGGGTTGGATAATTACAAAGGGCCGACTTGGTTTGTGTTTGTAGCTATTAAACACAAGGACCATTTATGTAATTTACTGATTTTTTGAAGGACTGAACTAGCAACATTTTCAAAGTTAACACAAGGGTTAAACCTGCAAATAATGGTTAGTACAAGGACCAAATTTGCATAAAGTTCCATTTTTATAAGTCCAAGGACCAAATCTGCCAATTTTGAAACTTTAAGGGCCTAACTTGTAATTTCTCCAAAGTTTACCATAAGGACCAATTTTGTCATATTTGAATAGTACAAGGTTTATTTTTGATAAATTTCCATTTTTAAATTCACCAAGGACAATTTTTGACATTTTTCAAACTTTAAGGACTAAAGTTGTCATTTTGTAAATTTTAAACTTTAAAGGGTTTATTTTGACAACTTTTGAATCCCATGGACCTTAAATGACATTTTACAAGTTTTTGAATTACCAGGGACTAGATTTGACAACTTTTGAAACTTGAGGGACTAAAACTGCCAATTTTGCAAACTTGATATGTTTTTCACCAGATTTTGATATTTTTGCATTTAAAACACATAAAACACTTGTTTGTGATATTTTCATCATTTTGATGCTTTTCTGAGTGTTTTCAGATGTTTTTGCCTCTAGATGGTACAAAAATGATGAGTATTTAGACACTATCAATCCCCCACACTTAAACTATTGCTAGTCCTTAGCAATGATTTATGAAAAGTTAATGGATTTTATCTCTTTACCAAAAGCCATTACTTCTCGAGTAGCCAATTGTTTCAGTTCAAGTAAGAACCTTGGTACAATGATAACCAAATAATTTTGAGCAAATCATAAGTCAGTAACGGATTTGATTTGTCTTTACCGTAAGCCGCTTGCTCGACTAGCCAACTCTTTAGATAAATTATCAATATTATCTTTGGTGAGTTGATTACCAATTATGGATTTCCAATCCTTTTACCACAAGCCATAAACTTGGGGCTAGCCAACTTTTCACTAATTAAAGATATGGTGAGTTGAACACCATACAATTTTGGGCAAATTGCAAGCCATAAACGGATTTGAGATATCTTTACCAAGAGCGTTTGCTCGGATTAGCCAATCCTATTGTGGGTTAGACATGGTGGACTGATTACCATTTGTTGTGTTTAGTACATAGTACTTCCACTACAAAAATTTTAAAATTTGGCCATTTTGGGGAAAAAGGGACTAAAAGGGTACATTAATGATCAAATTCGCGAATTTCCCCACTCTTAGAAATGAATATTGTCCTCAATATTCAAAGTCCCAAACTATTATGCCGAATCCTTGAACGTAAAAAATAACATTACTAGCCAAGTGTAGAAACACAACAATTATTCTCTTTTTTTTTTTTTGTATGAAAACTTATATACAACAACGGGCATCTCCCCACATTAGTGGTACTCATGGGTGAAAACCCATGTGGTGCTTGCTAATGTTTTGATTCCCAGTCACTAGCTTGACTCGACCCCGCATTAATTGGTTCATTGGGAAGTAAGTGGAAGAGACAATCTCCATCGGACTTTCACTTAAAATGTTTGTATAAACATTTAAGCACGTGAAAGTTCCACACCGATAAGATATAGATAGAACCGGCTCAAAATGATAAATGAAAATGCCGGATCAAAAATAGTGTCTTCATTCTGAAGGAGTGAAGAACGGAGAAGCCACGGATAGGTGAAGAAGAGAAAGAAAATCATGATAAACAAAGCATGACTAACTCATCATTATCAGAAGGGGAATTCATGATAGCATGAATTTCATCTTTTAAGCTCAATTGGTCTGACATATCCGGTGTGTCTAGATCAAAGTAGAAGTTATCATACTTCGGTGGAGATATGATATGAGTGAGTTCACAGGAGAACTCCTCAAAGGCGAATGATTCATATTCAGAATTGATTTGAGTGAGTTCACTAGGGAACTCCTCAAAAGTGAATGATTCATAATCGGGAGAGAATTATGAGAATGAGAAGTGGTAATACCACTAATCTTCTCTCCCATATGATCAAAATGGAACGTTTGCAATTCTGGAATAGAATCATCGAACAAAAGTTCACTATCCTCAAAGGGAATAGGATGTGAAGTAGGCTTTTCATTAAAAGCCTCGATTCTAGAAATGAGAAGATTAACATTCAATAATGTAAGGCGAAGAGCTTCGTCTTGGATTATTTCTTCATCATTCTCTTCCTAAGCTAATGTGCCCGAAGGTAATTCCCCCACATAACTTATGTCTCCACAAGATAAAGAATAGTCCTCATCATAATCAGAGAACATCTCAATATGATCATTTTGGAAGACAAGAGGAGGAGGGATATCACACACATGATCAAGAATTCCCATGACTCTCTCGGATTGGGACAAGGTTCTCAACACTAGATTTTATGAATTCGTCCGATTCCTTTTGGAGCAGTGTCAAGAAGCTCATCCCCATGTTCAGAGAGTGAGGAGGGTGTGTGATAGCAGCTTGTTTGAGAATGAATCTCAACCTACTGGATATCAACCGATGAACTTGATGAATCTTTATAAAATTGTAGGATACCAAGTGCATCCTCATCATCACCGTCATAAGGAATAAAACGAAATTGAGAGCTAGATCCGCTTTTCTTTTGCAATTGATTCCCAATGATTTTTCAAAGGCAATTTGGGAATTTAATTTAGCGACCGCTCTTGCCTAGCAATTCTTCCATGGATTTCTCATGTGAATTTTGAATGACGGACATTGTGGGAGTGGAGATTTGTCAAAACCGGAAGGTTGACATTGATAATCATCATGAGGACCCCACAATATACATAAGAAAACTGGGAACATTATGAAATGTCGTTTTACTCAACTCCTCTTCTTTTCACCGACTTAAGCTCTAGATAAGTGTCTTGTTGGGTTTGCTGAGGAGTTTGAGTCATTTGGCACCGTGGAGGTTGGTCGTGATATGGATAGTCGTAATTGTTACAAGGAAATGGATTCCTCGTTTGACAATCGAGTTTAAATGGGGACCTCCATTAGCTCACAACAAGAAAGCTGTGAGCCCGGATTGGTGAATCATATGGATATTGGTCATAACCAAAGTTTTGAGCATCACCGGAAAACTGTTCATAGACAAACGTGTTTCTGGATTGACACTCAAATCCTTGGTGAGGACCTCCACAAAATTCACAACAGTGATGTTGATTATATGAAGATAAGTCGGCCGGTGTGTAATTGGAAAAGTTTGAGGGGTCGTTAAATGAGTTCGGATTAGGATCATAATCAAATGAATTCCTCGAACCACAAAACAAACAACTCCCCGCTCCAGTATCATTACCACAGCATACACGCATACCCATACATGGTGAACCAAAAGAAGCTCACCACAACCGACACAAGGAATAAACGATTCTATTTGAGAGCTATGAGAAGGAATCGGTTCATTCAAAGAATCAACAAAACCAACATGGTGATCCGAATGACTATTAAGACTCAAAGAACATTTTGAAAAATCCGGAGGTGGGACAAGTGGTGTGCTCTAAGAGCTAGCAATTTCCACCACTTCAAGTTATGATCTCCGGTTACGGTTCTTGAGAAACGCGGAAGATTTGGCAAGTCATTCTTGCTAGTCACCGGTCTAAATTTGAATGCTTGCTTTTAACCGTAAATCGTGAAAGTTTAGGATCAATTTTAGACGGCTTAGGAGCAATTGAGGGTTAGATCTTTGGATAACCGTAGGTTGGAGCGATGAAGCACCTCCATTATCGAGGAAGTACACGGTCCTTTGTCACCCCAGCCGTTCCATTTCCCACGCAGTAATTAATGGATCATTATGAACAACACGAATTCTTGACATTTGTGATAAAGTATGAAGTTTTTCAAATTCGTTCCGAATTGTCAGTAGTCGAGAGATTCCATGAGAATAGAAGAAGTTAGAATCAAACGAATAGAGGGTAAAAGGATAAAGAATCAAAAAGGGTAAGAGGATAAAGAGGAATATTTTTGGCATTTTTGAAAAACATTTTATAAAAACAAAGAATGAAAATATTTTGGTGTTGCTAACACTTTAGGAAAAGTGTTAATGAACTTTTTGATTTATGATTGACTTTACAAAACTACAAAAGTGGTATATGTGCAAGTACGGTTAAAAAGCGCTTAAAACACGCTAAAGTCCCCGCAATGCGCTAAAATTTGATTCGCTCCCGAACAGTCAAGTTTAATCACACAAGCTAACCACTTGTGAATGGCCAACCGTAATAAACTTAAACAAATTTAAAACCAATACATTAAGATCGAGGAATATAGTGATTCCTAGGTCGTTAAGTCCCACGGAGACTCAATGGTGTATAAACACGTTCAGATGTCGAATAATCACTAAGGATAGTGATCAGAAAAGATTTTGATGGATAATTACACCTAAAGAAAAAGTTCTGTAAATTACAGGGGCTTAAATGCAAATTAAAGAATATTAAAAAGCTAAAATATATTAAATAAACGCTATCACTATTTTTACAATGATGTTTTTCTTGATTTATAAAACAAAATAACTTAAATAAACTATTTTAATTAAAACGTAAACTTAAATTATCTAAAAACGTAATCTAAAATGAAAACGTACGTTAAGTATAAAAATTACGCGAGTGCGCAAGTAAAAACGTAAAATTTATGAAATAAAAGACCTACAAATGTAAAAACAATTTTCTTACGTACTATATGACAAAAGAAAATTTTAGAAAAAGATTTATATTTTTTTGACTTTTATATTTTTTATTATGAATTAATTACTAATTTAGACTAAATAAATGATTAAAAATACTAAAACTATTTAGAAAAATCTGAAACTTTTTATAAATTACTTTATACTAATACCAAACTAAGAAAAATGTAAAAGGTATGACAACTTATTTAAATAAGCTAGAAATAAGCTAAAAAGCTCGTATAAGCTAAATGAGAAAATAAGGGTTATATATTAAAGTGTGCAAAGTTAAACCAGAAAAAGACCCAATGGCAACTGGTATACAGGTACACACTATCACTCTCAAAGGTGGGAGTTCTCAGGTTCGAGCCTGCCTCCCATCTTTTTGCAAAATTAATTTTTTTTGGACTTTTTCTTGTACAAACTTATTAAGCATGAAGATAAGCAACTTTACAACTACAACTTTTATGAAAACTACTAATAAGCTCGCTTTGAGCTTATTATCTCAACAAAGGAAAGCTTATGAGCTTATTTTGAGTTTTAAGCTCAAACAAGCTTACAAACTTGAAACAAAGGTAAAATAAGACACAAATAAGCTAAAGCTACTCAAATGAAGTTAAAAGATACAAATATCAACACTGAAAAGCTATTAATAAGCTAATAAGCAATACAAAACACCCTCTCAACCAAACAGTCTGCTGACCTTATTCCCAAGCAAATTTAGCTTATTAAATAAGCTGAAAAGCTCAAAATTAAAACTGAGGTGTCAAGATTAGCTGGTGGGCTTCCCAAAAAGCCAAAGTACACAAGGTAAGACCCACTATTAAGCTCTGTGTGAGCTTATAAAAATGGCTTGAGTACACTGGTTATCTAGTTTTCACAGAAATGGGACAAAGTACAAGCTAATTGCAGCCCTAGTAAATAAGCTAAAAAATAAAATATTAAGCTTGGATCTTCAAGTCAGCTAGGTTAGCTTTCCAAAGAACCAAATTACACAAGTTATGGCTAACTAATAAGCTCTGTGTGAGCTTATCAAAATGGACTACTCAATTGTGCACAGGGGAAGATTTTGAAAAAGTACTTAAAAGAAACAAAGAAATAAGCAGTCTATAAGCTAAGTATATATAAGCTAATATTTTTCTAATTTAGTTAAGCAGCTAAATATTGATATCCCAAAAGCTTAAATACTAACTCTTAATATTATGTCCTATATAAAATTACCTATTTTATTCAAAAACGACTATGTTGAAAAGTTGACTTTTTATCTTACACTAAAACTTTGACTTATATGAACTTTGAATCAATTCTATGGACTGATTAAGTTGTAATAAGCTATAATAAGATGATTTTAAGGTATATTATCAAGTTATCTACTACTGTGATGACATTTGTAATTCAAAATCTTAACAGTAAACTGTAAATTAGGATTAGAGCTATTTTGACTTTTTGATAAATAAGGACTATGTTTTATGACTGAAATGAGTTAGTAGATACTCATGTGACATGAAACAAGTAAAACCAATAGCTTGAACAAACTCTAATACAGTTAACAACTCAAAACCAAACAACCTTTTATGAGACTGTTTTGAAGCTTATTGTACTAAAACAAACTTTTAAACCAAGAAATCTATTAATTATCTTATAATTACTATATTTAAACAAGATTAGGCCAATATTAACAGGATTTAAGTACTTATACTAGAATATGCAAGTTATAAGGAAATTGCTTACAACATGATCTCATGCACAGGACTAAGAACCAAGGTCTGAGATCACACCTATAGCTTCCCAAGAAGCTCTATACCAATAAGCAATCCAAAGACCAGCTCTGCACTTTTCTTGATCATTCCCCATAGATTTTTATTTTTAACTAATTTTAAGTAATTTTCTTGTATTTTTGACTTGTTGATTAAAACTGGAAATTTAAAGTTTCTAAGAGCTTATAAGCCTTGTCAAGAGCTTATACAAGCTTAAGAAACAATAACAACGCCTATTAACAACATTTGCTTATTTTGAAAATTTAGACAATGAAATAGCATAAATCAATTTGTGTACAATAAGCTGAAATTGAAACCTGAAATAAGGTTTTATTACAATCGAAATTGATAACAACAATACTTGGAAGCTTAAAATTACACTAGAATTTGAAAACTAATTAAAACGACATAATCTAAAACTAAACTACTCTACTCTCTCTTCACACTTCTCTTTTCTTTATAATGATCCATTTGAGTCTTTGTTGACCTCTGAGACTTTCCCACTTCAATCCAACCATTGAATTCTTCAAATTAATCAAATCCGTCCATTTGTCAATTTTGGCGGGAAAAGTGTTTTTAGTGGGTAGCAGCATTAATTGAGGGGCGTGGTCGGTTTTGCAAGGTGGAAAGGTTGAGGGGAGAGGAGTGGGAGAGGTGGAAAGGTGGTGATGAGGTGGTAGTAGCAAGTGGAGGATAAGGTGCATTGTGTGGGGGTGAAGATGAACTGTAGACGCCAAGTTATATTTTTTAAAACATTGGGCCGTTTGGTTTTGGGCCAGCTGGGTTGGATAATTACAAAGGGCCGACTTGGTTTGTGTTTGTAGCTATTAAACACAAGGACCATTTATGTAATTTATGATTTTTGAAGGATCAACTAGCAATATTTTCAAAGTTAACACAAGGGTTAAACCTGCAAATAATGGTTAGTACAAGGACCAAATTTGCATAAAGTTCCATTTTTATAAGTCCAAGGACCAAATCTGCCAATTTTGAAACTTTAAGGGCCTAACTTGTAATTTCTCCAAAGTTTACCATAAGGACCAATTTTGTCATATTTGAATAGTACAAGGTTTATTTTTGATAAATTTCCATTTTTAAATTCACCAAGGACAATTTTGACATTTTCAAACTTTAAGGACTAAAGTTGTCATTTTGTAAATTTTAAACTTTAAAGGGTTTATTTTGACAACTTTTGAATCCCATGGACCTTAAATGATATTTTACAAGTTTTTGAATTACCAGGGACTAGATTTGACAACTTTTGAAACTTGAGGGACTAAAACTGCCAATTTTGCAAACTTGATATGTTTTTCACCAGATTTTGATATTTTTGCATTTAAAACACATAAAACACTTGTTTGTGATATTTTCATCATTTTGATGCTTTTCTGAGTGTTTTCAGATGTTTTTGCAGTCTAAATGGTACAAAAATGATGAGTATTTAGACACTCATCACTCATACATTTATAAATAGCATAAGAGATGGAGTGAAAAGGTTAAGCTTGTGAATTGTAAAAACACACATACACGCAAGCCATCTTTTCACTCCTCCAAATACAACTTAGTTCCTGAGATAGCTCAATGAGCTCTAAGAGTTGTGCTCAGACTTAGTTTGAGCTTAGAGAGGAGTCACCCAACTTTGTCATTTCAATCCCAAGTACTATTCCGCAAGTACTTGGGTAACGTATTCTTTGTTGATTTATTTCTAATAAGAATATGATGTTGAAAATTACTGTGTGTTTTACTTATGTTAATTTCAGTCATAGTTCACTATTAACTTGTTTTATATATTTAAACTGTTTTAAACGATAGTGAACGGGGAACAACAAGGTTATAGAGAACTAGGTACATATAAACCCTAAACTATAACTACTTTTTACAAAAACATCATACTACGACCGTCAGTTGCCACTTGTCTTACTTGCCATTTTACTTAGAGTTCATTTAAATAGGATTGCATGTTTTATTTCCTATTTACTAGTGCACTATTTCATATTCATCATGAGTATTTTCCACATACTTATACATATGCACCGTCTTGTCACAGACCATGCCTTCACTAGCCTTCCCTCACGATATTCAGGAGGACATCCTACTTGCTCACTCACCTACCTCCATCGCCTTGCACACATGGCCACCGATCCATATATTCAGCCACACTAGCAGGCGGTCTCACTACACCACTCCATCATGCGACCCTTATCACCACTCCATCGGCTTTGTTGACACGCAGGCAAAAACCCCGCATGATCGTGAGAGTACCTGGATATAGAGAGCGGTACTCATTCATGCCTGCACTAGCTTCTCAGATGACCCCGCTACCTACATGGGTCCTTCCACTACTTCAGGTCACCGACACCATCATCCACCGAGTCACCACCCCACCGAGACTCGGGAGAGCTACCGATTCCTACTCGGATGAAGACCCGGAAGAAGATCCGAAGAGGATCCCAGGAGGAGCTACCGAGCCTATCCTCGATTGAGAGTGTCCTGGACATGTTAGCCACAGCAGATATGGATACTGGTCCGGAGATTTTCCGAGTATTCGAGAGATACGACAGAGCTCCGGGATGGCTCTCGAGGTCTAGGGCGAGGACATGGATATTGATGCACCATTTGGGTTAGGACAGAGAGCTGCTTCCTCCTCAGAGCCGGAGGAGAGTGATGAGGTTGCTTGAGAGATATTAATTGTTTGGTCGGGAGCCTACATACGACATATCGTGAGTCCGAAGCCATGATCCATCATCACCTTCATTCATCCCATCAAGACGCATGGAGCGCCTTGCTCGCACTACCAGACTTGAGACCATTGAGGTAGCTACACGAGTAAGGCACGCCTGCCATACCCATCAGATCTCCGAGGATGAGGAGTCACCACAAAGAGTGCTTATTCAGTTAGATTCTCATGAGACCTTGCTAGGGGTCCACACTGATCGATTGGAGAGTAGATCCAAAGACGCCTTGGAGCTTGCGGCGGCGTGTTGAGGGTCTAGACCGCGTCACAAATGTGTTGTTTGAGAGTATGGAGCTAGAGAGGCATGAGAGGATTCGGTTGGGTTACAGATTTGAGGCCCAGGTTGAGGATGTTAGAGAGTTGGACAGCAGAGCACGGGCATTGGACAAAGGTCAGGCCGGATGCACAGGACTTGTTCTAGGAGCTAGCGCATCCGGTGGATTGCTAGAGATCTTGCCAGAGAAGAATGGCAGAGGACCACGGTTTGGAGTCCATGCCGACCTCTTAGATGAGGCGTGATCGCGAGCTTAGAGGCTACGCAATGGTGAGTTTGGTGGCTAGCATTGGCGACTACGGCTGAGCATGGACATCCTTAGATCCTATTACATGATGTATCATACTAAACTGGATTATAACAGTTAGTGTTAGTTATGACTCTTGTATTTCCGTTGTATTTCAGTTGTATTCCATCTAGTATCTCATCATGTACTTTAGGAACCTTGTAACCGAAGTTCTATCTATGTCAAACTTATTTTCCCTATCCAATTGTCTTTTCTTTCATAGATTGCTCATATGATCTATCTGCGATATTTACACTATTACCTGGCACTTACCTTGTTTAAAAGGTTCTATGTCTCATTGCCTTTTCTTACTTTGTAAATGCCGCCAAAACAAAGATCAAACCGCACCAACCTGGTGGAGCTTCCAATGTCCTATTCCAATGAGTTACTCTCGCAACCGAGCCTGCAAACACCGCTATTCCAAACGAGTCACACACGATCGTGACCGAAGCCACTACTCTCGCTAGGGCTACTCCAATTCAACCTACCATGAATCAAGCCATGATAGACCAACTGGTTAACGAGCGAGTGAACGCCGCTTTAGTCAAAGAAACCACTCGTCTACTAATGCCGAACTTCGAGACCATCCACCCACACCGCACTTGTACCTATCGGACTTTCGTAAGACCATGACGGAGGCTTTAGTGGAACCAAGGAGTCGCTTGTCCATCGGTCGACTAGATGGATCGAAAGGCTTGAGATCGTGTTCGGATCTGATCAGAATGAGGAAGAGGCTAAGGTTAAGCGCATCGTTCACTTTCACAGATGTCGCCTTGACCCAGTGGAACAATTTTCAAATCGCAAGTATTGATGTTGCCTATGCCATGCCATGGGAAAGCTTCAAGGAGATGGTACTTGAAAATCGTCCTCGTAATGAGATCAAGAAACTTGAGCATGAGTTTTGGAACCTCATAGTTCAAGGCACCAATATGGTCGCCTATAACTACCGCTTTCAAGAGCTAGCCTTACTGTGTCTCCGAAAAGGTTCAACCGAGACCGATTGTTGGAGAGGTACATCGAAGGACTGCCCCAATCTATCAAGGGCAATGTCACCACTTCTAAGGTCAGCCGATCTTCATGAAACCAGCGAAGTAGCCAACAAACTCATGGACCAAGTGATTGAGGATTCCATGGACAAAGTGGTTGACAATAAGAGGAAATGGGACGACCACTCTCGAAGCTACAACAACAATGGATACCGTGGAAACAATGGTGGAAACAACAGAACAATCGAATAAAAGGCAAAATGTTGCTAGAGCTAATGCACTGGATTGGAGAAAGGAAACCGTCTGCAGGGACTTCACCATCTGTGTAACCGATGCACACTGCGCATCACAAAGGATCTGCTGATCAAGTAAGTGTCTTGAATCGAGAAAATCGGACACTTGACCGAAAACTGGTCCAAGTCATGGCGGCGGTTCAAACAAAGACTAGCTCGGGACCCAAAAGCTGCTATAACATGCTTTGGTTGGTGAAAGGGCATTATAAGAATGAATGCCGAAAGACCAGAAACCAAGGCAATGGAGGAAACCAAGGAAACCGAGGAAATCCAGGAAGCCATGGAAATGGCAAAATTCAGAAATGTTGGACGCGACCAGTAACTGTGGGAAATGGCAAAGGAGCTGCGTGGAAGAGTCTATCACGTGACCAAAGTGGAAGCTCGAAGACCGAATGTTGTGACGGGTATGCGTCCTTATAAATAACCGTTATGCATCCATATTGTTTGATACGGAGCGATAGGAGTTTTGTTTCTAATGCATTTAGTCCATTACCGATATTGCCCCAACCATTGAAATGCATACAATGTGGAATTAGCTACGGAACGTAGAAAGGGTAGATACCATCATAAGAGGTTGCACCCTGAACCTATTAAACCACCCATTCAATATCGACTTAATACCAGTAGAATTGGAATTAGTATCAGTTGTGTTCGCACTCAGGATTTGGAGACATTATTTATATGGCACGAAGTGTGTCGTATACACCGATCACAAAAGCCTACAACACATTTTGATAAAAGAACGGAACATGAGACAACGCGATGGTTGAGTTGCCGGTGATTACGATCATGAGATTCGCTACCATCCCAAAGCGAATGTAGTTGTCGATGCTCTCGAGAAAAGAGCCACCAAAACCTCTTAGATCGATAATGGGTATGACAATCAGTTCACCTCTTCCATCCGAGATTCTTGAGGCTCAAGAAGCACCTCAAGAAGAAAATCGTCCAATGAGAACCTTACTAATGCCGAGAAAGTGAGAATGGATTCGTAAAAGGTCGGATGGAACCTTGTGTTTTAAAGAGCGAGTGGATTCCATTTCTACGGGGAATTCGCGATATCATTATGCACGAATCCCATAAATCTAAATACTCCATCCACCGTGATCGAGAAGATGTATCTCGACTGAAGAAATTATCGGGCCAAACATGAAAGCCGACATTGCAACATATGTCACCAGGTTTAACCTGCCTAAAAGTCAAAGCCGAACACCGAGAGACCCTCAGTCTACTAGTACAACCCGAAATCCCCGAATGGAAATGGGAACGTATAACAATGGACTTTATCACCAAGCTACCTAAAACCTCTAATGGCTACGACACTATTTGGGTAATAGTTGATCGTCTCACCAAGTCCGCACATTTCCTACCAATGAAAGAAAATGACGAAATGGACAACTTGACGCTTATACCGAAGGAAATCATCGCGTCATGGTGTACCAATCTCCATCATCTCTACAGAGATAGCCATTTCACCTCAAACTTCTGGAAGTCACTTCAAGACGCTTTAGGATCTAACCTTGACATGAGCACCGCTACCACCTCAAACCCATGGGCAAAGCGAAAGAACCATTCAAACTCTGGAGGATATGCTAAGAGCATGTATGATAGATTTTGGAAATGGCTGGGATAAGCACTTGCCACTAGCCGAGTTTTCTTACAACAACGCCTATCACACAAGCATCAAATCTGCGCCATATGAAGCACTCTATGGTCGAAAGTGTAGATCACCCGTGATAAGTAAGAAGTCGAAAGTCAACTTCATGGCCCGTGAGCTAATCCAAGAAACTAACAGAAGATTGTACAAATCAAAACCGACTACAAGCACCGTGACCGTCAAAAGAGCTACTTGAGACAAAGAAGAAACCACTTGAGTTTCTGGGAGATAAGTTATGCTAAAGGTTGCGCCATGGAAAGGCGTAATCCGTTTCAGAAAACGTGGAAAGTTAAATCCTCGTTACATTGGACCTTTCAAAATTCTCGCAAGAATCGGACCATAGCATGCCAATTCGAATCACCAAGAACTTCAGGCACAACGTGTTCCACGTATGCAACTTGAAGAAATGTCTTCGATGAAACACTTGTTATTCCCTTGGAAGAGATCCAAGTCATTTAAAGATTGAATTTCGCCGAGAAACCCATGAGATTATGGATCGAGAAATCAAACGGCTTAAGCAAAGTCGCATTCCTATCGCCAAGGTCCGGCGGGATTCTCAAGAGGTCCTGAATACACGTGAGGCGTGAAGACCAATTCAAGCGTGAAATACCCACATCTTTTCTCAACTCCGCAAGTAATTATAACTGAAAACCGAGGGACTCCTTCTAGGGGGAGGATGTGACACACGGTAAATTTTCACTAAAATTTAACTAGTAAATGACAATTTATTTTACTAAATCTAGTCATTAAGCATGCATAAGCTTTGCCTGATCATTTGAGTAGTTAACTCGCATACAAGTGACTATTGCATCACTTTTGCATTCATATCATTTTATGAATATTTCATTTTTGTCTTATGATTTAATTTGTAAGACGAGAAGTTATCTCGTTTTCCCCGGTGACCATTAATCGCACGCGATCCACACTATGATAAGTGGGCAAACAAAACAAATAATAAACTCTAATGGAAAAATATTACCTGCAATAAATATCTCAAAGAATATATCCATAAGTTATTACATCATAAAATTATCGAGCTAATACATCACCACAATTTTAATTCGCGGAACTCAAAGTATTTAACACAACTCTCACTTTAAAATTTAAACACTTATCAATACAAATTATCACTATACAAACTAAAGATACATGTGTAACTTAACATTTTTATCTCACATTTTAAATAAATCTTTACAAAATTCAAAGTAAACATTATCTCTTTTGTTTTTCTTTCTTGGTTTATCCCCTCCCCACCTTCACTTTTTTCGTGTCTTACACACACCCACATCCACACGTTTTCTTCCCAAATGAAGAGATAACACCAAACTTCTTTCTCCTCCAAAAGTCATGAGTTACCCGCCCATTTCCATTTCGGCCCATGTCAAGCAAACCCAAAAGGAGGTGATATATGTGGGTCTTACAAGAGCTCCTTTCCATCTCACTTTGTCCATTCATGGTTAAATGGTGTATGTCTTTGTCCCTCTACTGCTGCCACAATCAACGCCGCCCAAGGATGGGTCAACCACCTATGGGTTAGCCATGGAAGCATCAAAGGTCCTTTTCTCCTTCCCTAGCTTCTGAAAAAGAACCACAAGGTGGGATGATGTGAGTGGCTAGAGGCCATCTTCAACACAAAAAGGGTATGACACAATAACCCAAGAGGAGAAAGTTGAGTCAAAACTTTCTTGGGTCCTCTCCTTTTATTCCAGTCGAGTCAAACCCAGGGTATCACACTCCAAACTTCACCACAAAGGGATAAGGAAGACTCCTTGAGTGCTCCTCTCCATTGTTTTTTGGGTCCTTGGGCAAGTAGATACCGGGTCCTTCGACTTCATTATCATCATATTGTTGTAAGAAATTTACTAAACCTCATCTTGTTAAAATTTACTATTCGAGTTGAATGAAAATGGTTATTTGATTATGAAACTTAGTATTTTGATTTTTATGTTTGTTGGTGAATGATAAACTCTCATGTAAAAATTGGGTTGTCGTTGGGGTCTTTTGTTGTAGTCTTGTCGAGTTTTGAATCAAAGGAAACAAGAATAAGTTTACAAGAGTAGACTAAGAACTAGTGGTACTTGATGTTAAAATCTTTATGCTTGATAAACAACCTATGTTGCCTTAGACTTAGGATGTCACTTACAAATTGGGTCGGTTTGGTTTCTCGTGAGAATGGGAATTTGAAGAGATAAGTTTTGGTAAAACTTGCTAATGTCAAATGATATCAAACCTGAAAACTTATGTTGGTCATGAGATTGAACTTGGTAAAGATATGTTGACTTATTTTCTATTTCGACTAGGAACCCATTTCCATGCTCGAACTCTTTCCGTCAACCTCGGTGTTATTCATTGTGTCGATTGGAGTTTTATGTCAAAGAAACTCACACCAAATTATGACCTTGTGATAGCTTGAGAAATTTCCGTTAGTGTGAAAATTGTCTCGGATTTCACCATGAATCTTGTGTTAAAATGGTTATGACCTTCGAGTATAAGAAACCCAAGACAAGTGTGCTCGTTTACTAAGATACATTATGAGTAGTCCATTTTGTCAAGGTCCGTAATGGTAGAATAGTTGGCGGGTAGAACCACGTTGAGTAGTACTCAACTAAAAAATGGTATCGTCACCCCTTTTGCTCACATTTTCTAGTTAATGATGTTAGCCAATCTTGTTCGAAACAAGTCTTGTACATGATCATCTTCCCTTGTTAGCTTGTCTCTATTAAGTACATAATAGTCATCAAAATGGATATGCTTGAGTCTATGTAAGTGAGTCAACAATTTCATTGTAGTAGTACCATGGTGATGGGTCGTACTCACTGGCCGAAGGGTTCGGCTTCCCGAGTTCAAGCGTGAGCAAACAAGTGTCTCGAGCATGTTACTCACGTCATGTTTGGTAACTAAGAAGTATACTTTTTCAATAAACCTGGAAATGAGTTCTTTCTAAAAACATTGGTTAACAAAGAAGTAGTAACAATGCTAGACCAGCCCCCTTTTTCCTTCCCTCTCGTTGAAATTATCACATCGGGCCAGGCCCAAGACTTGGTACCATGTTGTCATCTAAAATGAGCCGCAGCCCATGGTTAAATATGTAGCATCTGTTAGTATCTCTAGAGTGGCCGAATAAGGTGATACCCGGAACGATTTATCTGATGACAAATATCGAAAACCATTCACCGTCTATTCTTTCTTTTCATCTCGTTACATATCGTCTTAACGTCAATTATGTACACAAGTTGTAATTTAACGAAATGTGTGAAAGTTTGACGTAAACAACAAATGTTTTAAGAACATAATACACTTAATAATGTCTACAACCATGTTTAACGGCAATAAGTAAGCAAATATATGATCACTATATCATGATTCACTAAATTTGGAATACTTCAGATTAAACTCAAATACTTTCTAAGTACAATTAGAGAATAAATCAATTTTATAAAATTTTGACAATACCACTTTGTGTCAACTTAAATGAGTATATATACCTTTATATACTTACTAGTGGAACATTGTAATTATTTCTCCAAATCAAACTCACAGATTTTAAAACCATATTAATGTCAACATGAAGAGTATATATACTCCGTATACTTACTAGTAAAACCATTCTAACAATTTTTGCAAACTTACGTTTAGTATTAATACAATTATAAAAACCATTGAACTACTTTAAGTAAGGAATACTTAAAACAATGAACTAAATATTGCCCTCCTTATCTAGGTGGCGTGTCGTGCAACGCTTCAACAATCACTAAATCTTACTTTCGGATTGCATTTTGCTAAGGTGAGTCTTCATAGCCCACTTTTACTTAATAAATTGTTTTATACTTTTGGGGTGAGAGAATATGCAAAACCTTTTTATGGACCTAAACTATTGCATGATTACTATTACGTGGTTTAGCCTAAGCCCTGATGTCCCTAGAGAATGCCCTTTTTCATGAACCGTCAATTCCCCATTGGGAAGCGTGAATGTTATAAATAGATCTATTGAGGGTGACTCCTCCGTCGTTTTGGCCACTGCTTAGGCCAAGGCAGCGTATACCATGTCGAATCAGTGTTGAGGGACAAAACACTCGTTATGGGCCCATATTGTATGATATATGTTAGCATCTGAAGCTGCGTAGTATCGGTTGCAAGAACTTAGAGCTAACGTAATAGACATTCATCCATATAACATTATATTCGTTGTAATGATTATATGACTTTTCTTTGGTCCAAACTTCTGTTTTTTACTTAAACCTATGAACTTTCACTACTTTAGTGACCTTTTAGCATATTTTCTCAGGTGCTTAAATTGTGAACTTGGATGCAAGGCAAGATGGCGGTAAATGGTCGTAGTAGTATCAAAAGAAGTGTTTTTAGACAAACTGATGTTTTTAAATTGGGTCCACTGAACTTATGGGATGTGCCCATTTATCTAAACAATGTTGTAAGATAATGTTTTAAAACTGTTTTATGAAATTAAAACGGAGTATGTATTCCGTTCCTTATTACTTATGTTGTGATCTCCAATTTCGTAAGATTCCCAATAACACGTATGCTTCCGCTAAACAAATTTGGGGGTGTTACAATCGGTCGCCTAACCAACCAAACCACACAAAAACAAAGGAGGGGGAAGGGCGCGTCTGGTTGGTCCTCTCGTCATGCGAGGACACGTTTGCAGTGGATAGACCGATCGAGGGTCGGCTGCCCATTACGAGTAGTCTTATTTAGTCATTCATATATATATATATACAAACACGCTAAAGTAAAATATATATATATATATATATATATATATATATATATATATATATATATATATATTAAGGTTGTTCTTTGCACAAAATTTTAGATAAACTGATAAACATACCATAAAAAATAATGTTTTTTTCTTTTTTTTCTTTTTCTTTTTCTTCCTTCTTTTGAAACTATATTTCGATTAACACATTACTTCACTATACTATCACTTTTAAACCAAACAAAACGTGTACACTTCTTATCACTCTCATTTATACATTAGTTTATTTTGATTACTAATATCACTGACTAATCAAAATATCGTACATAATTTAAGTTGGTTAAATACTAAAGCCTTCATGACTAAAATGGCATAATCCAACTTAGAGAGAAAAATATCGATCCTAGGGGAGTGGTTGCCAAGAAAATAATGTGCCACTTGGGCACATGGGGAACGTATCCAAGATAAAAATTCCGGTCAACAATCAACAGTCTACATTCATCGACACCAAAGGCAAATAGACACATATGTTCGTTTGAAATCTTATAAAATAGTACTTAGAGAGGAAAGTATCGCCTAGCCGTGCTTCGCCGTCGTTCGAGTTGGACGCTCGCCGTCCTTCCCCGTGGTACCGGCCTCTTTCGCCGTCCGTCGCCGTGGGAAGCCTCGTCGTCTGCCCGACGAGGTTAAAACTTGTACTTTTTTATTTTTTTTTATTTTTTTTTCTTCTCTCTTTTCTTTTTATATAAATTGATATTTGTGATATTTCATGTTTTGAATTTTAATAAGGCGAAGTGTTTTTTGAATAGATTGAAAGATTCGTGGAGGAAAAAAATGCGAACATAAACGCATAATGATAAAATCCTTAAACTGAAACTTGAACAATTAACTAAAAACATGAAATACATAATACGCTTAAACATAAAAAACTACATAATCTCTCTAATAAAAAACAACATAAAAACATGAAATACATAATAAAACTACTAAAACTTAAAAACGAATCATCGGAGGCCAACCCTCAGAACTTGAAAGGAATCAAACTCCCCATTAAAGAGCCGGCTCCATTATGTCGAAGTAGTTGTCTTGGAGTCTTGAGCTTCCCGTGCTTCTTGCTCACGGCGAGCAGTTTCTTCACGTGCTTGATCTTCCATAATCTCCCTACCGTTTTCTTCACCTTGTTCTAGTTGCCGGAGGGAAGCCTCATTTAACCCGCTGGGGTGGTTTTGAAAATCCACCTGTGGATTGTTCACAGGTGGAGTTGGAACAATTGGAAGGTATGGGATGTTTTCAAAACCAACCGAAAGACATTTTCGGTGGTGTTAGAGCAAACTTCAAGTTCGTGGAAAGCTTGTTGGAGAAGCTGTGGTGAATTGAAAAGCTAGTTGGAGGAAACTGTGGTGAAGTTGAAAAGCTTGTTTCAGAGCTTTTCGGACTTGGGAATTCTTGAAAAAATCTTTGAGAGACATTTTTGTGTGAAATTGTGTGAGTTGTGTGTTGTAATTTGTGGTAGGGTAGTATATGTATAGGCTCATATAATCCCGCTCAAAACTATACCGTTTGAATTTAAAATTTGAATTTGAATTTTAAAGTACCCCGCTCCTATTTGAATTTGAATTAGCCCGCTCAAAAGTATACGATTTTGAATTTGAATTTTAAATTTGAATTTGAATTTGAATTTTGAATCTGAATTTTAGAATTTGAATTTGAATTTGAAAACCACCTCTATAAATAACAATTTATAACCACCATTTTTTCACATCTACATCAATTCAAAAAAAAAAACACAAATGTCTCAAATTTCGAAGTGGAACAAGTCTGAAGAAATGTTGCTTGTGCAAGTTTGGATAGAAATTTCGCAAGCTATATATATGGAAAATAACCGTTCCGAAAATATTTTTTGGAACGACGTTATGCATATGTTCAATAATCAGACTACCGATGACAATCGTATAAAAAATTCAATCACGTGTAAATGGACGAGTATTAACGTCGATTGCAAAAAACTCAACGCAATTTACAAACAGTTGCAGCGTTGAAGTGCTCAAAATGACCACACTCATCTCGAAAATGCGAAACTAAACTTTCAGCAACAATTTGGTGGAAAGGAGTTCACGTTTGGGAGATTTTGAAAAATTTGCCCGAAGTGGGATGTCGAAGATCCGATCCATTAGTATGTGTTGTATTTTTTTTACTCGTATTGTTTTTTTTTCCGTATCGTGTTTTGTTTTTTTTTTTTTTTTTTTTTGTGTTATGTATTGTTTTTTTATTTTGAATGAAATGAATTTAGTTTATTTGGAAATGAAAATTGAATAAAAAAAATAAGGTGGTAGTGGTGGGCCTCAAATGAAGAGGTTGAAGTTTGTTATGAGTAAGGGGGTTTGTTGTGGAGAATTGAGATGCTGATGTGACGCTGAGATGACACTGATGAAGAGGGTATGCCTCGTCGTGACACCATGTGCTCTTAGGGAGGAGGGAGTGGTCTCGGGTAAGGGATTCGGGTACCCTTACCCGAGCGGTAACACCGCCGCCACCACCTAGGTAGCAAATCGGGTATGAAAATCGTATATCTGGCCGAGCTTGGGAAGTGTTTGCATTTGAAAAAAAGTGAACGTTGGGAGGGTAACGACTATTAGCCAGAATTAAAAAAACCTTTTATTTTAAATATTGTATGTGATTTTATGTATGAAAAAAAAAAAAAAAAACAAAAAAAAAAATCGGGTACTAGGTGACCACTCTCTCCACTTAGGGTAGTGTTAGGGGAAATTGGGTAGGTTTTGAGTTGGAAGGTTTTTATTGGATAGAGGTGATGTGGCACCTAGGGTATTAGGTGACCACTCCCTCCTCCCTAAGCATCAAATTGCAATCATTATGTTGACTATGTAACATGATTTTTGGATTTCCGAAGGACTACATACGATTATTGAACATTATTTTTTGTATGGTTTATACTTTATAGTTTCAAAAAGCTAAACACAAAAATTAGAAGTGACCATTTATACTCAAAATAAAAAGAGCTTATTTGTAAATAATTTAGACACATTTAGCCCATTCTTTTTTAAATTGGCATGTTTGGCACTTTTAAAAGTTAAATGAGCATTGGCGGACACATAATTTCTCTCAATTGAAGAACATTACAATTATTTTGAAAGAGAACTTATGAATATAATATATTTATTTATTTTAAATATAAATAAAGTGTTATGTTTAAGAAATTTATTTCGTCGTTTTCAGTCTTTTCTAAAATGATTCGTATAACATGAGCCCGTTTGGCTCATGCTCATTTGCCCGTACCTTTTTGGGCTCGAGCCCGTTTAAACCATGGCCCATGCCCGCCTGTTTTGCCCTCTAAGAAAGGAAAAAAAAAAAAAAGACGATTAATTGAACATGGCCTTATTAAGCAACCAAAAGTACTATTTTGTATTGCTTTTTAATCATTTATAGTGCTTTTCCACATATAATGATATCTTGTATCTTTATGCTCAAAAGATAATCCATTTATTTAAACTTACGATAATAATTTTATTTTTCTCAATTATAAAATATGCTTTTCGTGTATCTTTTGTGCTTGTTGCGCTTTTGAATATGCTCAATCAGTTTGGTTCCATAACTGAATATTTGATCCAATGTTGCTTTAACTCTGCATATCATTTTCTCTGCAACACACATTTTGATACGACAATTATCTTGTTAAGTTTCAATTGAAGAAAGAGAAAATCCAATTAATAAAGAGAAAATTCTTAAGGTCTCAAATTTTCACTTTAGTTCACAAGAATAAAAATGCATTTTTTTTTTTATTTAAAATTTAGTCATGTTATATGTGCGATACTAGTTATAATTCTCGTGCACGCACGTGGTTTTTTCTAAAATTTTTAATAATCTATTTTTATCTATTAAAAAACAAATAGCTTATTTTTTGTTTTTGTTTTAATTATTGTTAATTATAATTATGTTTGACGGACGTAGTAAGGGATCATATATATTTTTTATAAGCTAAATCACAAAACTTTATAAATAAAGTTTAGTTACCGTATGTCATGTTTTTGCATCGATAATTTAGGTAAACTCATAGTTTAATCTTATGTTGGAATATTAATGGTTGAGTTACCATCCCACTATTGTAAGTTCGGCTATTATAACATTTTATAGCTTTTTTTAGATAATAAAGAACACTAATATAAAATGTTTGTAGATTTATCAACTATTGAAAGTTAAAAGTAAATTTTCAACATAAGCACATTTTTTTATATTTTTATATTTTTTGATAATTTTGTATGTTTTACTAAATCTATTTTCGACATATTTGGTTGACATAAATCCATACCGATACTTCTAAATTTTTTTTTTACAATTGGAAAGTGAATTATTTTATTAAACCAATATCTAAAAAAGGTCAACAGAACAAAGACTTAAGTATTTTGAAGAAAAGTCAAAACAAAGATTATTAATGTTTGATCTCTTTTACAGCTTTCTTTTCTTTCACAATATCAACAACTAATTTCTTAGAAAAGGCTTCCACTGGTTGGTATGAATTCTCTACTACTTCTGAAATCAGCTGCCACTTCTCTTATGTTTGGCTTCTGAAGCTATATATTTCCTCAAGATAACAACATATGAAATCATAATAACACTATGAAACTATAACAATGGGTCGATGACCCCAACCCCCGTTTGATCCTATATATAATTAATATATAATCTCATAATACATCTTAGCGACAACATAAGTCAATTATATTTATAAAAAAATATGACTTCCTATACAAACATACAAATTTTGAATTGCAGACATCTTTTACAATTTACAATTGGGACAATCCTATAGTTCCAACAACGTTACATCTTACGCTTTCACAACACATTAAAACTAACTTCTTCAAGCGGCTTGTGTGATAGTACTTGAGGAGTTGACGGGGCATGACTTAGTTATTGTTTGATTCTCACAACTACATATTCGGCAAAGCTCTTCTGCTTGACTTTAAAACTACAAGGCATAAATCTATGGGCTTAACTACCATCACCCCAATTCACATTACCCAAATAGATCTTGACAAATAAGATTATGATTTTTGTTCAATACCAGAAACATTAAAGTTAATCCTCCTTATTTTTGGGTGCAACCTGAATTCCATAGAATCATAGGTGCACCATTTCATTTATAGTAAAAAGTAATCAATATTTGCCAATATAACAGGCATGCATTGATGTAAACTATCACCCCAAAATAAATGTGAAACTTATAGATGAAAATCGTACTAAATAATGCATGATTCAGGGTTCAAATTACAGCGCTTCATGTACGCATGTTTCGTGTACATTGAGGCTTTGTCCATGAAAGATCTCAAGAAACTTCTACATATGGACAAGTTGCAAAAGACTGCACAGATAAAAGGGAAACAAATTCAAAATGGGGTACATATTTGCCAGAATCTGCTCCGCTTACAGGGTCGTGATTTTCACCAATATACAAATATAAAGGGTATAACTTATAGTATCGAGGAGTCAACAATACTGTCATATAATTTGTATAAAGGGATTGTATTTGTAGATTATGGTTCTTTGGTGCAACTTTAAATTAAAGGTAATTGCACAATATTTATATAATTTACTGATTTATCTTTTTTAAAACGCAGATGGGTCTACTCTCGTCATTAGACTATTTTACTAATAACATTGACCAAGACCTCATTATTTTCTTCTCAAGGGACTTTAAATCTAAGGAATAGAAATAATGAAACATCACAAAAATTAATAAAATAACTTGGACTAAAGGCAACGAATTAGCGATGGTGAGTTAAATTGGAGACGCTATGAAGTTGAGAGTGAGCGGGATTCATACCAATTTCGATTTGACCAACTAATTTTCTTTTCAAGCATATTTTTCAAGTCGCACAATTTTGATACTCGAGTATGTTGTTTTGAGGAGATTCTTCTTTCTTTGGACCTTTTAACAGAAATAAACAACAAATTCATAATGGCTGGAATTCATTATATTAATCGGCCAATTTGAAATATCAAACACTTTCGAATGAAGTTGAAAATATGCTGTCGCACTTAATCGGTTCGATACTTCATTCTTGGTATAAAAATGTACAGTTGTGAAAACTTAGATGGCAAACCGTCGGTTGGTAACAAACTCCCCATAATATGATAGGTTTGACCGTGTAATCTAAACATGTAACGGCCATGACCATTGTTAATTGTTCTATCAATCTTTCCACCCATCGAGGTAAAAGAGAACATTATATTGTAACGACGGATAATTTTAGTGAAGTTGTCGCTTCTTGCATCTTTTTTACGGTACATATTCAATAGTAAGGTCCGGTGTCTCTTTCATAATTTGTTTCTTTACCTTGCGATGCAAGCAAACAGATAGAGTATGCATGCTTATGCTCTTTGTGTAATCCTTAGTGCCACAACATGCCACAATAGAGCACCGCATGGCCTACATGCATGAATTGGATCGCCTGGGTCCAAGTATTCTATTCCATTAACAATTTAAACAAAGTTCATTATGTGTTACAAACATTCCAACATAAATGAGGGGGCATCTTAAAAACAAATAAAGAAGAAACCTTTTGATATGCCTGAAACATAATCCGGAGTTAAAGCGTGAGGGAAAGGTTGTGAGAGGAGTATTGGCACTTAATACGATAAGCCAGGTTTCTGCTTGAATAAACTGCAAAAATAGTGGGCACCCAAATTATTAATAACTAATTATAAATATTTGTTTATGAAACTGGTTACTTAAACTTTATGCATATTGCATAAAGACATTAGCTTTCATGATGAACTGTTTCAAGAAGAGTAGTGTCGGGAATAATTTCAAATTTTTGCCTTGCACGCGTGCTTGATATAGCGGGTCGACTCACATATTGGCACATGTTGATATTTCTTAATGTTTCACAATAATGGATATTGCACTTTGATAGTGATTCATAGCATCTCCAAGATGATGCAAGCTTTTTGCTTTGGAAGGACCTTGAACCTATTTTCCGAAAGTATAGTTAGCATGTTCTACATTCATAATCATTACAAATTAAGATACACAACAGGTCTGGTAATTTTACCTGTATACTCATTGCTCTTAGTAAAGTCAATACCATGAATGAGGTTGGAGGATTCAAGATCTGCACGCGCAAGATCATTCATCACCTGCATATAAAATGAATTTATTATTTTAACAATAAAAAGAATTTTAAAAGAAAGGAGGAAACTTCTACGAATGCAATGCTTTGCATTACCACATACAACCATGACATAAAACTTGTACATGCTAAAAACATACGACACAATATTAATACAATACATCGGGTTATTTCATCAATATGTTTTATCATGATGGTATGACACGACTTAGCATCTTTTATATAATAAAACAAAGCCACACTATATAATCTGATTCTAAATTATGGAATATCCGTTTCCTTAAACTTAACTCATGTAGTCCTGAACAATTTTACTAACTCGTAGGTTCATTCAAGTATTTAATCAATCCTTCAACAACTTCCTTCTTCAAGTGACCTGAATTTTATTTCCTAAAAAAAAGTGACATGAATTCTCTCAACCAAAGTGATGCATCCTGTTACCCACCTTATTTTCTGTATCGTACACATATAACTGCAAGAATAGTGGTGGCTCTCTTCCACTCTGGGCACAACATTCGGTCCAATAACACATCTGACCCGAAAACTTAAATACAAAATATTTAAATACCAAGAATATATTACATACCTCATGACTTGCATAATCTAACAGTATGTGTGGAAGTCAAGATCATAACCAAGTACCAACTTATTTGCGAAGAATAGAAGATAAAACCATACAATTACCTAGATGGGTTTTACGAAACTTTTCGTTATGATTTTGCTTTGTGGTGACGGTTTTTTTTTTTGGGTGATGGTGGTGCGGGGTTGGGAGAAAAAAAAGAGGAGTACGAATGTTTGGATCTGCATATAATGAAGAATTAAGGGATACCGTGGTTACTTTTTCAATTTTTCAATTTTGTTTCAAAGTATTAAGTATTAACAATCAAGTACTTGTGTTTCTTTAGTTTTTTCTCATGTTGGAGTCAAAAAAACGAATTTTTTAAAATTATGACCAAATCTGGAAATTTGTAGTCTTTTTAATTAAAGATACTTAAAACAAATAAACAATAATTAAAAAAATATTACTAAATAAGGTATGAATTGATTTTTTTGAAATAAAAAATTCCCACTAGGGGTTTTGTTTTATTATATAAAAGATGTGAAACCTAATGTGTTTTGGTACATGTATCTATTTTCATGACAACATGTAAACCGTTAAAAAAAACATTTAGAATGCTCCTACTAACCGGTCCAGTGATTTTGCCAACAGTCAAGCACAAATGGGTTCTCTCGTGGAACAAGCATTTTTATAAGAGAAATGATACATGCATCTAAATTTAGGCCTAAACTTATATCTAAAACCACTTGTTATCATTTTGATGGGTTGTAAAATAAGTGAGTCCCTGTCTGCAGCCATCAGAATGATGACACTTGGTTTTAGGTATAAGTTTGAGCATAAGTTTAGATTCATGTATCATTTCTCTTTTTATAATAGAACAAATCAAGTCGAGCAGAAGTACACCAAGTCGAGCAAAGTACATAAAAAATCATGAAGAATTTAATTTTTATCATAAAGTGGGACACGTGTAAGCAACCATTAGAGCGTAAGGTATGTTAACCTTAAGTTAAAGTTTAACATTTGTCACGTCAGCGCCACGTCAGCGGCACATCAGCTTTAACATTTCACTTTAACTTAACAAAAAAACACCTCTTATAATAACAGTGTAGAGTTATTTTCAGAACAAAGAAAAGGTCCAGAACTGCAAGAACCAACCTTAGCCGTTAGATTTTTAATCAATGGTAGAAAATGAGTGTGGCAATTTCGTAATAAAGAAAAAAAGCAAGGTAATGTTTTATAAGTAACAAAAAGGTACTATAGACCTTTCACAAAACATAATATTGATCTTTTAAATAAATAAATATCGTCACCTTATTTACCAGATCTAGATATCCATCATTCAAAACCCTAACCACCATGATACTCTCTTCCAACAACCACAGTTCAGCCGCCCCCCTCAAAATTAACATCATCGCCTTGGTTCACTAAGCCATCCACTTTTCCATCGACCTCTTTTCATTTAAGTGCACCAACGAAAATGAAAACCCCTAACTTTGATTACCTATATAAATGACGAAGGCCAACCTACCGGCCTACCGCATATATCATTTATAATAATTATTCAAATGAACTCATGTATATTTTGTGGTTTATTAGTGTAAAATATTGGATTTCATAAACACATAACACATCAATAATATGGGTCAAATTATGCAAGAGAGTTTAGAGAGAGAAAGTAGGATCCTTTTTAGAGAGAGAAAGTGAAAGAAAACTTAGAAGGTTAGATTAAGTGAAAGGTCCAACCCTCTACCTTGGGAGGTAGAGGGTATTAATAGTTACAAACTAAACGTCCCCTTCGGTTGTGGATCGGCATCTGATGGGTAAAGACCCGTCCTTTCTCCACGGTGTTGCACTAAACTAAATAACTAACTAAATAACTAGTAAATAACGTAATATCTACGAGCTAACTTATGCTAGATTATATATGGGGTGACCGACACTTCACTATGGAATTTCTAATTCCTAACAATCTCCCCCTAAGGGAGGTCACCCCATGAAATACATTTTGCATCCTAGGATTCTATCTTTCTCTTTGTTCTTGAGCTCGTAGACTTCAATTCTTCAATTCTGTAATCTTTGTGCTTGTGTAGTGATTCTTTAAAGTCCGCATAGTTTTGTACTTTGATTGGAGGTCTTTGAACTGATCCACATCTTTGATGATCTTCGAGCTTTCTTTGAGATCATCAGCCACAGTAAATCTCTGGATCACCCTTTGTTGTGTTGCCATCATGTGATGTTGTGATTTTCGGACCGACATGCTCACACTTTCTGGATCATGACATCTTTCCATCAGAGTAGCGGAAGCTTTACTGGCCCATGATATTTGCAGCAGTGTAGCGGAAACATAGTATAAAAATATCGAGCCGGTTCGTAGATATGCACAAGTCATGATTTCTTCAATTAAGTGTGGATCTTTGTGAGCATGCGGCTTTGATTTGACTCCTCATTACGATCGGTACAACCGTCCAAATGTACCGCAAACAACAGTTAGCAATAAAACACAAAAGTGTCTTTGATCACTTCGTTGAATTGAGGTACCACGGCCCACGGTTCCCGTTGATCGGTACAAATCTGCGTGAACAGGTAGGATTCCTAGAATCTCCTTACAAGGTTTGCAGTGCTCTAGCTGTTCTCAACCGGAACGTCTCAAAGAAGACACCGCGGGTGAGTGAACCAGCGAATTGAGATTCACGATTGATGAAAATGATTTGAAAAACTATCGCGTATTGCTTAAGAAACAGTTTTGCAATACAACGAAGGTTTTATGAGAAAGATCAATTTTCAATCAAAATACTTTTTGTATTTAAAAGAGTACACATTCGACGTGCTAGAGAAAAGAAGATTTGCACATCGAGCGGTTTTTCCAAAAGTATTTTTCAATCAGAGATACTTTTTGAGTTTGAAAATGAATACACATTCGATGTGCTAGAGGAAAGAAGGTTTGCACATGGAACAGTTTTTCCAAAATCATTCGTCAATTCCAATCCTATACCAAGGTTGATTCAAGAGTGAATCGCCCCATCGTTTCAGTCCAGTTGTCACATGTTTGATCTTTAGAGAAGATCTCACATGTCACCCACCAAGAGCTTGTCTGATGTTGGCTCTAGAAGGATTTCCATCTTCATCGTGAATATTTTCATATCACTCGGATGTTCTGGCAATACCACAAGGATAATGCGTAGGACTCTAAATATATACTTACTTTCAACATTGTGTGAAACAGCAAGCCTTCAGGAATATTGTGTCCTAATGAGATATTGTGGATGATCTCTTGGCTCTAGACTCAATTGTGCACATTTGGTTCCTATGCCAGAGACTAGGGAGAGGGTCTCCTTCTTCAATATCAACAATCTCTAAGAGAAAGTCGATAGATTATGTCGGTTCCCCGTGAGAATGAAACAAGCCCTTTTAAGAGGAACTTGAGTAGCTTGGGAAGTTAGGTGCGTGGCGTCCTTTGGGTCCATGGCGTCTTGTCTTCAATACCAGTGTTACCATGGTAACCACCAGTAGCATATGTATTGAACCCGGTTACTGCCCTAAGGTTGAATTATTAGAGGGCTATTTCTTTTCACCCTTTTCACATTCATTTCTTTTTCATTCTTCAACCCCTTCAGTGCTTACCGAGACTTCATAACTAGAACCTTGTTGGGTTTATTCCAGTTCTAGCTCTATCTCAGTCGGCACTCTTCCCATATTCTTATTTTTCTCCTTTTTTCAATATAACTAAGGACTCTACACTATCCAGTGGATTGTCCCTGGGTAGATCCCTCCGGTTCTGGCAGGATCATGGGAACGAATACCTAACCTAACCATCCTTATATCACCATGCATAAAGTAAATTGGTCGGTCTTTTGGTATTGTTCTTTTCCTTCTTGAAACCAATTGAAAAATCATTTGGAAAAACGATCAAGGTACTTGTGATACGAGATCAAAGCATTTTGTACCTTAATAGTTTTGATCATTTAGAAATGCTCCCCTCAACATGTGCATATGATTTTGAAATTGTTTAGCACATGGAGGCAAGAGTTCTTTGAAAGAATTAATTTCTTGATCACAATTTATGTGGAAAAAGCCATTTGATTTTCTTTGGTAAATTCTCCCCCTCAATATGTGAATATGATATTTGAAATCATTTTATCACATAGAGGCAAGAGTTCTTTTAAAGCACATCCACGATCATATTGCTATACAGAAAACCATTTGAAAACTCAATCAAGGTACTTTATGTTAAAACATAAAAGCTTTTGTACCTCGATAGTTTATTTTCTTTTGAAATGCTCCCCCTCAATATGTGCTTCGAGATTCGAAAGCGTTTAGCACATATGAGAGAGCAGCCTACACAAATAAATCAAAAAGATCACCTTTTATCAAATTTCATTATTAAATCACAAATTCTCCCCCGATCAAAAATATCAAACCCTTTTAGATTTTAGATCCCAAGTGATTTAATAAGGTTTAGAAAACATGGGAGAATATGTGCCCGCTTTTAAAAGCTCTTCTTGGGGTTATGGTTAAATGCTCCTCCTCACATGTGCATTGATATTGAAATGTATGAAACATGGATTAGGTGCCTTTAGATTTAAAACCAATTCCAAAAAACAAAGTTTGAGATTTAGCATCTGACCCTTGCGTAAATATCAAACCATTTGAGATTTGTGGGACAAAGCATTAAATCAAAAAATTTTGGGGGTTATGCAGTATTCTTTAAAGATGACAAATAAACCATTTTAAGACATTAAAGATTGATTAGTGCATTTGAAGATCTTTAAGTTTTTAAATAAATACGATGATTTCATAATCAAACAGAGAACAGAACAGATTTCATTTTGAAAGATCTTTGAGTTTTAAAAATCATACCATGACCTAACATGAAATCTTTAATCATTACTTTGTTTTGTACAAACCAGGTAAAAATGTGAATTTTCGATTGAAAAATTTTATTTAAAACCAGACCTTTTCCGATATGAGAAATATCGATGAGAAACTAGTTTAAAAATTTAATCATTGTCCTCAATCAAGATCACGTTAGGGTGAGTAATATTAGATTTCTTTCGTGGACCTGTAGAAATTTTGAAAAGTGTAAAATCCGTTGATTTTCAATTAAGCACAATTTTATTCAAACCAGATGTTTCAGTGTTTCAAAACGAAGAAAACCCGTCTCAATCACTTATGAAGAAAGCACATACGATCGACTGCCTGCTTTATGCCAACAGTCCCCATTAAGTCCAATTAAGCTCCATCGGCTTTCATTGTGACCCAAGATCATAGTTACTCCTTTCCTATCGGCATCCATCATCATTTGTACCCAATATATTACCTCCTAGGCATTCTTTTATACCAATATAACCAGATATCAGTCTATCAAGCGTATATGGGTGCAGTCACATCACCCACCCCAAAGAAATCGACTATTTAAAAGTCAATTCAACATATCAATCAGTTCGTATAAGGTATGGGAATTATGTGTTTATCAAACTCTAATCATCTAATCCTAACAATCTTATCCTAGGCACCTAGTCCTTCAACATAGGTTAACATCATTTTTAATTAAGCATATTAGGATAATAAAGAAAGCTCGTTAGATGATGTAAATTTGAAAACATTCTCCCCCTCAATCAATGCCTCATTTTTTGAAAAATTTTAAAAGCGCAGAAGGCATTGATTGAGTTTGCAAATTAATACGAAAACTCTGATTCACGATGATTTTCAAGCAACTTATTTTCCACCATTTTGAAATACAACAAATATTTTTCTGAAGAATTTTAGACGGAAAAACATTTGTGTAGGAATAGCAGTATTTTTGACGACATGCTTTCCTTGTTAAGTTTTAGGATAAGTGCACGAAATATTTGAAAAATTGGTTTAACGCAGCACTTTCCTTTCTTGAAGAACGGGTTGTTATCTGAAATAATAGCAAACCATGGTTTAAAGTCTGAAGTAACTGTAAGCCATTTGATTTGACATGTTTGGAAAAAGAATATTTACACCTCCTGCTCGAACTTCATCTATGGTCCCGTGCCATTATGGAATGACATTTCTAAGACCGCAGATGTTATCGATACCAGAAGACATGTCTTGAGAAAACAATATTTTTGGTATTTTTCAATTTTCTGATTTTTATGGGCTTTTGTAGATTTTATATTTTTCTATTTTCTTTTTGTTGGTTTTATATTTTTGTATTTGGTTTTTGATAAATATTTACAGATATAGAAAAATAGTTTATGAGGATGATGATACGAGTACCGAAATAAGGAAATCGTTCAGCACTTTGTAGAAGATAGAAGTCATCATCTCTTAAACTTTCACCACCAAAGCATTCGAGGCTCTTGAATCGTCGAAAGAACTTGAGCCTTCAACTAGTGAATCTTAGGTAGCTTCCCCTCAAACAGACAAACTAAGTATAAAGACCATTTTCCAAGAAGTAGAAACGAATGAAAACAGTCTCATTGAATGAAGCTCTCACCCTCAGAAACACGAGAACACCAAAGTAACAAGTTGAAACATAGATCGTCTCAGTGGTTATCAAATCCGAATAACCGATGAACTTCGATCACATGACCCTGTTGTGCGTCTCCGATGTACACATTACTCTTCGAGATTGACCAGTTGTCTATTCAGGGAACAATACATCAACATCTTCATTTTACCTAGGGCATTCCAAATATCTTCCATATAACCAATCAGCCCATAATGTACACAAGTACCCAACCAGAGTAGAGACAACGACATCACAGAACTGGTTGAATCCCGATCTCCTCTGGCGGATGTCAACTCTAGAATAACGATTAAGCTCGATCATGTGAATATGTTGTCGACCTTGATGTACACATATATCTCCCACGATCGTTGCGATCTCATCAGAATCATCATTACATTGTGTACATGAAGCACTAACCAGAAGCACTTTATCATAAATCATATAGAAGATGTCGATATGCAATATCATCTCACGAACCAAATATTCTTTCACATTTCTTCTAGCGAATCTTTGAAGTAACACATACCAAAAGTCTCCGAGACCATTTCCTTCGATTAGTTGGAATAATACAACGAAGGCTACGAGTTAAACACTGAGTTTATCTACGGTTATGACCATTGTCTTTCCGGGATAACTTCAATCAGGTAGAAGTGTTAAGTTCATCATGTGTACTCGTTGTGCTTTTAGATATATGTCTCCTCCCCCCTTGCTGATTTTGATACCTCAGTTCACAAAACATAATATACCCAAAAACTCAAAATCTTGTGAGAAGAACTCAAATAGCCCAAAATGAATCCTGTGAGAATCAACTGCAACGGAAACTCTCTCTGACTATCTTTATCAACCCATATGTAGACAATTTGAAGTGACCGATGAAGAATACCGATATACCAAACTTGAAACAGAAGTCAAATTCCCACATTTGTATCTTAAGCTTGCACTTAATAATGGAATAACGATGTCGAGAATTTATGCTTCAAGCAAATTTCTAAGTACTCACTACTAAAGCAAAGTATGAGACATTAACACCTCTTGCGATTATCCACACCGTCATATGCGTGTGACACTGAGTAAAACAAAGTAACTCCTAAAAGTGATAGTTAACCAGGTCTTCAACCATCCACCTCGATTGCTGGTAACTAGATAACCCAAGTCTTCAACTCTGATTCTTAAGCCCGAGCAAGTTATCAACTAAGAACACGCCTTTGTGAACGTCAACTTCAACCTCAAATAAGTGATAAATGAGTAACTTCGAAGAAATCAACTTGTGTCAAATGTCCAACACGTGAATAAACATACAATAGCATGTACATTGACCCACTGAATGAACCAGAGCAAATGATTCCTTAACATCAATGCATTCTTCCTTAAGGTATACATGTAGAAACTGATCTGGAAGATTCACCAATAATGTTTTTTTTAAGCGGATGAGGAAGTCATTTTCCTTAATGTTCATGTGGTTGAATTACAGAGTGCACATTTAGGAAAGAACAATGAAACAATGATCCGTGAAGATTTGGCAAAGGAATACCAAAGAGCGGATCACTATTCATGAGTGCAACTGCAATGATAATCATAAACAACGCCTTGTGAAGTAACTGGAGATAAGGTTTCTTGAGAATTCCAAGAAGTACTTCTTAGATGGTGAACCAGTTGAGTCAGTAGAACCGGGCATGAGCTTGAAGCTGGAAGATCAACATTCGTTGGAGATTGGAAGTACTCATCAAACATATCTTTGAAAACAATGAATCCCAGTTATCCTTAGTAAGTGAAGCATTAGGCGTTGGAGGAGAGTCATCAAATATCAAACAATGAATCATTGCTAAAGAATATGAACAAGTCTAATTGGGGATTAAATTTTGGCTTTTCAATCTCCCCAATTAGTGCTCTCCCCTAAACTGACGAAGATTTTCAAGTGTTCTTCTCAGCCCGGATTAAGAAGAAGTCTTTAGATCATCAAATGCAATTCGTCTTTAGTCTTCTAATCATGTAGCAGAAAATGTAGATTAGACTGTAGACTCGACCTTCTTCAAGATTGTCCGAATGGGGAAATAGACAGTTAACATCTTCTTCACACCAAAGGCATTCCCGTTAACTTGTAAATAGCAAATCCCCTTAATTAAAATCCTTCCCAATCAAACAAGAACAGAAAGATGTTCATCAAAGAAATCAGCCCAGCAACTAGAAGCACTTTGTGATTTAATCATATCAGCCCGTGTGAAGATGTCAACCAATGGCTCTTAGAAGAAACTACATGTGAAGATGATCCATAAGAAGAATCCCGGTTCTTACATGAGTTAGAAGCCGTTTTACCATATATTCTCAAGTATCAGTCAACCATGCAAAAATTCACACTTCTTCTCCCCCTCAAGAATTGCATACGGAGATGCCATTCTTGATTAAACAAGTGATTATCATCCAAATGTATTCTATTCACACTTCCCCCCCGCAAAATTAGCACATGATGTCGCCATCTTCATTATATTGAGCAAGTGGAATAAGAGTAATTATTAGTAGTCAGGTTCACTTGATGGTGACCGCATGGAAAAAGCATGACGCATGTTGATGAAGAATGTCGATGAGAATGGTCATAAACATGAAGATTTCTCTTCTTCGGAAGATAAAGCGCACTGAAGCGTACACTTTTCTTTTCTTTGAGGAACGGGCCTGAAATGTTATCTGCAGATGCCATAATGATGAAGTACGAGGCCGAACGATGTGACAGACGTCATAGCCAAATGAATATCAAGATTGAGTTACTTGAACCCGTGAGTTATGAGATATCAATCCATTTGTAATCCATACTTTAAGCCAGTCCATGTAGTGAAGGATTGAAGTATCTGCAACAGAGTAAGGACTACCTGCACTAATATTACAAACTTGATTGCATATATTTTGGTTAGTGACATTAGTATCCAAACCCTTTGGGGTTTCACAGGCAACCTTGATTTTATCATTAGTAAACAGCTTTCCGGTAGGTATCCACCTAAGTCTAGCATCCTTAAACATTCTACCAGACGGCATCCACTTATGGCAAGGTCTACGATTGTTGATATTCTTATGCAAATTGGAAGACTTATCTAGACTTCAAAGATTTAGCAGTTTGGATCCATCTAGACGAAGTTTTAGGTTTGTTTTGCATCATAACATGTTGAACCTTAGCCATGTAGGTAGTCTTAGTGGATTGTACCTTGGCATGTGAATTAGGAAAATGTTTCTTATGTGGAAAAGACTCAGAATTTCTAGTTTTGTTTTCTACATGCTTAGCTTTCTTATGCACATAACTACTAGCGGTGCCTTGAAATCTCGTAGAATTCCTCACCCTAGGTCTTGCACCTAAAATTCCGTCTTTTCGAATCTGTGCCTTTTTCCTAGCTTTTTCTAGATAATAGTTCTTCCACAAGTCATTCATATCATATGAATTCGGGGTTTTAATGCTTGGTTTTGACACTGTTTTCGAACTAATCCTAGAGGTGCTTGGAGTAGAAGTGGCTACGTGTTGAGAGTTAACTGACTAGAAGCCTTATTCATAGATAACTCAGGTGAAGTGACTGGTTTTGACAAAACTTGTTTCTCATCAACTTGGGAGGCAAATCGTGTTTTTGAAAATTTTGGTCTTTCGGATATAAACGCAGTAGATTGCCTAACAACGGACCGGTTTCTAATGAGATGAGAAACTGGTTTCCCCAAGGTTGATGGTTTTGTAAACTTAGTGTTCACACTTTTCCCTACATTTTTCCTAAGCTCATTTTTTAAGGCAACAATAGCGAAACTCTTTTCCTGAAGCTGAGCTTTGAGTTCATCAATTTTTGCTATCAAAGAATTTGTTTGTTCCATTGACTTAGTTCTAGCTTCTTTGACAGAGTCACTTAGTTCTATGTGATGCTTTCTCAAAAACTCATTTTCCTTTAGTAATTTGGCCACACAAACTGCTAATTCATCATTTCTCATTTGAATATCATAAATAGCATTAACATCATAATTACTTGTAACCAAATTACTTTTCACATGCATACCAGAAATATGTTTCTTCAAATTGTTAATAGTTGAGTTTTTGGCTTGAGGCTGAGCTTTTAAGTCATTTATTTCACAAAGTTCACGGAATTCAGGAAGTTCAGATTTTACATGGTTTGTTAATTTGAAAACTTTCTTTTTGACTCTGTATTGCAATTTCAAGTGAAATGCAATGTTTTTCAAGATTTGAGAAATTGTTTGAAAGTTCATCAAAAGCCTTTTATCAACCATATCTTTTGTTTTGAAACACTTAATCTCGGACTCGGCCTCAACCAAGGAACATTTATCAGAATCATGTTCTGCAATAAGATCAGATTGTTTAGGTACATTAGCAGATGCACTATGTTGAACAGTTAAGGGTACCTCATCATATGACACCTGTTCATTTATCGGTATGATATCTGCATCCACATCATGTGTAATAAGAGTCATGAACTACTTGGCTGTTTCAAGCGTATCTATCTTTGAGCCTCGTATTCAGTGTCACTGATCCATCATCACGGTGCTTTACCCGACTCAACACAACAATCTTTTGATTTTGCCTGACATTCATTCCCTTTTCTGATTTCAGCATCAACTTCTTGTGTGTTAGGAGTAACTAAGCATTTGGTTACATCATTATTTGTTGTCTCGACATTCGCATTTAGCAACACCCGATTCTTCAACGGATACATTACCCAACTCATCACAACTATCTCTCAACTGCACCAGACTCTCATCCACTTTTTCATCTTTCGGAGTAACTTCCTCAATATACTTCTCCACATTATCCATGCGATGGATAAGTGTCTCTATGAACACGCTAATTTCCATTCCAGTGTGTCTCTTGAAAGACATTTCTCATGTCTTGATCATAATCGATGTAAATTCCCTTATAATGAATGGTGAAATTGGTTGTGGATCACTTGAAGTGCAGCACTAGAACTATCCTTTTGAACCTTTTCTTTATGAAGTTGTTGTTCCAATTGTTCTAAGTTCAATAGTAATGTTCCCGTTAATGTTGATGAATCTTGACGAAAAAGGCATTGCATGTTCGTCCCATTCCTATCGTGTGAGTAACATGAGATGTGATTGAAGTTGTTGATAAGGTTCAATGCTACTTTCCTTTTGCATGGCATTCGTAGCCTGACAGGTGCAAATCTTTCTTATTGGACTCGAGCATGAAGAACTCAAATCATCATTGATTGATTCCATCATCAGTAACCGTTCAGTATAGCTAATATTCTCATGGTTGTGTACAATATCTACAACATCATACAGTTTGAGTACTTCTGAAATCATTGAATCAGGAGTGTAAGACATGATGTTGATGTATACACGGGATTTTACAAGTCTATGATTTAAACCGAGAAATAGAATCTTTCGTGGGATTTTACTAAAATCAAGACCAAACCGTTAAGCAATGACCAATGGAAAGTGTTAAGATGACTGATGGATCGACACAATGATAGACAATTGTGTGTTAGAACTTATGATTGTTTGTAGGATTAGCAGATATGTTGTTTGGTCGAGATTTGGATTGGTTGATGCACGATTTTACGGAGAAATTTAGGTCCAAAAACTTAAAAAGGTCAATAACTTCCTTCCGGAGGGGATTTGGGCCTCAAAAAATTCGTTTCACGACTTCGTGGTGAAACCTCACCATATTCAGGCTGTTCCGCTCGTTGACCGTATTTCGCGAAAATGGAGTTACGGTTCAAAAGTTATGGTCGTTTGAAGTTTTGCCGTAAAAAGTCAACTTTTGGTCAAACCGCTTCAATCAACTCGCATCCAGGACAACTCGCTTAATAGACAAGTCGCATAAAACACAACTCGCATAGGCAACTCGCTTAGGCTGACAACTCGCTTAGGCTCAACTCGCATTAGATACGTTGAATCTGGACAGGTCGCAGTCAAAACTGTCAACTCGCTTAGGCAACTCGCTACACAATCAACTCGCTTAAAGAAACAAGTCGCTTATACAGTCAAGTCACTTAAAGAAACAACTCGCATAATATCCAAGTCGCATACAGAGACAACTCGCTTAACCACCAAGTCGCTTAAGATAACTCGCTAGCAGTACAACTCGCTTAATAGCCAAGTCGCTTTAGAACTCAAGTTGCTTAAAGAAACAACTCGCTTAGAACCCAAGTCGCATAAATAGTCAACTCGCTAAGTAGCCAAGTTAAGCTATACCAACTCGCTTCTAATGAAGAAGCAACTCGCATCCAAGAAACTCAACTACGAGACTCAACTCGCTTTGTACATTTTTCACAAATACCCACTTAATCAATCAAAAGCGACCAAACCACAATGATTTAAGCCTTCCAATTCAAAACATAAACACATATGATGATCCTAAACACAAAAGTACAAGCAAAATTCAAACTTTAACACTAGAATTTGTCCAAATGATTCAAACTCTCCTAATCACTTAAAACCTCAAAAACCTTATGAAATCCACCAAAACAAAGAGCATGAAAGATGAGTGATCAAACCATGGCTCTTGATACCAATTGTAAGATATTGGATTTCATAAACACATAACACATCAATAATATGGGTCGAATTATGCAAGAGAGTTTAGAGAGAGAAAGTGGGATCCTTTTTAGAGAGAGAAAGTGAAAGAAAACTTAGAAGGTTAGATTAAGTGAAAGGTCCAACCCTTTACCTTGGGAGGTAGAGGGTATTAATAGTTACAAACTAAACGTCCTCCTTCGGACTGTGGATCAGGCATACAGTGGGTAAAGACCCGTCCGTCCTCCACGGTGTTTCACTAAACTAAATAACTAACTAAATAACTAGTAAATAACGTAATGTCTACGAGCTAACTTATGCTAGATTATATATGGGGTGACCGACACTTCACTATGGAATTTCTAATTCCTAACAATTACATGTATTAAAGAATTTGTGTACCCTTTTCAACTTCAAAGTGACGTCAGGTATGTGTTGTGGGTTACCAAAATAACTTGTCTAATTGTTCTTAAAGTGTCATAGTTATTACGATTATTGTCACTTTTTTATGTCAATGGGGACTATTCATAAAACAATTAGACTTTTCGGATCAATCTTATGGTTACAAGTAAAGTTGGTTTGATTCAATTAATAAGTGAATGTATCTTGGTTTCATGAAACGGTTTTCATTTTTTGGTCAAGGCCTTCGTTAGCGAAACTATTTTCATATTATTCTATTAATAGATATGATGTATTTTTATGTGTGTTTTAATTGGTCCTAGTCTTTAGTTAGTAAGCGAAACTGTTTTGATGTTAGCATATTACGCTTTGAATTGTTATTCGTTATCATTGAATTAATGTATAACGTGTTTATGATTAGAGACTTATCTATTAATTTAAAATTGACTATCAAGTGTTTGATTGTGATGGCCCCATGGTTTTAAATTGACTGCTAAGATGTTACAGTATATAACTTTGGTTAATATCTATGCTATATATAAAAGTATTGGAGCTATTGAGGTGAAAACATGCGTGCACATATAACAATGATACGAAAGATTATATGTACGAGAAGAATTTAGTTGTTAGTGTTAGATTTAACTTTGTTTTCGTATATATGTTTTACTAGCCTATAAACCCGTGATAAATCACGGGCAGCGTATAAAAAGTCTAGAAAAAAAATCTTAACATCTAACAAACAACATATAAAAATGTTTAAGGAAACTGAAACTAAACATTACATCAGTTTTGAGATAACATGAATTTTTATTACATTAGAATCCATAAATATTAATACATAATGATATAAATAGCATCGGTAGTGCTAATGTTACAAAAATCACCAAATAAGGGATGGTATCGCCAATTTGTTGATTTGCCAAGCTAATGAAAAACACTACACATATGAGAGCGAGAATCATGACTGGATGCAGTATCTTGATTATTCTGTATAACAAATACAAATTAGTTATTAAGCATGGTTAAAACCGGTTAAACCGGTTTTTTAAAAACCGGTCAAAGTTAGTCAAAACCCGAAAATTGTGGCTCTTGTCTTCCACTTAACCTTGTCTTCCTCTTGTATATAACCCGAAAATTCTTTTCATCACTGTAATAACCCGAAAATTCTTCAAAGTGTAACTCGGATATTGAAAACACAAATTGCAATAAGAAAGAGAACCATGACAACCTACCCCGTTTCTTCATGCTCGCCTTCCGATATGCATTCCAATACCATCTACATGACTCTTGGGATATGGTTCCAAGACCAATTGACATTCGAGTCATTGATCTCAAATGGTTATGAAAGAACAAAAGGGATGAAGAGATGACTATAATTCGCAACAAAGCTCGTCTTGTGGCCAAAGGATACAGACAGAAAGAAGGGATAGACTTTGAAGAGTCATTTGCGCCGGTAGCTAGACTACTACTCACATAAGTTACTGGAATGCTTATCGGAAGGCGAGCATGAAGAAACGGATAGGTTGTCATGGTTCTCTTTCTTATTGCAATTTGTGTTTTCAATATCTGAGTTACACTTTGAAGAATTTTCGGGTTATTACAGTGATGAAAAGAATTTTCGGGTTATATACAAGAGGAAGACAAGGACAAGTGGAAGACAAGAGCCACAATTTTCGGGTTTTGACTAACTTTGACCGGTTTTTAAAAAACCGGTTTAACCGGTTTTAACCATGCTTAATAACTAATTTATATTTGTTATACAGAATAATCAAGATACTGCATCCAGTCATGATTCTCGCTCTCATAGGTGTAGTGGTGTTTTTCATTAGCTTGGCAAATCAACAAATTGGCGATACCATCCCTTATTTGGTGATTTTTGTAACATTAGCACTACCGATGCTTGTTATATCATTATGTATTAATATTCATGGATTCTAATGTAATAAAAATTTAAGTTATATCAGAAACTGATGTAATGTTTAGTTTCAATTTCATTAAACATTTTTATATGTTGTTTGATAGATGTTTGACTATATTGGTATCCGTTTTTACGTACACAGTGAATTTTTTTAAAGCAACGAAAATGACAGATTTCAAATTAAAGTTGTTCTATTCCATTTTATTTATAACAAAGTTTACACAATAAACTTAATAACAAAATTAACATTATAAACTTATATATCAATATTTACACTATAAAATTAATAAGAAATCTACCCAAAACTTTATAACAATGTTTACAATATAAACTTACTAAAAATTTACAATATAAACTTTATTTTAAAAATAAAGCATATTATTTCCGACCAGAGATGCGACTCCGGCTACTTTTCCTGCAAGAGTCGTGGCGACTGTTCCGGCAAGAGTGGCGCTGCAAAAATAAATGTTAGATTTACAAATAAAATTAATAGATCTACCAAAAAATATATAGATTCATAAAAAAAAACTCAAAATCTACAAATAAAATCATCAGATCTAATAAAAAATAAAAACTTATGAATCTTTAAAAAATTAAACAAATATGAATTTTTTAAAAAACATTTAAAAAAATAATTAGATTTACTTTTTCTTTTTCTTTTGCTTTTGCTGGCGGCATATGAAAAGTTTGAAACAAAATAAAACGTGAAAAACTTGTATCTGAGAACTAACCAAGATTGCTCAAAATTTTCTAAATTCCCAGCATCTTATTCTATGCAACAACCAACATTGCTCAAAAACTTGATATAACATGTGTAAGTTTTAGGTGCTGTCAATTTATACTTAATTAAAATCAAAGAAATGTGTATCTTCAAGCATAAAATGGAACGTCAAATGGAAAGCTTTATGGATGACATACTTTTGTTACTACCAATGTAAAATACAGAAGTCATGCATTTTTTTTCAAAAAAGAGAAGTCATATGACAAACAACAAAAGAAAAAGTTAGCAATTTGTTGTCTAGATCTACTTTTGTCACTGCTAATTTGTAATTCAAAATTTTAGAGTCAAACAAATTTCGAGACAAACATCAAAAAAAAAAGAAAAGTTAGCAAACAAAAACAAATGTAATGGGCATAAAAAGAAAATTTTAATATGTGTGGGTGTTATTTTTTGTTTTGATTATGCTAGTCAAAATCCCATCCTTTACAAAGTGGTGGGACATCAAATCCTGTTTCTTTATTAAAGAAGTGGTCAATTACAACTAACACAAAATATATTCTCATTTGGTCAAATAGAAAAAAGATTTATTAACGAAAAAAAAGATTTAGAGAAGATCTTTACACAAAAAGAAATCATATTTATTACATACGCGTTTTTCTATTTTTTGCAAATGTAAAAATATAATTATTTTTTATTTGTAAATTATACATATACAATTTGTACTTCCCAATGAAATTCAAAGTTAACACCAATTCCTAAAATTTGGTTCCTGGTCTCGAGACCCAATACTCTGCAAAGGCACATGGGTATCATTTGTCTTCCACTTATCTCGTCCATTTAATTCAATAATTCATCAATCAATCAATAAACATTTCAATGTCGATGGACAACCAACTCTTTTGCGTTAGACATGCCCACTTGTTAGTGAAAGTGCCCAAAAGCTTGGTGATAGCGTCGGTTTTACTGTGGTGGCGCGTCAGGTGTTTTGGGTGGTGGTGAGACCAAAAATAAAAGTTTGACCAAAAATGCATGGCTTAAGCTAAAATCAAAGGTTTGACCAAAAATAAAAGTTTCAACAATTCAACATTTCAAGAATCAAAGGTTGCAACGGCGACACATACTCCGGCAACATTAGCAACAACAGCAACTTCGGTTGCAACGGCGACACATACTCCGGCACCATTAGCGGTGGATTCCGGTGAAAACAACAAATCTTACAAATCTTGTAAAAAATGTTATAAAATCTGAGATTTGTAAATAAAATATAGATGGATCTATTAAAAAAACATCAAAACTTAAAAAGCAATTATAGCTCTATAAACATACGCATATAAAATTCCGGCCAATGAAGTGCAGTATCCGGCGACGGCAAGCAGCAGATCTACAAAATAAAATTAGTAAAAAAAAAAACTTTAAAAGCATGAAAAAACATAGATCTATAAACTAAATATATCAAACTTTAAAATAAACTAAAAAACACGAAAAACATACACATCTATCTAAAAACTAAAAAGCATGAAAAAACATAGATCTATAAACTAAATATATCGAAACCTTCAAATTGCAGCAATTGAAAAGGACAACAATATTTCCCTTTCAAATATTAACAAAGCACATGTATAAATTCACGGCAACCAAAAGCTCTTGAAAAAAAGCCACAGATCCAAATGTTAGCAGCAGATACGGCGAGAACGGCGACAAATCTGAGAAAAAAATTAGTAAAAGATCATAAAAAAATACATAGATTATAAACAAAAATATAGTATTAATGAATGAAAACCTATAAAAGATGCAATATTAACATCTTTAAATATAAAACATACATATTCCGGCAAAATAAACTGTTCGGAGCCATGACCACTTTTTCCTAGAAGCGCTGGTTAGAGTTGAGAGTGTTTTTTTGGTTATTTGGTGTGTGTTTTGATGTAGGTGTGAGATAAAATGTTTTTATATTGGAGATATGAGCTGGCTTTCCACGTGGCATTTGTGACATGGCTTTCATGACATGGCTTTAAGTGTCCATGTGGCTTTAATGACGTGGCGAATTTTAAAAAAAGCTTCGTTTATTATATATATAGATACAGAATAATCAAGATACTGCATCCAGTCATGATTCTCGCTCTCATAGGTGTAGTGGTGTTTTTCATTAGCTTGCCAAATCAACAAATTGGCGATACCATCCCTTATTTGGTGATTTTTGTAACATTAGCACTACCGATGCTTGTTATATCATTATGTATTAATATTCATAGATTCTAATGTAATAAAAATTTAAGTTATATCAGAAACTGATGTAATGTTTAGTTTCAATTTCATTAAACATTTTTATATGTTGTTTGATAGATGTTTGACTATATTGGTATCCGTTTTTACGTACACAGTGAATTTTTTTAAAGCAACGAAAATGACAGATTTCAAATTAAAGTTGTTCTATTCCATTTTATTTATAACAAAGTTTACACAATAAACTTAATAACAAAATTAACATTATAAACTTATATATCAATATTTACACTATAAAATTAATAAGAAATCTACCCAAAACTTTATAACAATGTTTACAATATAAACTTACTAAAAATTTACAATATAAACTTTATTTTAAAAATAAAGCATATTATTTCCGACAGAGATGCGACTCAGGCTACTTTTCCTGCAAGAGTCGTGGCGGCTATTTCCGGCAAGAGTGGCGCTGCAAAAATAAATGTTAGATTTACAAATAAAATTAATAGATCTACCAATAGATTCATAAAAAAAAACTCAAAATCTACAAATAAAATCATCAGATCTAATAAAAAATAAAAACTTATGAATCTTTAAAAAATTAAACAAATATGAATTTTTTAAAAAACATTTAAAAAAATAATTAGATTTACTTTTTCTTTTTCTTTTGCTTTTCTTTTGCTTTTGCTGGCGGCATATGAAAAGTTTGAAACAAAATAAAACGTGAAAAACTTGTATACAGAACTAACCAAGATTGCTCAAAATTTTCTAAATTCCCAGCATCTTATTCTATGCAACAACCAACATTGCTCAAAAACTTGATATAACATGTGTAAGTTTTAGGTGCTGTCAATTTATACTTAATTAAAATCAAAGAAATGTGTATCTTCAAGCATAAAATGGAACGTCAAATGGAAAGCTTTATGGATGACATACTTTTGTTACTACCAATGTAAAATACAGAAGTCATGCATTTTTTTTCAAAAAAGAGAAGTCATATGACAAACAACAAAAGAAAAAGTTAGCAATTTGTTGTCTAGATCTACTTTTGTCACTGCTAATTTGTAATTCAAAATTTTAGAGTCAAACAAATTTCGAGACAAACATCAAAAAAAAAAGAAAAGTTAGCAAACAAAAACAAATGTAATGGGCATAAAAAGAAAATTTTAATATGTGTGGGTGTTATTTTTTGTTTTGATTATGCTAGTCAAAATCCCATCCTTTACAAAGTGGTGGGACATCAAATCCTGTTTCTTTATTAAAGAAGTGGTCAATTACAACTAACACAAAATATATTCTCATTTGGTCAAATAGAAAAAAGATTTATTAACGAAAAAAAAGATTTAGAGAAGATCTTTACACAAAAAGAAATCATATTTATTACATACGCGTTTTTCTATTTTTTGCAAATGTAAAAATATAATTATTTTTTATTTGTAAATTATACATATACAATTTGTACTTCCCAATGAAATTCAAAGTTAACACCAATTCCTAAAATTTGGTTCCTGGTCTCGAGACCCAATACTCTGCAAAGGCACATGGGTATCATTTGTCTTCCACTTATCTCGTCCATTTAATTCAATAATTCATCAATCAATCAATAAACATTTCAATGTCGATGGACAACCAACTCTTTTGCGTTAGACATGCCCACTTGTTAGTGAAAGTGCCCAAAAGCTTGGTGATAGCGTCGGTTTCTGTGGTGGCCGCGTCAGGTGTTTTGGGTGGTGGTGAGACCAAAAATAAAAGTTTGACCAAAAATGCATGGCTTAAGCTAAAATCAAAGGTTTGACCAAAAATAAAAGTTTCAACAATTCAACATTTCAAGAATCAAAGGTTGCAACGGCGACACATACTCCGGCAACATTAGCAACAACAGCAACTTCGGTTGCAACGGCGACACATACTCCGGCACCATTAGCGGTGGATTCCGGTGAAAACAACAAATCTTACAAATCTTGTAAAAAATGTTATAAAATCTGAGATTTGTAAATAAAATATAGATGGATCTATTAAAAAAACATCAAAACTTAAAAAGCAATTATAGCTCTATAAACATACGCATATAAAATTCCGGCCAATGAAGTGCAGTATCCGCCGACGGCAAGCAGCAGATCTACAAAATAAAATTAGTAAAAAAAAAACTTTAAAAGCATGAAAAAACATAGATCTATAAACTAAATATATCAAACTTTAAAATAAACTAAAAAACACGAAAAACATACACATCTATCTAAAAACTAAAAAGCATGAAAAAACATAGATCTATAAACTAAATATATCGAAACCTTCAAATTGCAGCAATTGAAAAGGACAACAATATTTCCCTTTCAAATATTAACAAAGCACATGTATAAATTCACGGCAACCAAAAGCTCTTGAAAAAAAGCCACAGATCCAAATGTTAGCAGCAGATACGGCGAGAACGGCGACAAATCTGAGAAAAAAATTAGTAAAAGATCATAAAAAAATACATAGATTATAAACAAAAATATAGTATTAATGAATGAAAACCTATAAAAGATGCAATATTAACATCTTTAAATATAAAACATACATATTCCGGCAAAATAAACTGTTCGGAGCCAGCAGCCACTTTTTTCCGGCGAGAAGCTGCGGTTAGAGTTGAGAGTGTTTTTTTGGTTATTTGGTGTGTGTTTTGATGTAGGTGTGAGATAAAATGTTTTTATATTGGAGATATGAGCTGGCTTTCCACGTGGCATTTGTGACATGGCTTTAAGTGTCCATGTGGCTTTAATGACGTGGCGAATTTTAAAAAAAGCTTCGTTTATTATATATATAGATATGTGTGTAATAAAGTTTGGTAAAGCCTAAGAGCACTCCCATCCTTAACGGGGTAACGCCCGTTATGGGCATTTTAACGCCGTTATCGGCGTTACACCGTTGGAAGAGGAATTGTTTAACGCCGTTGGAAGTGAACCGTTGGTCCCTTAACGCGCGTTATGCGCTGAAAAAAAAAAAAAAAAAAAAAAATTCAAAACAAGTCCCTCTAACGGCTACTAGCCGTTAACTTTAAAAAAAAAAAAATCAAAAAACACCCCTAACGCTTAGAATTTATTAAAAAAAAATTCAAAAATCTTTTTTTACCACTATAAATACACAATCAAAACACCATTTTTATTCACACTTCCACTTCTAAATCCTCTCAATACTCTCAATCTTTCAACTTCAATTAACTGCAAAAAAAAAAAAAAACAATGTCGGGAGGCAACGACGATACTTTCTTCAATCTTCTCAATGATGGGTGGAATCCCTCAAACCCGGGTTCATCATCTAACCCGAACGCTGGTTCATCATCTAACCCGAACGCTGGTTCATCTTCAAACCCCAACCCACTAGGCTTATCAAGCCAGGAAATGTGGCAACAACAACAAACATTACTGTTTTGGCAACAACAAAACCAACAAAGCACCTTAAACTCCAACTTTCAAAACCTACAATTCACACAACAATCAAACTGAAACACAAGATGTTCTTTGAGACACCCACATCTCCTCCAAAAAAAGGAAAAGGTCGTATTAAGCGAAAATAAAAAAAAATCCAAAGACCCCGAGCCCGAACCAATTGATTCTGAAGAGGAGGTTGTCGTTACTGCGCGTTGGAATTCAGCAGAGGAAGCATTACTTGCAAGGTGTTACATAGCTGTTTCGGAGGATCCAAAAGTTGGAAAGTGCCAACCTAGAGATACGTTTTGGTATCGGGTCAGAAATGAGTTCAATAGACTCAACTTTCAACGGCGCACCAAGGACATGATGTCAAGCAAATGGACAACGTTGAACAGGATATGCACAAAGTTCAACTCTTGTTACGTACGTGCGCAACGGGATCAACGAAGCGGTGAAAGTGAGGTGGATGTGATGAAACGGGCAAAGCAATGGTATCGTGAGGAAAGCAGAGGAGCACTTGTTTGGTCTCGATGACGCTTGGGATGTTTTGCGTCATTATAAGAAATGGGAGACGCCGGAACCGGTTGATTTAACCGGCGCAGTCCCAAGCCAAACAAACGAGGCTTTGTTTGGTAATGATGAACAACCACGCCCCATGGGAAAGAAACGTGCTACCAAGAAAGCAAGATCCGAGACTACAACAAGTATGGGGAACAAGCACGGAGGAACGAGCTCGTCGCTTATTTCACGAAACTATGGCAAACGAGTATCGTATGAAACGAGAAGTCTCCGAAGCGGCATATCGGGCCCAGCAGGAAAGAGATCTCACATTAACAAGGTTGGAAGAGATAAAGTTTTTGATGACGTCTCTTGAGGGCAAGATCCAATGGTTATGCAGTGGATCAATGACGAAAAAGATCGAATCATCGCAAAATATAACTTGAAACCTCGTCAGTAGATCGTATTTCCTTTAATTTGTTGTAACGTTTTATTTGAAGTGTGTGTTTTTTTTTTCGTTGTAATTTTTTTTTTATCTCGTATTGTAATATGTTTTTAGTTTTAATGAAATGTTTGTTTTAGTTTAATAAATGAAGTGTTTGTTTTAGTTTAGGGGTTGAAATTGAAAATATGAAATATTATTGGTGTTATGATGTTATTGGGATGTTATGGTTGTGAGTGTTTTTTGGGGATGTTAATGTTAAATGTTAAAACTGATGTGGCGCTGACGTGGACGGTGTTATTGGTGTTATGGATGGGAGTGCTCTAAGTGTGCATATGTGTTATATTGTTTGTATGTGTTAGAAAAATACATATGCATATTTGTTATAAAGCCTAAGTGTGCATATGTATTAGAAAAATACATACGCATATTTATTTGAGAGTCTAGTGTTAGAAAAAAATGTGCATGTTTGTCATTTCTTATTGCCTGGACCACAAATATTATAAGGTTGACAATGTATTTGGGTACCGTTCAATTGTTTCTTGAAAAATTGATAAGGAATTTAATTGGGCACTCATCTATCCAATTATAAATACATTCATGCATGTACAAATGCATTTTTGATTGGGCACCAATCGTTCATTTTACGAAGTTATTCATTTTTCATATACTGATATCTTGATATTTTATTGAAATAGTAATGATTAAATTTGTTTGCATCATTTGATATAAGAAGGATTATATACATATGTATTTTGTTAGTTGTTATGACTAAATAATTTGTTTATTAATGTAATTGTTTGTGGTTACATGTGCAAATATGATGAGAAATATAAAGAGTGCACATGTGTTTTGTACATACTATCTAGCGACAAGATAATTATGCTAAATATTTAAAGAGTAAAGACACAAGTGCATGTCGTAGATACAAGTGTACATATACATACAAAGAAATCCAAAGTGTCCAAGGAGTGAAAATACATGTGCATATACAACACACTTTTTGCTTTTGGAAATTTGTATTTGAATTGTATATCACATGATTTTAAATTTTGTATATAATGTTTTTGTTTTAAATTATATACAATACATGTAAAATACCTCTGTTTGCCATTCCATGCATTACAAACACGTAAATTTATATTATCCAAAAACACACATATGCACATTACTAAATGCACGTAAATTGAACACTACAAACACATGTAAATTTACATTATCTATAAAAACAATTGTGCATCTTACTAAACAAGCATGCTGAAAAAAAATATTATTCTGAAAAAAAAAAAAAAAAATCCCTAAATTATAGGAAAAAAACGTTTTTTAATAAATAAAAATTCAAAAAGAAAATAAAAAATGTACTTTTACTATTATACCTTTTTAAATTAAATAATAAAAATTAATATCCAAAAAAATCGGTTGATGGTGGTTCTCGCAGTTCTCGACCTTTTTATAGTTCTGAAAAGAACCCTTCCCTATAATAACATTCCCAAATTAAACCTTAGTTCAAATATTTTCAAATTCAACCCCTAAACTAAAACAAACACTTCATTTATTAAAAAACATGTCATTAATTCGTAAACATATTACAATACGAAATAAAAAAAATGTTACAACGAAAAAAAAATATGAAATAAAAAAACAAACTGCAAAGTAAACTACAACATAAAGGAAATTACGAAAATACAATCTAGTGACGAGGTTGCAAGTTTATATTTTTTGATTATTCGGCCTTTTTCTTCATTGATCCAAGCTACGACGTTTGGATCTATGCCTTCAATGTCAATCATCAAAAATTTCATCTCTTTCAGCCTTGTTATTGTTTCATCTTTTACTTGGGCGGCCCGATACGCCGCTTGGGCGGTTTCCCGTTTGATACGATACTCGTTTGTCATAGTTTCGGTGAATTGGCTTGACGAGCTCGTTCCTCTGGTGCTCGATCCCCCTGTACTTGTCGTGCTCTCGGATCTTGCTTTCTTGGAAGCACGTTTTTTCCCATGGGGCGTGGTTGTTCATCATGACCAAAAAAAGCCTCGTTTGTTTGGCTTTGGACATCGCCGGTTAAATCAACCGGATCCGGCAAGTCCCATTTCTTATGCTAACGCAAAACCTCCCAATCCTCCTCGAGAGCAAACGGCGTGGATTTTTGCTCGTCACGATACATGTGTTTCGCCCGTTTGAGGACATCCATCTCACTTTCCCCACTTCTCTGTTCCCCGTTGCGCATGTTTGTAATACGCGTTGAACTTTGAGCAATCACGGTTCAACGTTTTCCACTTGCTTGTTATCATATCCTTGGTGTGTCGTTGAAAATTGAGTATATTGAACTCATTTCTGACCCGATGCCAAAACGTATCATATCTTTGTGCACGCCCGAAAATCGGATCCTCCGTAGCAGCTACATAACACGTGGCAAGTAATTCTTCCTCTTTTGGTTGCCAACTTCCAGGGGCGCAGTTGAGATTTTTTTCATCCTCATCGATTGGTTCGAGGTCTTTGGATTTTTTGGACTTTCGTTTACCACGAATTTTAGGCTTTGGAGGAGATGTGTGTGTTTCGGGAACATCATGTGTTTCAGTTTGTGAATGTTGTGAGAATTGTAGATTTTGAAAATTGGTGTTTAGTGTGTGTTGTTGACTTTGTTGCCAAAACATAAATTGTTGATGTTGTAGGTAAAGATCTTGGATTGACAAGCCTAGTGGGTTAGGAAAAAAGATGTTGGGTGATGATGAACCGTTTGGGGTTTTAAAACCCAACAACAACTAGCCGTTTGGGGGGTGAATGTGATTTTTTTTATTCTTTGTTGCCTTAACGCAACGTTATGCTACTAACTTGGGCACGTTAACGTGGGTTTAACGCCTTGCACAGTGTGGGTAACGGGGGTTAACGCCCCAGCGTTAAGGAATAACGCGAGCATAACGGTTATTTTACCGTGTGCACTTATGCCACGATCAATCTAGCAAGAGCAAAATGCATTTCCTTTTTACCATTTGTCTTGATCATTTTGACAAATTTTCTCATTAATAAATCGAACCATATCAACACAATACTCAAGTTGTAAGGCATTTGACCTCTTCACAAGAAATAAAAAATTCAAACTGTTGAGATGTTACAATCTAGTATCATATATTAAACGAGTAAAAGCAGCGGAATAACGTCCCATAAGGATCCGTTTAATGTACATGAATTAACTCCCATAAATAAACATATAGCTTACTAACCTCTTGATTTGCAAGTGATGATCAACAAATCTAGCAATGGATATTGATTTTCTTCTTGACTTATACGAAACCCTTGAGTTACTAATAAAATACTAGAATGCTAGTTCTAGTTCATGAATCAAACAATGAAACACGCGGTTTGTGGTTTGATGATGAAATCGGCCAAACCCTTTGGTTTTAAAGTCATGGCCGATCGGTTTGGGTATATAGGAGGAGGGAGTTTTTCTTTAGTGAATAGGTTTTTCAAAGGATACAAATAATTAACCAATATATAGCATTAGGATAACTTTTTTTTTGAACATAGCATTAGGATAACCTAGGCTCTAATAAAAACACTAATCCCTCCCTAATACCCTTAGCCTAGCCAAACATAGATCCCTCATGGGCTCAACATGTGTTTAGGGCTTTTACACAACACTAGTCCATTACATGTTAATTGCTTACTCCATTAATTAATTAAAGCGTCTAACAATTTAATTAACTACTGTTAGTTATTTCGTAAACTATTAACTAATATAATTAGTACATTTACTATAAATATATTAATTAAATTACTTATAAGTATTCCCTCGATGTATACATGTGTGACCCCATAAGCTCACGTATTCCTAGCCGTATAATTACCGATTATGACTTGAGCATTACCAATAGCTCTAATTGTGAATGTCATAATCATAGATAACTTATACAAGCAATGGTAAGCATCTAGGAACAAGTCATTGCTCCCAGAAATACTTCAGTGCAGTAAAACGACTTAATGTAAATGGTTTATTACGAAACATTCTTTTGTTTCAAATACTGGTTAAACCATGGATATAGATCCTCTGTCATTCCATAATGTTTAACTATTATATTTCTCGATTTATAGATATTGAACAAGATTACCAGTTGTAAATAAGATTCATCTTGACTTACATTGGGCGCGACACTAAGGATAGGATTAGAAGGTAGTTGGTACATAATGACTAAGTATAGGTTTCCCATGATTTCCATCGAGTAACTACGGTGGGATAGGAATATAGACTTATAGGCTAGACGAATTGACCTAAGGTTGTCTAGTCACATTTACCCCCACATGAAGCGTTAGAAGGCGTTAATAAGAAAACCGAATTATGGCGTAATAAGACTAGTAACTAGGCTAACACATTTCTCCCCAATGACCGTCTCGCATTTATTAAATTTTCGCAATTTATTTTATTTCAATTAGTTTAATACAAATCAAATCAAACCCCCTCCCCTTTTGGTGACAATAGAACTTAGAATAAATCTGCACAAATAGCTCTTGTGATGACCTAGACTTTACTGATTACTACACTATACACGACCAGTAACACCCCCAATTTCGTTAATGCAGTGGAATTCAGACTGGGTGTTACTCGATGGTATAATATTTATAATAATAGAATACGAACTCTAACTGAGTCGTTTTAAAAGGATTATCATTCGATTTATTGAAATATCATATTTTTACAAAAGATAGGTCCCAGTGGTTCCATGATTACACAATATAAAGTATTTGATGTTTTTTGAATGATAAAATAATTTATAGCCTTCTTGATTCATCCATGCCCTTCTGTGCCAGCCTCGATCATTATGGACCTGAGATAAAACATGCTTAAAAGTCAACACAAAGGTTGAGTGAATCCATAAGTTTATTGTTAAATATTTGAACACATAATGTTTGTCTGGGTTACGTTGTTATGCACCCATTTATTTCACTAATTTCATGAAACCAAGATGTTAACGTGTACCAATAGCAATTGGCATGTTTGTTACAATGTTTGCCCCCGTAGGTAATTTGCCGATTACCAGCGTTCTCAAATATAGTGCGCTTGTTTGCCTAACCGGTCAATACACGTGGGATTCGTCAATCCCAATACGCCTATTCACAATATTCGTGCTCACTATGCCTAGTGATTAATGGTTCGTGATATGGGGACTTAAGCATGGCAATGGTGTTACTTAGTGACAATAAAACAATCAGATAAGCATACAGTTCTAATATTTGTGTGTTCATGTAAAAATAGCATGTATCTCCCCCAAGGTTTTGTAAAACAATTAAGTAACAGAAAGTGGGGTTATGAACTCACCGTGAGTTAATGACGTTTAAGTGAATTACGAAATCAACGGATAAGCCGGGGAAAACCTCTACGCGCAACCTAGAGTATGATGAAATGTCTTAGGTTTTGGAATAATGATGTGTAAATATAAATGAGTTTATATAAGCTATTATATTGATCATGATGTTGTACATGGTGGTTTATAGTAATAATGTATGTCATTTATGAAAACGATTTAGTTTATAAAACATTTTTAGTTAAATGTCGTATTAATGTTCGGGCTATCTTAATTCAGAGGTTATTTAGTAAACGTATGAGGAGCTGGGACACTTTAAATCATAAATCCAACAACTCGTCAATACGTTCACCCCGAAGAGGCCCCTCACATGAAGATCCCTACTATCGTAGTACTTAATATGTAAACATATATTTTGCTTGATTTGATTATATGGAATACGTGTTAAAATAATAACATGGTTTGTAAAATTTAGATGTTTTACATCTTGTATACTTGATTTAAACTAACTTCATGATTTACACAAGTTATAAATTTCACAAGTCATATTAATAAACTAGAAATTGGTTTTTGGTCATATTTCTCGCCGATTGTAAAATCTACCTTTCCGATTGTCAAATAAACTTAGAAAACTTTATGTTATTGTGGTATGTTATATTTTTAATATAAATAATAAGTTTTTCAAGGTACTTGACTTAAAAATAGAACATGTTTCATAAAATTCTACCTTTGGTTCAACAAATTCGGGTTAAAAACAGTCCACTTAAGTTTTGATAGAAAACAACCCTCATTTTGCACTTTTTGGTTAAAATATTGCATGTTTAGATGGAAAACATCATTCCACAACTTTCTTGCTTTATACTTTTGATGAATCGGACCATAAGGGCTTTAAAAACGCGTTTTAAAATCGTTAAGGAACACTTTTAAGCACATGTCAAGTTCTCTTTAGAAATCTCTAAGTTGTTGTAACTTTTTATTCACAAATCCATTTTACATGATTCCAAAGGCTAGGATTTTGTTTTTAGTTTCTCTAAAACTACAAAATATAATCCATGCTTAGTGAGTGTATCGGTAGTATAATAGATTCTAGAACTTGATTTGTGATGCATTCCGAGATCGCTAGTGAGACTACATTCATGTTGTTAGGATTAACTAAATGATAAGAGGCGTTAGGGTAACCCTTGTTTGAAACCTATAATATAATTACTTCATCCACATCGGTTGAGTAATTTTCCCCACACCTTTGCGTTGTACTCATCTTTAGTACACGATACCCCTAGTTAACCCCTCAGAGCCTATCATTTTCGCGGTTCTCTTGATGTATTGGTCTCCGGAATATCAATGAAGAGCATTGTTTATAATCCACCCCCAAATGTTACACCTAAATCGCCTTAGCCTACCTTGTATGCACTCATCTTTAGTGCATTATTGTAATCATTAATAAATTCTTAGTTCAATTATCTAGTTAATTGCACGGTTGCTAAGTCAAGTCATATCTTTTGTATACAGTTTTGGGACGATTGGGACTCACGGGTCAAAGTAATATTTTATGGAGTAACGGGAAAGAACGATAAATTCAAATTCGCTTTGTCTACGTAATTAAGTACTCCAAGTGTTTTGATCTTTTTAAATCGGGTCAATTAGTGTTAGTGAAATAAAAACTCAAGTGTAGGGATGCTCCTATAAATCCTTTTATTTTGATGTTATCGTAGAGGATGGTAGAGTAAAAAGGTATGCAAAAAAATTTGTTGAAAAAAAAATGAAAAAATAAGAAAAACATACGGGCTACCATCCTACATCTATCTTTATGTTTATGTTTTCAAGTTTAAGTTCACGTTTTATTTCAAGTTGTTTAGTGTTAGTGAGTCGAGTCTTGGCTTAGCAACGCCACGCTTTACATGCTCGTAACATAAGATTTTTGACTTGCCACCACTAAATATCCCCTATCCAACAAAATCTTTACTTCCCTACCCTAAGCCTAACGTTACAACCCTTTGTAAAGACCTCTTAGATAGTTATCCCTAGGTGCTTACGCCAAAGCGATGGAGGTTTGATCTATTCTCAAGCCTATGGTAATCTATGTATTATGCTAGGTAATGAGTATTCATTTTCCATTTCCTTATATGTTATATTTCATATAAACCCGAGAGATGAGAGAATTCAAACACCAATTGTGAGGTGCTAGTGTATAATTTCCGTGCTTGTTATGACTATTGTGGCGCTTGTATTTGTTGTAAATTATTTTAAACCAATGTTTTATGCCCCCTACCTTATAAATTGATTGGCCAACGTTCGCAAAGATTAATCAAGCATTGGTTTAAGGTTCGCAAAGATTAATCAATGTTTTAACCAATGTTTAGGTGTTATAGTCTAAGGTTCGCAAAGATTAATCAAGCATTAACTACACAACGAATGACCTATCGCATTACTAGATCATTAACAATTAAGATAAGAGACAACCAATCAATATTCAATAGTTAAGTTTCATATTCCCTAAGCAAACACACAAGTAAATTAGCTGGACATGGAGAACATGCAAGCATACACACAAATAATTGAAGACATAATTGAATTAATGATGTAAAACACTTATCTTGGTGTAAGATAGGGTTTAGAACCCTAAAATACTGTACAAGACAGCCTTGGTTCGGTTTAGGTTTTTACTCCAAAATACTACACCCTGAAAACTAAAAAATTCGGATTCTATATATAAGATTACATTCGGGACAACGTCACCTTATGATTTGTGACGCCGTCGGGTCGCCGTTATTAGGGTTTCGTCTTGGCCACGTTAGTCTTGCGACGGCGTCACCTTATGCTTGTGACGCCGTCCCCTTCAGTCTCTGACGCCGTCTGGATCAAATCTAGACCGTCTGAGTTGCGACGAACTACTCTTTTAAAGCCTGACACCGTCACTTTTAAATAAGCAATTTGGCTACTGAGCTGTCACAAAAGTGATGCGATGGCGTCACAGATAACATCTGACGCCGTCCCCTTCAGTTCCAGCAGTCTGAGTGGCTCGATTCTTGACTTTGGCCATTTTCTTCGTATATTCGCGCCTTTTCGTTTGAATAAGTGTCATTCCAGCATTTTGCCTTCAAGATACCTAAAAAGTGAAAAGGAACGATATTAAGTAATAACGGATACAAAAGTGATCAAATAAGGGCTTAAACGACCCCTCAAAAAGGTACATTTTAAAACCTTATCAAGTACATTTGCTTGAGGACAAGCAAATTCCAAGTGTAGGGATATTTGATAAGGATTTAAAACATACATTTTTAGAGGGTCATTTAAGCCCTAAATCGACACATTTTATATCCGTAACTACTTCAAATCGTTCCTGTTCACATTTTAGGTCTTTTGGAAGCGAAATGCTGGAATGAAGCATATTTGGACGAAAAGGAGCGAAAACATGAAGTAAAGGACAAAGTCAAGACTCAAGCTGTTCTTAAATCCTGACGGCGTCCAATCTCAAAGGGTGACGCCGTCACTTGTTGAAGATTTTGATAAAAGATCAAGCAACGGCTCAGGTGATTTTCGGGTTCTAAAGCCTGACGATGTCACATGTTAATTCTGGAGGGTGTCACCCTTTGTTTTACACCAGACGACCATGGAACAAATCCCAGAAGAGGTCCCTATTGAAGACAGACGGCGTCACACTCATAAGCTGACATTGTCCCAAAGATGACTTGGCCCAAACAAAACCCTAATGACGGCGACTTGACGGCGTCACCAGCAAAAGGCGACGCCGTCGCACTTGTAAATCTATATATAGAATTCAATTTTTCTGCATTTAGGGAGGTAGAACTTTGGAGAGCAAACCCTAATTCGGTTGTAATCCGACTTGGACAGAATTTTGGGGTTCCATACCCTTCTTTACATCATAAGATAAGTTTGTTAATCCATATTATCATTATGTCTACCCCATGTTTAATTGTTTGTATGTATGCTTGCTTATTTACCATGAGTAGCTAAATTATCATTGTGTTTGCTTAGATCTATGAAACCTAGTTGGTAATTATTGTTAGGTTGTCTTTTTTCTTGATTGGTAGACGCTAAAGTAAGGAAAACTGGCTTCTTCTTTAATTGTTGCGAGCTTGAACTTCCTAAATAGCAAAAAGCTTAGGAATGCACCTAGGCCATCGTTGTGTTTATTACGTGAGTTGTATCTTTAGGATAATAGAGTATTAAATGGAGATACTATGGTGCTTGGCGATCCCGGATAGTCTAGAGAAGAGTTACGATTCATAGAATTGGGGAATTTAGCACCGCCCTATGACCAAACGGAATACAACGCACCAATTAAGATGAGGATGTGACAATTTAACCGACCAATAGAAGATAACTAGGGAGTAAGAACATCTAAGTAAACTGTAACATATTGGATTTCACAAACACATCAAACCATGATCAATAAGAGGCGTACACAATAAGGTTTTAGAGTGAGAAATAGTTAGAGGTTTGGGAACTTAGTGAGAGAAAGTAAAAGTGTTATTATGAGCTCCAACCCTCTACCTTGGGATGTAGAGGGTATTTATAGTCTTACATGAAACGCCACCTACGGGCTGTGGATCAGGCATACTGTTAGCCTTAATAGTTTTTATTGGAAGTGATGGTCATTCACATTTAGGAACTTTGTAACATGTGTTAGATATAGTGATAGAATAGTCAACGGGCTCGTGGATTGGGCTAAGCTAAATGGGTATTAGTTTAGTTAAGCTAGCCTTGAATAAGTTCATTTAACCCAATCCAATCCAAGCCCATCCACGAGGCACATGGAAAGCCTTTTAGGGCATCTAGTAAGTGTAGTATAAATACACCTCAAATGAGTCATTTGAGGTGTGTGCTTGAGTGTGTTTTGTGTGTGTTTTCCTTTCATGTAATAAAGTTTTCTTTCATCTTATTTCATACGCATAACATCAAGTCACCAATCTTTCTCATCTTTTCTTTCTTCATCTTATACGCATAACGTGTGTTTGGTATACGTGTGTTCATCTTGTGATAAGGTGTGTACGCGTAAGGTTGGTGTAAAAGTGAGGTCTTACAATTGATATCAATCGCCTAACAATGGTTTAGGAGTGTTTGGTTGAAGTTTTTTGTGTAGTGGTTACGCGTAGCCTTGTTCTCAACGTTATCTTGCTTAAAGCTTTATTTTTTGCACTAAAATCTTCAAGATTCTTATGGTTTGAGGTTCTTATAGTGTTAAAGAGTTTAGTTTTTAGAAAAAGTTTGAAGCTTTACGCGTTTTTCATCAGTTTTAAACTCGTTTGTATTTCGGTGGTCATTTCTACGCATAAGCTATCTAAGCACTTTGGGTGATTAAGGTCAAATCTTTTGTGTTATTTGCGTGTTTTGAAGGCTTTGAGTGTATCAGAAATTGTTTGAAACGCTGGGAATTTTTTACGCGTAAAGGTCAAAAAGTCAAAAACCCTCTTTTTACGCCTAATTTTCTATGCATAAGCTTTTGGTGCAGATTCTTCGAGCTTCAACGGTTACTCAGTGCTTCCCACACTTGGATAAGTTTGTGGAACACGTCGACTTTGGATATCGTTTACACTGTGATAGTGTAAAGGATTTTTTTGGCAAAACCCTAATTCTACGCGTAAGCTCTCCTGTCTACGCGTAAGTTGGGTTTTACGCATAAGGAAAACTTATGCCTAAGCATCCTACGCATAAGCTTTATCCTACGCATAAGCACCAATTCCTACGCATAACAACAGGTTTACGAGTAAGATTTTGAGTAAAACTTCAAACGGCTATAACTTTTGAACCGTAACTCCGTTTTCAGCGTTCTACCCATCCAAATGACCATGAGAACGAGGAGAATGACATGCCGAATAAACTATTTGGGTCAACCTTCAAGTCCTAAAAATGCTCCGAAAAGAAGTTATCGAGGTTTTAAGTTTTTAGACCAAATTTTCACTACAACAACCAAGCTTAATCGTCATCAACCCCAACTCCTTTATCGTTGAATCGATCCTACATCAACTTTATCATATCATACCTTCATCAATGGCAACTCAACAAGACATTCATGCAGCCGGTGCTGAAAACCGTCCTCCTATGTTGGAAAAAGGTGGTTATCTTCAATGGACAAGTCGAATGCTTCGCTACATTAAGACCAAACCTAATGGAAAATTGATGATTCAATCCATTCAGAATGGACCCTTCATACCTCGACAAGTCCAAGACCCTGGAAATGCTGATGCAACACCTCCCATCCCACCATTTTCTCGTATTCAACAGGAATCAGAATACACTGCAGAGGATCAGAAACAAGTCGAAGCAGATGACATGGCAATTCATATTATACAAGCTGGGTTTACCAATAAACATCTTTGCTGCTGTAGACAGTTGTGAAACTGCTTTCGATATGTGGGAACTTGTTAGACGACTTTGTCATGGAACAGAAATTGGTCAACAAGACACATAGAACAAGTTGCTAACTGCATGGGAGAAGTTTACATCTACTCCAGAGAATCCATTGAATCCTACTATGGAAGGTTTTGCACGTTAATGAATGAGCTGATCGAAACAAGGCTGACACCCGAACTATCGTGTGCAACATCAAGTTCTTGAACAATCTACCAGAAGAATGGGGACGATATGTCACTATTGTCAACCAAACAAAAGACTTACATCAAGTGAACTTTGATCAACTCAACGATTTTCTGAAACAAAACCAAAATGAAGTGAATGAAGTCAGGAAAGAAAGATTAGCAAAGAATCATGATCCATTGGCACTCATTGCTAAGACTCAAACTTCAGTGAATACACAACAACAAGCTTCATCATCTTCCACCAACAACAACTTGCAGCAATACATTCCACAACAACAAGCTGTTATCCCTCAACAACAAATCTATCCACAAGAACAACAACATTACCAGGAACAAGGAATCACTGATCTTGAAATGGAACAAGAACGAGCTTTGTTAAATTCATTTGCATTTTTGGGTAAAGCATTCAGAAGTCGCTATTCCACACCAACTAACAACAACCAAAGGCTTTCATCAAACACTCGCAACAGGCAAATTGCATAGCCGAGTGTGAATATGGGTCATCAAGGACAAATGGTTGGAGTTATTGCGAACCCACAGGGATATGCTACTGGATTTCAGATGGGTAATCAGGCGGTTCCGAATCAGGGTAATCAGTTGGGTCACAATGTTGGAAATCAGTTTGGGCAAAATGTTGGGAATAGAGCAGTGGGAAATCCGAATGGGAATGTTGCAGCTCCAGTCGTTGGGAATTATGGAAATGTGAATCAGGGTAATCAGGTTAAGTGTTATAACTGTCAAGGATTGGGTCACATGGCAAGGAACTGTCCTACTAAGCCGAAAAAGAAGACTGCTGAGTATCTTCAGAAAGCTATGCTATTAGCAAGGAAGTCAGAAGCTAGATTGCAGTTGAGTGCTGAGGAAAACGATTTTTTCGCTATTATGGATGATTTGGAAGACTTCGAGGAAATCAATGCAAACTGCATCTTCATGGCAAATCTTCAGGAGACTAAGTATGACACTGACTCTGACGCACCTCCTGTCTATGACGCCAATGCAGTATCTGAGTTACAAATCATTGATCCATGCTATAACAATGTCATATTTGATGTGTTTACTCATGACGAACAACATTATGTGACGCCAGCACGTACTTATGATACATACCTGGACAATCCGAGTTGAGGCAATACTAACTCTGAAAATCCAGATGTGGATCCCTAGTGGAGACTGTGTGGCACAAAATACTGATACTGATGAGGAAACACATGCTTATTTTGAATCATTAATCAATAACTGTGGCATTGAAATCGAGAAAGTTAGAACGGTCAATCGCGAAGTTAAGGCCGCGAATGCTAAATTGACCGCTGAGCTTGAGAGTTACAAGGAGAATGCAAAAGCATTTGAATTTCAGAAAAATAAAGAATCAGAATTAGAAATTGGTTATCGAAATTTGGTTTCTAAATAAAAAGAATTGCAACTCAAGTATAACACACTTGATGTGAATTCGAACTTGAAAATTAAATCTTTAAACAAGGAAATCTCAGATCTAAATGACCAACTTTCAAAACAAAATGCAATGTTTTCTGATCTTGAAAAAGAGAAGAAGCAGTTGATTACTGATTTTTCAAAACGAGAAGATTCTCTTCTTGATGAAATTCTTGACAAAAATGAGAAAATCAAAACATTGGAAAATTTTCTTCTTACAACGGGTCATTCAGATAAAAAAAACAAGATGCTTTCTAACCAAGTAAATCCACGTTTTCATACTTCACATAAAATGACACTTGGTAACGACCCTTCTTCGTTCCTCAAGAAAGCTCAGAAATCTCAGAAACATCAGAATTTGTTAAACAATGGAAATGCATTACATGAACCAATTATTGTTCGTGATTCTCACGAAACGTTAGAACTATCTAAGGAGAGTAGAGAAAGAATGAAACAAAAAGGTCAGGAAATCAAACCTATTGACTATAACAAATGGAACAAACTTTCTGGAATCACTTTTGTCAATCAAAAAGAAAAGTCAAAGTTCTCCATCACACCAAATGTTCCAAACAAAGAGTCAACACTTGTTTCAAAATCTGTTTCAAAACCAGTCGTTGTCTCAAAATCTCTTTCGAACATTGAACAAATGTCTTCAAACAATCCTTTTAATACAAGTGATGCGAGAAGTATTTTAGATAATGTGAAAACTCGAATTGTGGATCTTCAAGAGACTGTTAAAACTAAAACCACTATTACACCTAACAACTGGTTCTCTAGTTTTGACATCGAACAAAGAAAGTTTTTTGAAACTCAAATTGCCCCTCAGCTGAATAATATCAACTCAAGGGTAATTCATTTTGAACAATCATTTTTGAAAGAAACAGCAGACTTTGTCAAGGACCATAAATCCCTGGTAAAGCAAGCTAATGACTGTGTTGAACAAATCAAAGTTTTGGAAACTTTAAATGACTCTCTCTTCGAAGATGTTCTGACTACTGATATTATGTCCATTATTTTGCAAACATATTCTGTTGAAGATCATGAAAGACTCCAGTCTGAGACCTCCGAAATTGTTTCAAAATATGAAAAAGCCCTTGAAAAACTTGAAAAAGAAAATGTCTCATATTTTAAACAACTTGATCGAAAAACTGAGGAATGCAAGTATGACAAACTGTCGTATGAGCGTGCTTACAATGACATGAAAGCAAAAAATGATCTTTTGAGGGCTCAGCTGGAAAGTCAAAAAGGAAAGGCAGTGGATACTAAGATTACAAAACCATTGACTGAGGAGAAAGCAAATGTTCCCAAACCAGTTTTCAATCCAAAAATGTCTGTTTCGATGCCTCCTCCAAAAGTCATTGAGAAAAATGATTTATACAAACCAGTCACTCCACCTGCCTTTCCTAAACATCATGTTGAAATAGGAAAAGCGGTTATCGAGAAACCAAAAGTTTTAGCACCTGGACTTTTTAAGATGAGTACGACTAATGCGTCTGCCTCCACATCTAAAACATATGGAACAAACGACATAAGTTTACATAAGCACTCTAAAGAGAATAGGAAAGCTGAAACCACTTCTCTAGATAAAAATGTGAATCCTAATGAGTGTGCCTTACCTTCTACAGGACTAGGAAGCACCTCTAGGAGTAGCAGACTAAAGCCTAAGAGCAATACAAGGAACAATAGAGTCTCGCTTGCCTCTAAGAGTAGTAGCTCAAATAAAGAGAAGAAAGTAGAAGAACACCCTAGGAATTTACCTCTTTGTAATAAGAAAGACATTTCATCTGAATGTAATGAACCTATGAACTCTGCTAAGTTTAATGCATCTGTTGAATCTGTTTGTTTAACTTGCGAGAAATCTTTACCTAATGTTCATGATGAGTGTATTTCTAAGAATGAGATTGTTAAGACTGTTCAGAAGAACGTTCCTAGAAGAACTTATGCTAAACCCATAAAAAGACTAGTTTCAAGACTTAGGTTTTACACTACTGATAAGAAGCATAGTCTTTACTATAGGGATGACATTTGGAAACCTACGGGTAGAACCTTCACACTCTAGAATGGTAGAATGAGTAATGAGCCTACTTTCCCAGTAGAAAACTTCTATGAGTGTGATATGCATTTTACCTCTAACCCAAAGGAACCAACATCAAAACGGTTTCCAAAATCTTCTTCTTCTGTTCTTGGCAGATTGTCGAAATATGTCTTTGGATCGTCGACTCGGGTTGCTCCAAGCACATGACCGGGAATCTGAAGCTGCTGATCAATTTCGTCTGGCAATTCATGGGAACCGTTCGTTTTGGAAATGATCATGTAGCAGCTATCATGGGTTATGGAGATTTACCTTTTGGAAATTATCTAATCACTCGGGTTTACTATGTCGAAGGGTTGGGACATAATTTGTTTTCAGTCGGACAGTTCTGTGATGCAGATTTAGAGGTTGCTTTTAGGAAAAATGCTTGCTTCGTTAGAAACTTGGATGGCACTAATCTCTTAACTGGGAATCGTGATACAAACCTGTATGCTATCGACATAAACCAAATGGCCTCTTCATCACCAATATGTCTTATGACACGAACATCTGGAACAAAGTCATGGTTGTGGCATAGAAGATTATCCCATCTCAATTTCGACACCATAAACAAACTTGCCAAAGACAACATCGTCAATGGACTTCCAAAGTTCAAATACACCAAGGATCACTTATGTTCATCATGCGAACAAGGAAAAAGCAAAAGGGCATCATATAAACCCAAATATGTACCTAGTTCGGAAGCAAAGTTGCATATGTTGCACATGGACTTATGTGGCCCAATGAGAGTTGAAAGCATTAACGGAAAAAAGTATATTCTTGTTATCGTCGATGATTATTCAAGATATACATAGGTAAGGTTCCTGAGATCAAAAGACGAAGCACCAGGGATCATCATTACCTTTCTGAAACGTATTCAAGTACTTCTTCAAACTCCAGTAAGGGTTGTAAGAACAGACAACGGCACTGAATTCATAAATCAGAAGTTAAGAGCTTATTTTGAAGATGTTGGAATTACTCATCAGACATTGGTTGTTAGAACTCCACAACAGAATGGGGTAGTTGAAAGAAGAAATCGTACTCTTGTGGAAGCTGCTCGCACAATGCTAATCTATTCTAGTGCACCGTTATTTCTATGGGCTGATGCTGTTGCCACTGCTTGTTTCACTCAGAACCGATCCCTAATCCATCCAAGATTCAATAAAACCCCATATGAACTAGTGAACAACAGAAAACCTGATATCTCTTACTTTCACGTGTTTGGCGCTTTGTGCTATCAGACAAACGACAGAGAAGATCTAGGAAAACTGAAAGCTAAAGGTGATATTGGAATCTTCATTGGATATTCATATAGCTCGAGGGCATTCAGGGTGTATAACAGGAGAACTAGGAGGATCATGGAGATGATGAATGTGAATTTTGATGAACTTTCACAAATGGCTTCTGAGAGACTCGCTCTAGAACCCGCACAAAACCAGAAGACTTCTGGACACATCAGTTCAGGACTCATACCTCAAAGAGCTCAATCAACTGCGTATGACAATCCTAAATAACAAGAATGGGAGAACTTCTTCGAGTTAATGTTCAATGAATACTATGGTGGAACTTCGACAAATGCATCAAATCATCATTCCGCTGCACCCGCTCAAAATCATCCACCACCACCAACAGAAGATGCATCTACAACGGTCCAAACCAATGCACCAACTCCATCAACATCATCCACATCTACTCCAGCAACTCCAATTCTAGAAACAATTACACCAGCAGTTGATGAGCAAAACCAAAACATATCATTTCAAGAAGAACCTACTCAAAACCAGAACGATGCAACGTTAGATGAAGACTTATTTGAAAATCCGTTTGCTACGGAATCAGCTGAATCATCTTCAAGCTTACGAGAACCATCTAACTCGCACTCGTATAATCTACGGTATCCTTCTACTATGAAGTGGACAAAAGACCATCCGCTTGAACAAGTTATTGGTGAACCGTCAAGGCCAATTCAGACGAGACGCCAACTTGCCACCAATTGCGACTTGTGCATCTACCTATGCTCAATTAGCAACATTGAACCGAAAAACATTAGGGAGGCAATGGCAGAACCCGCATGGATAGAAGCGATGCAGGAGGAACTTCTCCAATACCGTCTACATGACTCTTGGGAAATGATTCCAAGACCAATTGACATTCGAGTCATTGATCTCAAATGGTTATGGAAGAACAAAAGGGATGAAGAGATGACTATAATTCGTAATAAAGCTCGTCTTGTGGCCAAAGGATACATACAGGAAGAGGGAATAGACTTTGAAGAGTCATTCGCGCCGGTAGCTAGGCTTGAGGCAGTCAGGATTTTCTTAGCCTATGCCGCTCACAAAAACATCACGGTTTATCAGATGGACATTAAGACCGCATTCTTGAATGGAACTCTGAAGGAAGAAGTGTACGTGAGTCAGCCAGAAGGCTTCGTAGACATGGAACATCCAGACTACTTCTACAAACTCAAAAAGGCAATCTATGGATTAAAGCAAGCTCCGAGAGCGTGATGCGGACCACGCAGGTGATCAAGTTACAGCAAAAAGTACATTCGGTGGAGCACAATTTTTGGGTGAAAAGTTAGTAAGTTGGTCTTCAAAGAAACAAGATTGCACTGCACTTTCAACCGCTGAAGCTGAGTATGTGTCTCTATCTGCTTGTTGTGCTCAAGTTCTATGGATGAGAACACAACTCACAGATTATGGCTTTACTTTCGATAAAATACCTATGTATTATGACTCGAAAAGTGCCATATCCATATCATGCAATCCTGTTCATCACTCAAAGACTAAGCATATAAGAGTCCGCTATCACTTCATAAAAGAACATGTGGAAAAAGGTACTGTTGAATTATTCTTCGTGAAGACAGATTACCAACTCGCCCATCTATTAACTAAAGCCCTTCCAAAAGAAAGGTTTGACTATTTAGTTCGACGAATTGGAATGCGAATCCTAACCCCTGAGGAGTTAGAACGTCTTCTCGAATCTTCTTGAAAATGATTTTCCAAAAAGCTTCGCTGTAAATATTTTTGAAAAACAAAATACAAAATTTGAAAAACCAACAAAAGCAAAATATAAAAATATAAAATTTTCAAAAAATACAAAAACAATATAGAATCAAAAAAACCAAAAAATATTCTTCTCACGACATGTCTCTCGTATAATCGATATTCTGTACGTTTCTAGAAATGTCATTCAACAATGATACGGGCTGTAAATATTAATGTTTTCTAAAACATGTCGCCTCTAAAAATTTCTTAAAAAATGGCTTTCGTATACTTCAGTACGAAACCCGGACACAAATGATGACTTTTGATTATTTCAAATCAAAACTCGTGTTTTTAAAGAACAAATCGAGTGTACGCTTCAGTGCACTACATTTAAAACTGGTGAGAAATCATCATCATCTTGAGCACCTTTTCAAGATTGCTCAAAAAGATTTTTCAAAATCGTTCAAAATATTTTGTGCTCAAGATAACTCCCTCTAAAACCCTTTAATTGATTATGCTTTATTAAAGGGGGAGTATAAAACATAATGTTCCAAATTCATGCTTAAATCAAATCCGTTTGTCTCCCCAAAATACTCTAAAAATGATTTTAATCCGTTGATATAAAAAATATCACGAATATGCTATTTTTGAGGGGGAGAAGACGTGATTAAAATGTGATCAAAATCGTTGCTTGAATCTCAAAATGAGCTCAACTCAGACGGAACCAATGAATTGACGGGAATCAAAGTCAGTATATGTACCATTTCGAGAAACTTGTGATAGACATGAACTTACATGGGTCTAACCTCCTTTTCAAGGAGTGTTTACAACTTCAAGTTAGTTATTAGAGCTAGTTGTCACCTAAAAACTGATAATGGAACTCTTTAACTAGGCAACGTAACAGTGTCTCGTGGGGAATTGTCTATCATGATCAGATCAATTCAAAAAGTGCGAACTCTACCCTCTATGTGTAGATTTCTGTCTAAACTTATAAGCACATGTGAAGGGGGAGTGTTTCTGAAAATATAAAACTCTCAGAGTGTTCCAAACATGTTTTCAATCATAAACACTTTGAGAGATTTTCAAGAAAAATGGTTTTATGGCAACATGGGACAGTCATGGAGTTATAAGGTGACTAAGGATAGGTATATTCGTCCTATGATTCACCAGAGCCGGAGAGATCTACCCAAGGACATCACAAATAGTTAGTATTAAAAGTCCTTAGGAATGATTGAAAAAAGGAGTAATGTGAGAAAGGAGAAAGAATGAGTTGAAGAATTAAAAAGAAAAGTAAAAGAAAGGGTGAAAAGAAATAGCCCTCCATACTCAACCTTAGGGCAGAAACCGGGTTCAATTCATCTGCTACTGGTTGTCACTAGATGACACTGGTATTGAAGACAAAGACGTCATGGACCCAGTGACGCACTGCACTAAACCTTCTAGCCACTCAATTCCTCTCAAAAGGGATTTGTTTCATTCTCACTGGGAACCCTACATAATCAATCGACTTTCTCTTAGAGATTGTTGATATTGAAGAAGGAGACCCTCTCCCTAGTCTCCGCTCAGGAAAACCAAAATGCACTAATTGAGTCTAGAGCCACGAGATTCATCAAAAGATCTCATAGGAACACTTGACATGACATCACTTGTTGTTCATCAATAAGGACACAAGTGATATATTCTAGAGTCCTACGCAGATCTTAGAAATCTGCCAGAACATTTATGAGAACTTTCACATCTGTGATCTTCAGTGATTGAATGGAAACTCCTGCCAGGGTCAACATCAAGCAGCCCTGACAGCAGGTCACTTCGGTAACTCCCCGTGGATTACGCTTAGTGTATCTCAAATGGTCTACAGTCATGGGGTGATGCTTCGGTGTACCTCAGCGACTCATCTGAACTGTAGGTGTACTTCGGTACATCGCGTTATCTCACTTGTGGGACTCCGGTTCAGGAACGGCCTTTGTGAGAATTAGAGACGTGTTTTCACACTATGCTGTTAACACCCTCGAAATTCAAACTTGTAAGTGCCGGAATCCGCTTATTACTAACTTTTTTTATGTTTTCTTCTTATGGAAGCTCGGAGCGGATTGATCGTCTGAGACTCTCCACATGCTCATACCAACAACACATGAAAGTTCTCATCAAAATCAAAGGTTACTCAAAGTTAAAGATGATTCTTCGTCAATGTCAAAGAATCTACAAAGTTTAAAGACTCGAGAACTACATCATTGGTAACCAAAAGACAAATAGAAGTGTGAGCATGGTGGAGAAAGACGTGGAGACACCAAACCAACGAAGTTGACAACGGCAGGCAACCACATTAATTGATCACAAAGCATGAAGGAACAAAGAATCAAGACTATTCTATATCTACACGCAAAGTTCAAGCTCAAGGAAAGTAAAGATCTCATCTAGTGGAGCATCTTTTGGATGACCACCCCTTAGGGGGAGATTGTTAGCCTTAATAGTTTTTATTGGAAGTGATGGTCATTCACATTTAGGAACTTTGTAACGTGTGTTAGATATAGTGATAGAATAGTCAACGGGCTCGTAGATTGGGCTAAGCTAAATGGGTATTAGTTTAGTTAAGCTATCCTTGAATAAGTTCATTTAACCCAATCCAATCCAAGCCCATCCACGAGGCCCATGGAAAGCCTTTTAGGGCATCTAGTAAGTGTAGTATAAATACACCTCAAATGAGTCATTTGAGGTGTGTGCTTGAGTGTGTTTTGTGTGTGTTTTCCTTTCATGTAATAAAGTTTTCTTTCATCTTATTTCATACGCATAACATCAAGTCACCAATCTTTCTCATCTTTTCTTTCTTCATCTTATACGCATAACGTGTGTTTGGTATGCGTGTGTTCATCTTGTGATAAGGTATGTACGCGTAAGGTTGGTGTAAAAGTGAGGTCCTACACATACAGTGGGTAAAGACCCGTCCTCCACGGTGTTACTTAACTAAATACTACATACCATTAAATAACTACGACTACGAGCTTTCTAACGATTACATGTACTTGAGGTGACCGATATTTTAACTAACGGATTTTCTAATTCCTAAAAATCTCCCCCTAAGGGAGGTCACCTCAATTTACATTGAATTCAAACAAATATTACATTAAGATTTCTCTTGGATTCTTGATAATGTTCTTTGCTCTGCAGCCAGTAGTCATTGATTAATCATTTTTGCATGTTTGGTTAATCCAAGTGGAGGTCTTTAACTGATCCACGTGATAATGAGTTTTGAGCCAGCATTGAGATCATCAGCTACCATAAATCTCTGACTCTTCCATTATGGTGTTGACATTATGTGAAGTTGTGACTTTTGGACTGACATGCTCACATTCTGAATCATGTAATATTTTCATCAGAGTAGCGGAAGCTTTAGTTGATTCATGATATTTGCAGCAGTGTAGCAGAAGCATGAAGTGAAAATATCAGAGTCATTGATGCACTTATCATGATTTCTTTAGAAATGAGTGTGATGAGTGAGCATGCGGCTATGGATTGACCTCTCCATTCTGATCAGCTGCAAACGTCGGACATACCTGCATACAACAGTTAGCAATAAAGCGCACGAAAGTGTCTTTGATCACTTTCGTTGAATTGAGGTACACGGCCCACGGTTCCTCATTGATCAGTACAAGTGCGCTGTGATCAAGTATAATTCCGAAGAATCTCCTTGACAGGGTTTCGCAGTTGTTCTAGCTGTTCTCAAACCGGAACATCTCAAAGAAGACAACACGGAGTGAGTGAACCAGCGAATTTGAGATTCACTGATTGATGAAAAGATATTTGAAAAACAATCGAGTACTGCTCAATAAAGTGTTTTTGCAATACATCGAGGGTTTTTGAGAAAAATCAATTATCAATCATAAACACCTTTTATATTTGAAATGTTAATACACAGTCGATGTGCTAAAGAAAAGAATTTTTAAGCACAACGACCGGTTTTTCAAAGGTATCCGTCAATCCATAACCTGAACCAGGATTGATTCATAATTTTGAATCGCCCCATTGTTTATGTTCAGTTGTCACATGGTTGATCTATTGGATAGATCTCACATGCCACCTACCAAGAGCTTGTTTGATGTTGACTCTAGAAGGCTTTCCATCTTCATTGTGAATATGTTTGCATATTACTCAGATGTTCTGGCAATACCACAAGGATAATGCGTAGCAATCTAAAGGTATAATCTCTCTTTCCATATTGTGTGAAATAGAGAGTCTTCATTGACAGTGTCCTAATGAGATTTATTTGATGATCTCGTGGCTCTAGACTCAATTGTGCACATTTGGTTCCTATGCCGGAGACTAGGGAGAGGGTCTCCTTCTTCAATATCAACAATCTTTAAGAGAAAGTCGATAGATTATGTAGGTTCCCCGTGAGAATGAAACAAGCCTTTTTAAGAGAAACTTGAGTAGCTTGGGAAGTTTTAGTGCAGTGCGTCACTGGGTCCATGACGTATTGTCTTCAATACCAGTGTTACCTTAGTAAACACCAGTAGCATATGTATTGAACCCGGTTTCTGCCCTAAGGTTGAATAATTGGAGGGCTATTTCTTTTCACCCTTTTATCATTTTATTTCTTTTTCATTCTTCAACCCCTTCAGTGCTTACCGAGACTTCATTACTAGAACCTTGTTGGGTTTGTTCCAGTACTAGCTCTGTCTCAGTCGGCACTCTTCCCATATCTCACTTTTCTCCTTTTTTCATCATACCTAAGGACTCTACACTATTAAGTGGATTATCCCTGGGTAGATCCCTCCGGCTCTGGCGGGATCGTGGGAACAAATACCTAACCTAACCATCCTTATATCACCATTCATAAAGTAAATTTGGTCGGTCTATTTGGTATTGTTCATCTGCCATTGGAACCAATTGAAAACCGTTTGAAAATCAATCCTGATACTTGTGATATATTATCAAAGCGTTTTGTACCTGAATTGTTTTAGATATTTTTAGAAAAAAAAGAGCTCCCCCTCAACATGTGCATCATGTATTTGAAATCGTTTTGGCACACGGAGGCAAGAGGAAGGATTCACTTCTTTGATTACCATTTTCTAAAAGATATCAACATTACTTTCCTGATCAAAATTAGCATTTTCCATACTTTGTTAAGGGTATTTTTGGAAAGGATGTGGTTTTCAAAAAGTTGCTCCCCCTCAATATGTGCATAGAGATTTGAAAGTGTTTTGCACATATTAGGGAAAATCTGCACATTGAAACAAATCAATCACGTTTCAATCCTTTATGGTTTGAAATAGATGCTCCCCCTCAACATGTGCATGGAAAATTTGAAATCGTTTGGCACATGTGGGAAGGAGAGCTTGTAAATCACTATACAACCATTTATCGAATTATCAGTTTAAATCCAATTTAAATCACAAATTCTCCCCCGATCACAATTTTCAAATCATTTGAGATTTGTGATCTCTGGAGATTTAAATTGATTTTGAAAGATTTTGAGGAGAATTGTGACTTGATTATGAAAACATTTTACCGATAAGGATCAAATTTGAGACTTTAAATTCCAAAGATTAAACATGCATAAGTATCTTTTTTTTTTTTTTTTTTTTGAAAAACTATTGTATGACAAATAACCTTTTGATTTAATTGAAATCATTCTCCCCCTCAATCAATGACATAAGTTGTTGATTGAGAGATAAAGATTTTGACAAATAAGTCCAGATGATTTTCCAAAATTGATTCCGAGTTATTTATCAAAGCTATTAGTTTTCATTAGATAGCAAATATTTGTTTAAAGAATCAGAGCATGAGATTTAAAAAAATAAGATAAAGTATGGCTCTGTTCCTTCTAGAAAAACGGGTTATAGACTGAAATGACTATAAGCCTTTGTTTCACTTTCTCTCAATTTTTTTTAAAACAAATTATGTACATTCGAAGAACATCTAAAAACCAGTGACATTCTTTGAATGTTAACAAAAAGTCCGTAGATGATATCGAACAAGGAAAACATGACAAAATAACAATATTTTTTGGGATTTTTCAAGATTTTCTAGTTTTTATGGATTTTGAAAATTTTATATTTTTCTATTTGCTTTTTGTTGGTTTTGAAATTTTGTATTTGTATTTTTTTTTGAATAACTATTTACAAGAGATGGTTTTGAAATTTTGTATTTGTATTTTTTTTTGAATAACTATTTACAAGAGATGGATGATGAAAAACCTTTTACTCCTCTTCTTCCTCTTGAATACGTTTGAGTGTTTCCGGTTGTAGACTCTTTAGACCAAGTCGTGGGAGGATAAACTCAAAATGTTCTCTAGGAAGAGCTTTGGTGAAGATGTCTGCTAACTGGTATTCAGTCCTCACAAAATAAAGTTCCACCACACCGTTTTCTACTTGCTCCATGATGAAATGATGTCGAATGTCGATGTGCTTTGCTCTTGAGTGTTGTACGTTGTTGCATGAGAGAGCAATGGCACTTTTGTTATCACAATATAGAGGGATTTTGTTGAATTCAAAGCCATAGTCAGATAATTGGGATCTCATCCATAGGATTTGAGCACAACAAGATGACATGGCTATGTATTCAGCCTCTGTAGAGGATATCAAAGTACTCATTTGTTTCTTAGAAGACCAGCTCACAAGCTTATCACCCAAGAACTGAGCACCTCTAGATGTACTTCGACGTGTATCTTGACATCCTGCATGATCAGCATCTGCATAGGCTGTTAGTGACATACCAGTGTCCTTCGGGTACCAACGTACCATATTGATGGTTCCTTGGAGATACCGAAAGACCCGTTTAACCGCTTCAAGGTGCTTTTTGGTAGGCTTAGCCTGGTATCTAGCACACATGCAAACAGCGAACAAGATATCTGGTCTACTAGCTGTGAGGTACATCAGGGATCCAATCATACTACGATATTTCGTTTGGTCTACCATGATCCCTGAGTGGTCCTCATCCAGTTTATTACGCTCTATCATGGGAGTGTCAACAGGATCACAAGAATCAAATCCAAATTTCTTTAAAATCTCATTTGCATATTTAGATTGATTTATAAAAATGCCTCCGGGACTTTGTGAAATTTGTAATCCCATGAAAAATGACATTTGTCCCATCATTGACATTTGAAATTTGGAACCCATTTCATTTGAAAAACGGTCACATTCATTGGGGTCAGTCGATGCAAAAATAATATCATCAACATAGATTTGAACGTGAATTAAATGTTTGCCTGACTTTCTGGTGAACAATGTCTGATCAACTGCTCCTTTCTTTGAATCCAGTAGATAGAAGAAACTTTGATAGCGTGTCATACCATGCCCTTGGAGCTTGCTTCAACCCGTAAAGAGCCTTCTTCAAACGATAGACATGAGTAGGATGCTCTGGATTCACAAAACCTTCAGGTTGGTTGCAGCATTAGCCAAGAAGATTCTGATTGCCTCGATACGAGTAACTGGAGCAAATGATTCTTCAAAGTCAATACCCTCCTCTTGACGGTATCCTTTTGCAACTAATCGAGCCTTGTTCTTTAAAACATCACCATGTTCATCAAGTTTTACTTTGAAGATCCATTTTAGAGCAATGATCATAGCACATTCAGGAGCAGGTACTAATTCCCATACATCTAGTTGATCAAACTCATGAATTTCTTCTTGCATGGCATTGAACCAGCTGTCTTCATTAATGGCAGTTTTAACGTCTTTTAGTTTGATCTTAGAGAGTACGGAGTTGAAGAAGCACCATAAGGTATCGGTTACAAGTTTTTTACGAGTGGATACTGGGCGGGAGAGGTTTCCAATGATGTTGTCCAATGGATGATCATGTGTCCATTTTCTAAGGTGTTCGTGTGGTTGTTGTTGAGGAACTGAAGTAGCAGAGTCGATTTCTCCTGATGAAGATGGTTCTGATGATGATTCAGGGGCAAATATGTTTTCAAAGGGGGCATCTTCAGGAGTAGCAAAGGGATTATCTCCATCATTGTTGCCAGAAATAATTCCATGATGTACACTCGATGATTGATGATTTGTTGATGAGACAGAGTGATCGGCAGCAGGCGCTTCTTGACTTAATGACATAGAGACGAAGGTTAACTTCATTAACAGGGATATGAGCAGCCTCTGTTGATGGAATTGACAGATCATTAGCAATTGGCTCATAGTGTTCATCAAACATTGGATCAAACAATTTATTTAAGTCATCTTCAGAAGGAGGTACATAAGGGGTTTCTGGTGAAGTATCTAGTACAAGAGTAGAACTGATGGGACTACTTGATGAAGGTTGAGATGCGGGTCCAAACTGGGTTGTCCTGGAACCATTTGACCGGACAGCTCATCGAACGTAACGTGAATTGTTTCCATGATATTTCGGGTTCTGTTGTTGTAGATTCGGTATCCTTTTCTGCTTGGTGCATATCCTACAAATACTCCAATGTCCGCTTTAGCTTTGAGTATGCCTAAGTTTTGACCCTCATTAGTCGGATAACACAATGCACCAAACATACGAAGGAATGAAATATTAGGTTTTCGATTGTGGACAAGTTCATATGGAGTTTTTCCATGAGAAGTGTGAATTAGGGATCGATTTTGAGTGTAGCATGCAGTGGCAATGGCTTCAGCCCAGAGAAACATTGGAACCTTTGAGTAAATCAGCATTGTCCTTGCGGCTTCCACAAGAGTTCGATTTCGTCTTTCAACTACACCGTTCTGTTGAGGAGTTCATGGAACACTTCTTTGATGACTGATTCCAACACTTTCATAAAACTCACTAAGTTCTTTGTTAACAAACTCAGTTCCATTGTCTGTTCGAATGATTCTGACAGTTTTATTAAGTCGAACCTGCAGCTGTTTGATAAGTTTGATGACGATATCTGGAGTTTCATCCTTTGTTCTTAAGAACTTAACCCAAGTAAATCGAGAGTAATCATCAACCACAACTAACACATATTTCTTCCTGAAAATGTTCTGCACTCTCATCGGTCCACATAAATCTATGTGAATGGTATGAAGAACTTCCGTAACTGAGTTTGTAGGTTTGGGTTTGTGGGCATACTTCTTGCTTTTTCCCAATTGGCATGCTGAACAAAGATGATCCTTTTCATATTTTAGTCTAGGTAAGCCTATAACTAAGTCCTTTCTGGAAAGATCATTTATGGTGCCGAAGTTCAAGTGATTGAGACGACGATGCCATAACCATGACTTTGTTTTTGAAGCCTTTGACAACAAGCAAATTGGAGAAGACTTCATCATGTCTTCGATAGAGATGGTGTATAGATTTGAGCCTCGTGTTCCTCTTAAAAGTTTCACACCATCAAGTTCTCTAACGAAACAAGTATGTTTTCTAAAAGCCACCTCTAGATCAGAATCACAGAATTGTCCAACAAAAAACAGATTATGACCAAGACCTTCTACATAGTATACCCTGGAGATTACACTATTACCAACAACATAGTCTCCCTAACCCATAATTGCACCGAAATGATCATTCCCGAATCTAACAGTCCCAATAAATTTACTCACGAAGTTCATCAGCCGCGACCGGTCTCCAGTCATATGCTTGGAACAGCCTGAGTCCAGGTACCACAGAACGATTTGAACGATCTGCAGTTGAACACAGACAAGAATGGATAACTGGATAATTGGGATCCCCATGCAAGAATGGGTTCCACTTGGTTAGTAATAGTGATTGGAACACCCACATCAGAAGCAGAAATAATGAAATCATTAGGGTTAGATGTTGTGCTAGTGTGTGAATTAGACCTATTCAAAGTATGTTCACTTCTTAAAGGAATAGTTCTACCAGTAGGCATCCATTTCCTAATAGGCATTGGTCTAGATAATCTAGGGCACAACTCATTAAGATTAAATTTCCGTCCAGTTGGTATCCACTGATAACCTACATTACTGAGTTTTCTTCCTGTGGGTTTCCACTGTTTTCTAACCTTCTTCCACCATTGCTTTTTAGTCCACTTAACATGTTTGATGGCCTTCATAGTTTAACTGGATTTTTAGCAACATTAATCACATCATTCATTCCACAATCATGGTTAGTAACAGAAATCAAGCAGTCATCATTACATGGTTTGCAGATAGTAGCAGAATTCGAATTTATTACAGTACGCTTATAGCTAATACTAGAATCAACACGATTCATTTTATTCAACTCAAACTTAGTGTTCCTAGGGTGGTCTTCTAGTCTCTTCCAATGCACATTGTTAGCTTGCGAGGTCCTATCTTGCTTTGTATTGCCTGAAGGCTTTGACTCGCTTGCTTTTGTGTCACTGATTACTCCTGTAGAGGGAATTATGGGAACATTAGTTGGTTGAGCTACTTTTTGCATTCCTGAACTAGACGTGCAGGGACCTGAACTACTTGAAGGCACTTTAGAGTTCACTTTCTGAATACTAGGCATAGAACAAGGCATCACAACTTTATCTTTCGCACATAAGGATTTAGGACATGTTGCTTTTAAATATTCTAACAGCTCCTGAGATCGTTTGGCCTGAATGCAAACAAACCTAATTTCTCTATCAAGTGGCTTATTTATGAAATCCTCTTCTACAATCTTACGGAGACATTCTAGACTATCCTTAAGGTGAGCGAAATAGTTATGAAACACAAGTTCGTTATTTCTAAGATGAGGAGGAATGTATTTAATAGTCACAGTATATTTGCAGTCTGCAGATGACTTTGATGCTACATTCTCATTAAAGACAAGTGGCATTTTCCCTTTTTCTTGACTCCTCAGATTCTCAATTTCCTTTTGTAAAGATGTTATTTTTTCGTTGTTCTTGTCACGAGTGACTTTCATTGAATCATATAACTCTTTAAAGTGTCGTTTAACCTTTTCATTTTCTTCTAGAAAACTCTCATTTTCCTTTTGTAAAACATTAACCAAGTTTTGAAGATGAAACGTTTGAGAACAATGAGAATCAAAAGGAGGAGGCATTTGGGAGCCAGTCACGTTGTTCTTTTCACCCTTTAATTGTGAAATTTGGGCTTTCAACTTTCTGATCGTGTTACAATGAGCTTGAATCTGTTCGTCACATTTGTTTATTTCAAAAAGTGCATCAAACTCTGGAACATTTGAGGATGTCTTGATGTTTGAGGTTTTGACATTTTCTTTATGATGTTGATATTTTAGTTGTAAATTAAAATGTTCAACTTCTAGCTTAGAAAACTATTTTACCAAATTATCGTGATCATCCTGATCAATTTTCTCATTCAGTTATGAGTTTTTGTTTTCAAGCTCAATGACACGATCATGGGAAACTTTCAAGGCAACAGTTAATTCATGAAATTGAGAGGCGGTAATAGAATGCTTAGTAATAGTATAAAACACATCTTGAGCCACACAACTTAATACTAAGTTCTCATTTAAGATATGCAAGTTTTTCCTTTCAATTTCATTATATTTGAGTTCTCGTTCATAATCATTTACCTCAACAATCATTTCATCAAATTCCTTTTCCATTTCTTTGATATCTGAGTTAATCCCCTTTTGAAGACTTTCAAATTGACCTTTTAATTATTTAAAGAAAGGCATGACCTCAGTTAAATAGCATTCTTTAGTTTGCTCGAAACCCCTTTCCCCTTCAGTTATCCCTGTAGGTGTGATTCTCTTCTTACATGTCTTCTCAAAATCAACGAATAGTTGATAAACAACATATAGGCTGATTAAGGTCTTGCTATTAGTGGCAATAGTTCTAGGAACTAAGTGCATTGGTGTATTTGGAGGATACACAGTAGCTGTAGGCATTTTCCTAAGGGGAGTGTTTGTTTCAACAAGTACATTAACTTTTTGTTTATCCATATCTTTCTTCCAAAAAATCTGTTCTGGGGTTAATTGAGTTTGAGGTTTAAACATGTTCAGGGAGATCCAATTTTCCTTAGTTTAATCATGGGGTTTGATCGTTATGTTATTCTTTTTACATGCAAGATCGTTAGGCTTCTTATCCATTTTCTCCCTAGATGCATCATTTAATTTTCTATCCTCTTCCGTGCTTCCAATACATGATGGTGTTTGCCTAGGCTTAAGAATCTCATTGCCATCATATAGTACCTTATGAGCAGCTCTAGCCTTTTTACCTACCTCGGGATTTGGTTCCTCAACAAGGGGAATACTATGCTTATCGCTTAAGACTCTATGCTTAGTGATCATGTGAGCAGTCTAAATGGTATTCCCTTGTACGTACAACTTATTTTCAAGCTTGTTTTTCAAAGTTTTTAGATTAGAAAAATCATTCAAAAGTTTTGATTCCTTAGCATTAAATTCTTGTTTAAGCACTTTAACATTATCTTGAAGCTCTTGCTTTTGCTTAACAGTTTTAGAAAGCTTTTCTTGTAAGGAGTTTAACTCATGTTTTAACACTTCTTCTTTAAAATTACTTTTTCTAATAAGAGTACGCATTTGGTCATCCATCTCCTGCTCACGAGTAGTTAACTCAAACTTAGCACATTGTTCATAGATAGCAACTTGTTCTTTATAGGCATTCAGTTCAGAGATAACAGAATCATCACGAGCACATGCAGTGTATTCATCAAAAACATAGTCATCATTGACTGCAGAAGATGCATCACTTGGTCCAATCTCACTTTCACTTTGCGTCACATATTGATCATAAGAGACAATATTGCTATTACCCTCATTATCAATATCTGATTCATAAGTTTCAAGAGATTGTACTTCATTATGAATCTTTTGCTCATCAACTTCATCGTATAGTTTTAATACATCTGAAATGATTGATTCTTTGGATGGACCAGCCTGTTGTGGTGATGAGATCTTTGGAGAGACCATAGGTGAGATGCTAGCCATGAAGATTGTATGGGCAGTAGGTTCATCAACGACATCTGAGTCATATGCATCACAATCAGCTACTTGAAAAGCATTTGGATGATTGTGTCCCATGCCCTGCATTGGCTGTTCATCCACATCAGCATCATATGTCTTGGCATTTCCCTCAGCAAGAAACAGCAACTCTTCGTCATCCAAAACCGCTCCACTGTCTTGAGCTTGCACTAGTAGCATCTTGTCCTTGAAGTACTCTGCATTTTGAGGGCGTTTTGGAGATGTGCAGTTCCTTGCAATGTGTCCATCACCACCACAATTGTAGCACTTGATTGGCTTTGCTTGTCCTTGATTGGCATTTCTTCCACGATTTTTGATTAGCCATATACCCTCTACCAACTCCTCCTCTTCCTTGTTCATACTGCCTTCCTTGAGCTGGTTGCACCATAACCTTTCCATCTCTGACAATAGCATGATTGTGTAGATTGGATGCAGTTCTGATTTCGTTGTTAGTGTGAAGACTGTTAGTATGTGGAGTAAGGGTCAAGTTTTGTTTAACCATAAGAGCCAGTTGATTGATGAAGTGTTCCATGACTGCATCAGCATCAGATTGCTTGAACCTCGGATCGGGAATGAGTTTGTGATTACCGTCTCCAGTAGGTATGACTTGAGAAGCTTTGGTGGTAATTCCAACATTGGTGTAAAAGGCTGTAGAATCATTTGACGAACTTGTTTCTCCCTGCTTAGATTTGAACTGTTCAAGAATCCTTCGTTCAAACATAGCATGTCTCTCATTCTGAAGAAGGAAGGCATACAGTTGCTCATAGTTGGTGTTCTTCAATCCTTTGGTTAGCTTCACAGAGGTGACAAATTTGTGCCATTCAGGATTCATGTTGTTCACAAACTTTGAGTTCAGCTGAATATTTGGCATGGTCATTTTGATATTCCTCATATCATTCACAAGCTTGTGGAATCTCACGTAATATTCATAGACACTTTCTTCTGGTTTCATCTTAAAGTGCTTAAATTCATCATACAGTTGTGATTCTCTATCTTCCTTAGTTAATTCAGAACCCGAGAGAAGCATCTTGACATTATCCCAAACTGCCTTAGCTTCAGTGTTGTGATTGATCAGCTTGTAAATATCCTTAGGTAAACCCTGAAGTACGATGTTAGAAGTCCTGATGTCTGCATCGTATCTCTTCTTCTCCTTATCAGTCAGTTCATCATACATTTTATGTCTGTCCAGTCCTAATATCACCGAGCCATCAACAACAGTATCAAGTATGTCTCTGGTTGTCTCAACTTGATACGGTCCTTCATCAATTGACTTGAGAATGTTGACTCCATTTTCTTTTCCCAAACAGTACAACCTAATTCGTTGAGCCCATGAGTCATAGTCAGTTTTGTCAAGCATGGGTGGACGAGTGTCTGATCCAGCTGCTTGAATGTCCTCAGCTACAGTAGAGATGATTGTAGGCACGTTGGTAGACATGTTTAAAGATTTCACGGGATTTTATAACTCTCTGATTAAACCGGGAAATAGATTCTTTCACGGGATTTTATTAAATCAAGAGAAAACCGTATTTAGAAACAAATACCAACCAAGTCGCTATAACCCTTGAACCAAGTCGCTAAGTCACCAAGTCGCTAAGTAGCAACTCGCTAAACCTCAAGTCGCTGTGAATCAAGTCGCTAGGAACAAGTCGCTGTGAACACAAGTAGCTAAAACACCAAATCGCTAAGCAGACAAGTCGCTAAAGAACAACTCGCTAGGTATCTAAGTCGCTGAACACAAGTCGCTAAAGTACCAAATCGCTAAGCAGACAAGTCGCTAAAGAACAACTCGCTAAGTATCCAAGTCGCTGAACACAAGTCGCTAAAGTACCAAATCGCTAAGCAGACAAGTCGCTAAAGAACAACTCGCTAAGAACAATAAGGACAAGTCGCTAAAAATAAAAGAGACAAGTCGCTACGCCAACCAAGTCGCTAGCTGAAGTGGAACCTCCACTACGTTGTACTATTTGTCGGCTTGTCTCAATAGACAAGTCGCTAGGCTCAAGTCGCTACTCCTTTAACTACAAGTCGCTGGAAATTAACACAGCAAGTCGCTACCAAGAAAACAACTCCGAGGCTCAAGTCGCTAGGTAGAAAAACTTAAAGACAACACTTTTCAATCCAAAACAAGTCCAACCACAGTGATTCAAGCTTTCCAAATCAAAACCCAAGCACTTACAATGATTCTAAACACAAAAGTACACTCAAAATTCAAACTTTAACACAAGAAATGATCCAAATGATGCAAAAACCACTAAACTTTTTCAAACCCAAAAACCATATAAAACCACAAGAAATCCAAGGATATTTAAGAGAGATGATCAAACTATGGCTCTTGATACCAATTGTAACATATTGGATTTCACAAACACATCAAACCATGATCAATAAGAGGCGTACACAATAAGGTTTTAGAGTGAGAAATAGTTAGAGGTTTGGGAACTTAGTGACAGAAAGTAAAAGTATTATTATGAGCTCCAACCCTCTACCTTGGGAGGTAGAGGGTATTTATAGTCTTACATGAAATGCCACCTACGGGCTGTGGATCAGGCATACAGTGGGTAAAGACCCGTCCATCCTCCATGGTGTTACTTAACTAAATACTACATACCATTAAATAACTACGACTACGAGCTTTCTAACGATTACATGTACTTGAGGTGGCCGATACTTTAACTAACGGATTTTCTAATTCCTAACATAAACACATTTTTAATCATCATAAGAGCACACCTACATTAGCATAACCTATATTTACTTTTTCATTGTTCAAGTAGTTAATTAGTTTTATTAAAATTAGTTAAAAATCGGTAGAAGTACCCCCCCCCCACTTTTATACCCCGAGATTTTTAATTGCTTTCTAAAAAATATAAAAATACTAAAAGGAATCTCTCTCAACCTTACCTTCTCGTCATACATCTCTTCCTAGCATCTCTATTCCCCTAAAGAACGATCAACCCCCTGGGCTTACCCCATACTAGACTACAACAATTACGTACACTGCCTAGAGGGTTGTAAAGCTTGCTCATAGGAAAGGAAGTCTTTCGACCCCGAAATCCGCTATCAATTTTTTGGCGCCGCTGCCAGGTAATAGAATAGCTAGTTAGATTTCTATCTCGTTTAGGTCTACTCGCTTGATTCCTATCAAGTGAGACTTTTTCTCTTTTTCATTAGCTTCCTTGTAGTCTATCTTTTTCTTCGTGTTTTTGTTCGTAGTCTCATCACTTTTCATCATGGAAGGTGATAACCCACCCAACAACAATCCACCACATCATCCCTTTCATCCACCCGCCAAGAGGCCGTACTCTTGGTGAATAATCTAGACCAAGCCATCAAGGCTATAAGAACACCATTGAGCTCCCACTTCAAGCTCAAACTACGGCCCTGCGATCTGACACCATCCGGTTGGTACAAAACAGATGTGCATTTCATGGACTTCGTTCCAAAGATCCTAATCAGCATCTCAAGGATTTCCTTAAAATCGTTGACTTCATTGACCTTGATGCTACCACACGAGAGACCACGCACTTGAGTCTCTTCCAATTCTCTCTACGGAACCAAGCTAGTAATTGGCTTGAGCGACCTCCCGTAGGATCCATCTCAAGTTGGGTTGATCTCACCACCCGTTTCCTCGCCCAATTTTTCCCACCGGGGAGAACTACCAAGCTAAGGAATGACATCTTGATGTTCCAACAACGTCAAGGCGAAACCCTTTATGAGGCGTGGACTCGATTCAAGGACTTACTCCACAAAGTCCCTCATCACGGCATTGATCTTTCGCTTCAAGTCCAAATATTTTACGATCATGTCAATCTCTCCACAAGGCAAACCATCGACCAAGCGGCCGGTGGTAAGCTTAGTGAACTTACCGCGGAAGAGTCGTTGGGTACCATAGATGACCTTGCCCACTATGACAATGAATGTTGGAATGTCCCCCATGAGTTGCCCAAAACCGTAAAGGCAATATCCTTGCCTCCAATTGATTCACAACCTTCCAATTGTAGGATGCTCGAACTTGAAGATTTATTCAAATTCCTAATGAGTTCCCACGAAGCTCCTAAACCTTCAAGCCAAGTGAACAAAATCACTTTACCTTGTGAATTAGGTAGTGGTCCCCATGACACTCGTGATTGCACAAAACTCCCCGAACAAGCTTTTGCGGACTACGCCTCCACTCGTACCGACAGAGCGGGTGAAAAGTGGTACAGTTTCAAGCTCAAGCAAAACAATCTAGGAATTTTCTACAACCCCTTGTGGAAAAATTACCCTAACCTTAGGTGGAGTCAAAGCTCAAACCCGCCCCAAAACAACTCCTCTAGTCCACCTAATGGGTTCCAACCAAACCATACCACCTACAACACCCCTCCCAACACCGAAACTTCCACTAATCTTGAGGGAATGGTATCCAAGTTCATGTCATCTCAAGAAGCTCGATTGACTAAGCTTGAAGCCAATTTCAAGCAACGACAAAGCGAGATGACAAACAAGCTAGACACCCTCCTAAAAGCCTTTAATGACCGAGATGCGAGAGCACTCCCAAGTGACACCATCAAGAACCCAAAAGTGAATTCGATTTCATCGACTCCATGTTCTTGCTCACCAAAGGAGAAAGCATGTCCATGCCACTCGGTCAACACCGTCAAAACATGTTTCAAGCAAACCATTCCAAAAGACCAAAAACCCAAGTTGATGGTCTATCCAAATCTTGAAACACTAACTAATCAAGAACCCAAATCCACTCTAGAAGAGGAATTTAAGGAGCTTTACCAAGAAAAACCGATTCTTGAAGTCTTGACTCATGCGTCTTACTATAATGCTTTGAAAGATAAATATGAGAAAAGACTAAAATTAGGATAACGTGGGTCCGCTTTTGTGCAAAAAATGTTACCTAAGAAGTTAAATGATCCCGACCTATTCATTCTTCTGTGTAGCATTGGAAATTCCAAAGCTTTCGACACAATAGCCGATCTAGGATCAAGCATCAACCTTCTTTCGTTGTCCCTCCATAAAAGCCTTAACCTAGGTAAGTTAGAATCAACGGAGACCATCATAGGTTTAGCGGATGGTAGTTTTGCGTATCCGGTAAGGATAATGAAGGACATGGTAGTATACGTAGGTCAATTAACTCTTTTGGCGGATTTTCATGTGTTAGATATGAATAGTGATACCACGTCTCCATTATTGGTTGGGAGACGATTCTTAGCTACCGCTAGCGCCATAATTGATTGTAAGATGTCCAAAATAGTGGTAGGAGAAGGAAGTGCTAGGTCAATCTATGATGTTAAGAAGCATTCCTATGATAATGAGGGTAGACAAGTCCCTCATGAGATGATCTTAGATAAGAAACCATCTAGATATGGACCTTGGACCGATAAAGATTTTGTAGGACCTCAACGACCTTTCTATTTAGAAAAGACCTTCATGAATAACACATGAAACCAAGAGCAACAACTGGATAGGGACATTGAGGTGAACCCATTCGAGAATGCTTTAATGTTAAGGAAGATGATCGAATTCCTAGGAGCCTTGCCTATTAATCTTTGCATGAATAGATGAAAAGTTGAGAGTAAAAAGCCTAAGCATAAATGGAATTGGGATAAGCCACCTAAAGATGGGAACAGAGAGTGGTACATTAGGATGACAATTTATGATCCCAATGGTGAGAAGTTTGAGAAAGCGTACCGGACTAGGCATACTGGTATGTGCTAAAACACATATCATTTCTTCATCAAATCAGACCCAAAATAACCAAGAAAGAGCCGTTTATTGCTAATATTTGCTGTTTTCTTGAGTTTATGTATGTGCAGGTACGGATATGACAAAACACGCGAAAGAAAGCCAAAACCGATGAAAACCAGGCACGAGAGAAAGAAGAGCGCAAAAGCCGATGTCGGGATGCTATTTAAGGACTTTGATGCTTAAAAGGTCAAATTACAGAGTTTCGGGGCATGATTTGGAAGTTTATCACAATTTACCCTTCATCTCTTATTTTACCAAATTTAACATTTTATCATTACACTTTCATAAATTACACCATTGGTCCCTGGCTTTTGAAATTTACATATATGGTCATAAATGATAAAAGTCCATGATACAATATGTTATTCTTAAGTCCAAATCCAATAAAAACACTACCCAATACTCATCTTTACGAAGCCCAAGCCCAACCTTAACCATCCCTATACCACTCACGGTCAAATAACCCAAGACCCGGTCAACCCCGTTTATATCACCCTCGGTCAAACCTTCTCCTCACCAGTCAAAATAAACTAAAAAATACCCCAAGACCCAGCGCGCCCAAAAGCCTGGTTATACCCATTTACTGTTACCCTTCATTTACCCACATGTCCCACTCAATTCACCCCACTTAAGTGAGCTTCTAGAAAGGTCTGACAACGTGTCAGAGTGTGACAGCATGAGGATTGCCAGCCTGTACAAAAGAAAGCACATGATTGGTCATAACACCTCATCAATTGAATCCAACGGTTGTGAGATAGATTGGTGACACAAACAATGGATCAAAGGCTGTGATTAAGGACCCAGAAGCTTCTTAAATCAAGAACCCAAGCATGCTCAGGCTATAAATAGACCCATTCAGTCACAGTTGAAAAATGTCCAATTTTCATTGTTTTTAGAGAATTGTAACCAAGTTTAATTTATGTTAAATTGTTGTTTTAATTAGTTTAGTAAGAATTTTAAATTCCTATTTCAGTCTTTAATCGTATTTTTACTTAAATTTTTATAAAAGTCAAAGTTTGGTCAAACTGCTTATTGTGTTATTGTTACTGCTTATTGTTGATTCAGTTTCCTCATTTTCTTACTTAATACACTTGTTCATTAATAAATACTTTGTTTGAAGTTACTTTTCATTTTCATGATAAATTTTTCCAAAAAGCCATAAATAAGTAGTATTAGTGAATAAGCTGTTAAACAGCTTATTCAAGCTTCTAAGTTAATCTTAATCCATTTTTTGTCCATTCATCTTAATATAAGCGGTTAGTTTGAATCAGATCATGTTAAAGCTGTTTTAATTCTCAAAATGTTAGTTTAAAGGGGTGTTTGGTTTTGAGCAAAATAGATTGATTTAATGATTTTCAATTGTGCAAATATGAGTAAAACCAGTTTAGGTGTGAGTTCTGGGAGAATTATAATTTCAGTTGCGAGATTTTCATCACTACTTTGTGTTTTCAACATTACTTGTTCTGTCCTGCTTCCTATTTTCAGTTCCAAGTTTTTGTCTACTTTCTAAGCCTTTAATCTATTTCTCTTGTTAATATAATTACCTGAACTTTTGTCATTCTAGTAGTTAATAATGTAGATTGTATCTGAGTTGATTTAATGTAGTCATTTGAGCTTTTACTGGTGCTATTTCTAGTCTGCAAATTAACTATCTGTTCCCCCTAGACTACTGATTCAGCATATTCTTTAAGTGTAGATTCTGCTTAGGTTGATTTACAGTTGGTTAGAGGTTAATTAGGATTAGCTAAGCATTCGTTTAGACATAGGACTTCAGTTATTAAGCTTTAGTTAGATTAGTTTTTATGCTTTTTAAGTGCTATTTCAGATTTGCTTATCTTATCAAGTTCTGCACATTCAGTTGTCACGAGTCCAAACTTGCTTTTAGTTTTGATTTTTAGTTCCTTCAATATAAGTCCTCTTAGGCTGAAATTCTGGATTCTAGTACTTTGGTTGGTGTTTGTTTTCTAGGTAATTTTAGTTCATTTTTGTGATTTTTATAAGCTAGCTTAATTTAGGCTTAAAGTAGGCTGTTTAGGGTCGTTTGGCATATTGAACCTAGAACCTGATATGTAGGTTTTATGCCTCTAGCTTGTGCTTATTAGGGTCTATTCAGTTGCAGTAGCTTAAACTTGGATAATTTAGATCATTTTTAGGCTGTGGTAGCTTATGGTAGCTTATTGAGGCTTTTAGCTTAATTTCATGTGCTTATTCATTTAAGTTGTGTGTCCAAATCATAGTTCCTTTAATCATTAGTTGTTTCTTTTATTTTTCCTTCATCCTAAGAATTATTTTATAATATTCTGGAAGTTTTCATATTTTTCCATGGTCTTTTGCTATTTTTATGCATTTAATTTCATTTTCTAGGCTTTTTAATTAGTATTTAATGCAAATAATTCAGAAAAAGGCCAGAAAAATAAAATTTCAATTTTCTTAGTTTTATAAAAATACAAATGTCATAAAAATTATTTTTCCAGATTTTTCATAGTTTAAATAGTATTTTTTAGGAATTTAATTAGTTTTAAATAGTTTTTAATTCATAATAATTAGAGAAAAAGCCAAAAAAATGTGATTCCAGTTCTGAAAATTCTTTTTAATTAATTCTGATTTTTTAAAAATATATTTGTAATTTTCTTGCAAATTCTCCTAATTTTTATTATATTTAGTCTATTTTAAATGTTTAAATTTAGTTTTTAATTCAAAATAAATCAAGAAAAACCAAAAAAAAATAGTTTTAAATTTCAAATAATTTTTAAATTACATTCTTAGCTGTAGAAAAATAATAGTTCATTTTCTTGGGTTAAAATTAGAGTAGTTTGCATTTTATTCGCGTTTTATTAATTACGTTTTTCGCGTTTTTAGTTTTAAAATTGCATACTTAGTCGTATTTACTTGTTTTCATCATATATTCTGTAGTTTTTATTGCTTTCCTTTATTATTGCTTCCCTTGTAGTTTAGAAATCACTAAATCCCTTTTTAATCCTTTCGAATCCCGAATCACGCGACGTGAGTTGTCAAACTCCATTCATCCCTCGTTGGGAGAACGACCCGGGAAATACATTCCTTTGTATTTCTTCAGAAAATATCTGTACGAAAACGACTTATCAAAATGGCGCCGCTGCCGGGGAGGGCATGTAGTGAGTTTCCGATTCTGTCTCGATTCGCGTGTTTTTGAAGATCCTTCCCCGAGTGAAGTTATCGTTGTTTTTGTAAATATCTCTTATATAAAAACCAAAAATTATTTTCCTTTTCAAAATTTGTTTTCCTTTTATGTTATCTATCTTTAAAAACCCAAAAATAATCTTCGATTTCCTCAAAATGTTTAATTCTTATCTCTTTACCCTCTAAATTGTTTAATTCTCCACAATGCTCGATTTCTCGACCTTTGATCCCCATGATCCTCGAACAATGGAGGATTTCTATCGTCCATCACTTGTCGGTCGAGGAGGACCGATCATTCCGGGAACCAAGTTTAGATTAAAAAATCGTATGGTTCGTCTTCTTCGACACCATTGTCAATTTCATGGATATAACGACGAAGATGCTAATGAGCACTTGAACAAGTTTTTATCTATTACTCAATCCATGAAGCAACGTGGCGTTTCTCAAGATGATATCCGATTGAATCTCTTCCCCTTCTCTTTAACCCACGAAGCCGAATCTTGGTTTTATACCCTTGGAAAACATTCAATTCATACTTGGGAAGAGATGTTTCGCAAGTTTCTTTCAAAATACTTTACATATTCGAAAATGATGCAGCTGAGGAAAGGAATTCTTAATTTCCAGAAATTACCCAAGGAATCCGTATTTGAAGCTTGGGAAAGATTCAAATCGTTATTACAGAAATGTCCCGATCATCGAATTTTGCTTCTTGATCAAATCCTAACCTTTTATCATGGTATCACTACGATTGATCGAGACAAAATCATGTTGGCAGCTGGTGGAAATCTCATGCGGAAGACCCCTCAAGAAGCGTATGATTTGATCGAGAATATGACGCAACATCATTATCAATGGGATGCTGACATTCCTTACGATTCTACCACTATGTTGAGTGATCATTATCCCGAGAAAATTTCCGTTATGAGTGCTCAAATTGACGTCTTTGGCAAGCAAGAAAGCTATATCAGTCAACAAAGACCGAGTCATCCACCCACCTTTTACTATTCCGACTCTGACGAGAGTGATGACGATGAACCATTTGAAGCAGAGAACGTAAAGATCGATCTGCTCATTAATGAACCTTCGGATGCCTTGTCAATGGGGGATAAGGAAGTCGAATGCACTCCTCTTGAGAATATTGATGACCTTGTTCCAATCCCAAGGGTATCTGAGACACCTTTCGACTCGATTTCAGAAACTTTCAAAATGACCTTCACAAATCCTTTGTTTGAATTCGATTCTGAATATACTCTAAATTTTGACAATCAAATCTTTGACGAGGAAAGTGATGAGTCCGACACGGAGACCATAATGGAAAAGGTGCAAGTTCATAGTCTACAAAGTACCGCACAAATCCCACCTCCGTTTGTCTCGATTAAAGAAATTAAAGAAGTAGAGCCGTCTAATGGAAATCCTTTGGAGCCCGAGCTCAAGGATTCGTCTCTTGATTTACTTCTCGAGGAGTTCGCCGATGAAATCGCTCGCATCGATCCTCTTCCACCGGGAAGTGAGGACGATGAATTTGATTTTGAAGCCGATTTAAGAGAGATTGAAAGTTTGTTGAATGAAGATCCGTTAAATGAGCCGCCACGAAAGATTAATGATAATTATCTCGAGGAGTTCTCCGGTAAACTCTCTCATATCATATCTCCTCCGGAGTATGATCGTTTCGATTTTGATCTTGAGAAAGATTTTAGTTTGGGGGAAGAACAACTCTCTCAAATGAGTTTCATTATTGATGACATCATCCCGCCTCTTCCTCCCAATATTTTTGACAATCACCCTACGAGCTTAAATGATCAAAATCAGATTAAGGATTATATGGAATTTGCTTTTGAAGATGAAGAATGGAACCTTATCGTTATCAAAATCTTTATTCCATTTCTTCCATATAATGTGCTTTCTCCTCTTCTTCACTCTTGCGGGAGTGAGGATACAATCTTTGACCCCGGAATCACCGCTTTTCCTTTTTAAGAACCATGGGTATCTCGTCGGAGTGGAACTTTCTTATGTTTCAATGTTTATCCAAACCTCTTGAACGAAAGTCCGATGGAGATTATCTTTTCCACTTGCTTCCCCAAGGACAAATGAATTCGGGGCGGGTCAAGCTAACGACTCGATAACAAAACAAGCGTTTCTATCTTCTTTCTATTTTCTTCTAATAAGTGACGTGAAGGGGTTAGCCTCTTCGATTTCTCGTGTTTGGTTGTTTGTGATGTTTTGTCTAGGATTTTCCCGATATGAAGACTCTCGTGCTCGAAGTTTGTCTTTTCTCCACTCGAGTTTCATGATCGATGCTGATGGAAATCCGATATCCGAAATCTTATCGACTAACGTTTATCTTTGAGCATATTTAATAAACGGCTTTTAGATTTTCGTGATACCCTTGCCTTTAAAAATTGAGGACAATGTTTCGTTTTAGTCTGGGGTGGGTAATCTTCGATTTGATTTGACCGCACTTGCTTATTTTTTGTCGTGTACTCTCGCAACCCCTTTTTTCCTTACAAAAATGAAAAAATTTGCAAAAATGAAAATTAATTTTTTTTTCGTAAGCTTTTGCTAGTTTTATGATTGAAAAGTCTTTACGAGTTTCTTAGAAGTTTCTTTAAATATGCGTTTTCTTGAAAAAGCCTTTGCTAATTGCTTAGACAAGAGGCTATAAAATGCGATTCTAGCTCACAAGGCCAAGAATTTGTGAGTCTCCCTAAGTGATTTTAAATATGCGAAGCTTAAACAAGAATTTACTAGTTTCTAATAAGTGATTTTAAATATGTGAGACTTGAGATTATTCGACGAAGCATTTGCTAAGTTAATATATGTTTTGACACCTTGTTGACTTTCCGCTGGTGAGAGTAGGAATAGAATTCTGACTTGACCGGGCGTGTTGAGCCCTAGCTTGTTCCCTTAACCATAGATAATCTAATTATCGGCTAAGCATCCGCGGATCTCATTATTTGGGATTTTAAATTTGCGGAGATCGAGGAATGATAGAGTTACTTATGAGTTTAGATGCTAAGCGTGGAGTAGATGGTTCTGTTTAGAGCCCATCGAAGGTACTTATGGCTTTTTGTTCCCACAAGATTGTTTCACCCCATATATGTTAATAAATAATTAAAGATGTCGAGTTTTTGACGATAGTTAGTTCTTTATGTTCTTTAGAGAATCCTTGCCCATGAGAGTTGGGTACACATCGAGGTACTGTCAGTGTTGCGATGTAAAAAAACCGTATGGTTTGGAGTTTGGCACAAAAATTAACATGAAATAAAGCCCAAATGTATTAAAGTTGAAAAATCCAAAGCCATAAAAGTTTTCTATGTCCGACGGTACCCCCGTTGTCATGGACTTCTAAAAAGGTTGAGGAAAATCCAAAGTCATAATAAGACTTCTGATAAAACGGTAATCCCGTTGAGTTAGTGGTTGAAAAGACCAAGGGCATAAATTGCAAAAATGCAAATGTGTTGAAATAAGTGTTAAGCCAAACTTTGAATCCGGGAGATATCTCCCTAAATCGTGCGAAATTAGGACCTTGATGTGGACCTCATTCTTGTGTGCAATGGTTTTCGAGGGAAGATGGATAACTAATTAGCGACTTAGCTTTATATCTTTATCGGAATAAGAATTATCGAAACGAGAAATTTGAAGAAATTCATTTCTCACAAAAATAAAAATCTAGAGGAAAATAGGAAAATGGAAGCAAAAGGTAATTACACAAGTAACTTCCATGGGTAGTGTTAGCATCTAAAATCATATTTAACAATGATTTCGATTTTACGCTTAGTTTGGGGACTTGTGAAAAATCAGGGACGATGTATTCTATCCGTATGGTCACTTTACGCTGTGTTGTGTTTCCTACTCCATGATCCTAACGTGTCATTTGAAAAATGTTGGAGTTATTGATCGACATGAAAGTTCAACAAACCGTCACTCATAACCGGAATGTGCTTAATCGTAATATCTATATGTGAAATAAAAGGTAAACGGGGCGTTTTTATAATTAAGGCTTTCTTAATCTCTTTTGAGGAATCTTTGCTACTTCTCATAGGTTTAGTAGAAAGAGATTGAAATCCTTGGTTTTAGAAACGTGAGTTGATTGCATTGCGTGAGGACACGACAATCGTCTCGTCTGGGGTATTTTGGTATGTGCTAAAACACATATCATTTCTTCATCAAATCAGACCCAAAATAACCAAGAAAGAGCCGTTTATTGCTAATATTTGTTGTTTTCTTGAGTTTATGTATGTGCAGGTACGGATATGACAAAACACGCGAAAGAAAACCAAAACCGATGAAAACCAGGCACGAGAGAAAGAAGAGCGCAAAAGCCGATGTCAGGATGCTATTTAAGGACTTTGATGCTTACAAGGTCAAATTACAGAGTTCGGGGCATGATTTGGAAGTTTATCACAATTTACCCTTCATCTCTTATTTTACCAAATTTAACATTTTACCATTACACTTTCATAAATTACACCATTGGTCCTTGGCTTTTGAAATTTACATATATGGTCATAAATGATAAAATTCCATGATACAATATGTTATTCTTAAGTCCAAATCCAATAAAAACACTACCCAATACTCATCTTTACAAAGCCCAAGCCCAACCTTAACCATCCATATACCACTCACGGTCAAATAACCCAAGACCCGGTCAAACTCGTTTATATCACCCTTGGTCAAACCTTCTCCTCACCAGTCAAAATAAACTAAAAAATACCCCAAGACCCAGCGCGCCCAAAAGCCTGGTTATACCCATTTACAGTTACCCTTCATTTACCCACATGTCCCACTCAATTCACCCCACTTAAGTGAGCTTCTAGAAAGGTCTGACAACGTGTCAGAGTGTGACAGCATGAGGATTGCCAGCCTGTACAAAAGAAAGCACCTGATTGGTCATAACACCTCATCAATTGAATCCAACGGTTGTGAGATAGATTGGTGACACAAACAATGGATCAAAGGCTATGATTAAGGACCCAAAAGCTTCTCAAATCAAGACCCCAAGCATCCTCAGGCTATAAATAGACCCATTCAGTCACAGTTGAAAAATGTCCAATTTTCATTGTTTTTAGAGAATTGCAACCAAGTTTAATTTCTGTTAAATTGTTGTTTTAATTAGTTTAGTAAGAATTTTAAATTCCTATTTCAGTCTTTAATCGTATTTTTACTTAAATTTTTATAAAAGTCAAAGTTTGGTCAAACTGCTTATTGTGTTATTGTTACTGCTTATTGTTGATTCAGTTTCCTCATTTTCTTACTTAATACACTTGTTCATTAATAAATACTTTGTTTGAAGTTACTTTTCATTTTCATGATAAATTTTTCCAAAAAGCCATAAATAAGTAGTATTAGTGAATAAGCTGTTAAACAGCTTATTCAAGCTTCTAAGTTAATCTTAATCCATTTTTTGTCCATTCATCTTAATATAAGCGGTTAGTTTGAATCAGATCATGTTAAAGCTGTTTTAATTCTCAAAATGTTAGTTTAAAGGGGTTGGATCGATATACTATAATCAAACTAACTTAACTAGCTTGTTAAGGTTTAATAACCTCGGATAAATCCTAAGTTATTAACAAAGAAACACTGAGCAATCTTTATCAAGTACGCGGAATTTACTTAACAAAGCTAAGAAGAATAACTTTTATTATAAACTCTAAATCTGCTTATTATGCAGATACTCTAATACAACTCTAAGATAATCGAACTTCTCTCTAAAACACTAATTAACTTGTGAATTCGTAAACTCTAAAACTCATAAACTCATATCTCTAATGCCAATCTAGGAGTCCTTTTATAGGCTCAAGGATATCCTAGTCGGTTTACAATTGATAACCTTGTACAACAAGTAATCTAAACATAGAATACAATACTTTCCATAAACGAATATAACAGTTCTTTGTTCTTGCAGTACTTTGACTTCTAGGTGCAATACTTTGACTTTGTCTTTAGCAGTACTTTGACTCTTTGACTTTTTCCAGTACTTTGTAGCTTACAGTACTTTCATATCTTCAGTACTTTCATATCTTCAGCACTTTCATATCCCAACATTCCTCCCCTAACTTGAATTCTACTTGCTTGATTTCAAGTTCCTTTGTGAATTTATCTTTAACAGCTTCATATTTTAAGGACAGATTGTTTCTTAGTCTTTGGATTGTATCTCTATAGTGTCTGTGCTTGTCAAAGTATCTCTAGAATTATTCTTTCTTTGCAGCATCCAGCAATCTCCATCTTTTCAGCAACACAGCAACATATGACAAATTGTACATTAATTCAGTTTAAGTTGCATACTATTCTCGTCACTTCTAGGTGTGTTAACTCCTGTGTGAGGTGAATCATTGAAAATTTAATGGATTTAGATCTCTTTACCAAAGCCATTAACTTTTGGAGTAGCCAAATGTTTTGGTGTGTAAGACCATGGTACATTGATAACCATATGATTTTTAGCAAATCATCAGCTATCAACAGATTTGATTTGTCTTTACCAAAAGTTGTACCCTTCTGGACTAGTTAGTTCTTCTATCTAATGGTGAACTAATTACCAATAATGGATTTTCCACTGCCTTTACCACAATCCATTTTCTTGTGGGCTAGCCAACTCTTCACATAAACAGATATGGTGAGTTGATTACCATACAACTTATTAGCAAGTTGTCAACTAAAAACGGATTTGAAATATCTTTACCAGAGCCGTTTGCTCATGGATTAGCCAATCCTTTTGTAACCTTGGTGGATTGATGACCTATTGATGTTGCCATCTCAAAAACCATTTATTTCACTTAACCTTTATTTCAAAATATTTGATACTTAGCAAAAGGTTTCTTTCAAACTTCATTTAACTGGTTTATAGACAGCAAGCAGTACTTTGATGAAAGTACTGTTTGATTTAGCAGTACTTTGAATAAAGTACTGATTTATCAAAAAATTTATTCAATGAAATTCATACCAGTTTATTCATCTTCTTCAGCAATGGTAGTCCAGTTGATAAACAAGTTAACAACCATGCATGCAGTTTCATTATCCTCTTCTACTTCCAATCCGTGCTCTAGCATTCTTCTCATGAGCTCGACTGTAAGAGGATATCGTCTGTTTACAAACATGTGTATCATTGTACCATTTTCAAGCTCTAAAACATGAACTCCAGATTCTTCAAAAAATCTCCAACAAACAATTTCCCAGTTTTCTTGATTCTTCCATATATCATCAGTGCTTTCCTCTTCTGTTTCCCACATGGTTATGAGATCTCCAAGCAAAACTAGACCAATTCCTTCTGATGGATTATCTCCAAAATAAGCTTTCACCACATTATATAGATAGAATAGATCCACTCTATCTATAATATGTAATAAATCCCATAGCCTATTGAAAACTTTGAAGCTTTCATCTTCTTTATGAAAAATCATATAATCTCCATCTTTAGATTTTACAACTTCAAAAGCACTAATCTGAGATCTGTTCATCTTCATGTCAGCATCTTCTTTTGAATAATCAAAATCTACCACTCTGAGATAATTTCTTAATGCATCTCTAGTCTCAGATCTTAATTCAACTCTTTCTTTCTTTGAGAACTGTCTATCTGTAACTTCAGTTTTCCTTTTTCTTTTTAAACTCTTCTTCCTTTCTTCTTCAGTCCAATGAGCTTCTTCTCTAAAATCTTTGATGCCTGCAACACTCTTCTTATAAGCCTCTGTTTCAGCATCATAGAGTCTTTTCATATCAACATAATTCAGCTTCTGCAATCCTTTATACCCTCAACCTTTCAAATAAGCCATCATAGCATTCCTGTCTTTAGCTAAATTAGGTCTTCTTGGCATATATCTAACAGGAGTAGGTGACTGTAACGGTTCATCAGCTTCAGCATTTAATTGCTCTTGCAACTTCTTAGCTGCTTCTCTACTTTGAGCTTCTTCAGCTTCTTGAACTGCTCTATCTTTAGCATTTAACTCCTCTTGAAACTTTCTAGCTGCAACTTCATTCCTAGCAAATTTAATTTCTCTAAGTTCTGCCAAAGTTAGTTTCTTCTTCTTAGTTTCTACCAGAACACCTTTCCCTTTATCCTTAGGATCAATTGCAGGTTGAGAAGTTCTTTGTTGTTCTTCTTCTTGGACTTCTCGAATAGTAACACCACCTCTAGGTTGTGATAAATCTTCTAAAATTGTAGCAATGAATTCATCATCACTTGCAGAATGAATAGGTTTGAGAGTAGCTTCCTCCTCTTCTTGTATAACAGTTGTAGAAGGACCAGCTTCCTCTTCAAAATTCAATACTCTTGGAGTTATTACCTCTTGTCTAAAAATACCTTGCAAAGCAGTACTTTGTTGTTCTGAACCTTGATCATCAGTACCTTGAACTTGAACTTGTTCCACTTGTTCCTTAGTATCTTGAATGATCTTTTCTTCAGTCTTTTCATGTTCTTCAGTGCCTTCAGGTTCTTTCTTCTTCTCAACATCTTCTTTCAAATTCTCTTCTTCTAAATTCCTCCCCAATTGGACAGAAGAGTGTTAGTGAACCTTTTGGCATTTTCGTTTCCTAGACTGTCTTTGCGCCTTCTTCTTTGATTTGACCCAGATACGAAATTCTTGAACTAATGGCCACACAAAAGTTTTGAGCCGTCTAAACTTTAGTTTTAATTTCTTTATCTGCTTGGCTTGAACTTCAGTAGTCTTTTTCAATTTAACCAACTCCCTTGTCAAAACATAATTATCCAATGTTATTTCTTCAGGAGGTATGGTATGTGAATCTTCTCCTTGAATTGGTGAATGTTCCTCTGATTGAGAAGCAGGAACAGACCCTTGTGGAGATGGAGAAGGTGAAACTGCAACATCTTCTTGAACTTCAGTACTTGGAGAAGCAGTACCTTGTGGAGATGCAATACCTTCTTTTGATACAGCTTGTGGAGAAGCAGTACTTGCAGATGTAGTACCTTCAGTAGCTTCATCAGCTTCAGTATCAGTTCTAACAGCCTGAACAACTTCCATCATGGAAGTAGTTAAAGGAGTATCTGGACCCCTGAATAAAAGACTCCTTTTTGCCATAAAGGTAAAAATCTTCGATTGTTGAACAATAACAGGCAATAAATCTGTAGGTTTTGGCACATCAGCAAGTTGCTTGTTTAAAAAAACCTGTATAAACCTTGGATACATTAGCCAAGTAGATCCATGTGAGATATGTGAGAGCATTCCATCCAATATTAGCCTTGAGAAGTTAAAAACCCGATCCGTAGCTAACCCAACTATAGCAGATGCTATATTTGATCCAAACTGCTCCCAAGAGGTACTCTTAGCACTTATGCAATGGAGCAACACATGAACCAAAAATTTCCAATGAGGACAAAATAGTTGTTTTCTAAACGTTTGTTCATTCAAAGATCCTTCATAACCAATATGTCGAAAAGTATCCCATATCAACTGCTTATCAAACCGTATAGCCCCATCTGCATCATTGAACAATAAATCTTCTCTGATGGAGGCTTCAGTAATCTTAACAGTTCTTCCAGCAACTGTTGATCGAACATAATATTCATCATTCTCCATGTTATCCCTAGCATTAGCCCAAAATTCTTGAATCCAGGGCTCAATTATATCCGGCTCCACTAAAAGAGCAAAACTGATGGGCGATCCAGTAAGATAATCAATTATATCATGAAAGAGTATATTCGCTTCAGTCTTATCCAAATTAGCCACCATATTGTGCTTTGAAACAGTTGGACGATTTGCCATGATTTGAATATAGGAGCACAAAAGAGATATAATCGAATATTATAGAAGAGATGAGAGAATTATGGAAAAGATTCTAATGTAGCAATATGAGAGGGAAAATCGGAGAATAGTTATTTATAGGTGAGATTTAAAAAATCACATCCATAAATACCAAAGTTACCGTTAGAAGTAATTACCTCTCAATATTACCGTTGGAACAGTACTTTGAATAAGACAAACAGTACTTCCACGTATGCAGTACTTTCCCAAGCAGTACTTTCACGAAAAACAGTACTTTTCCAAATTCTTCTGTAAACACTAAGTATACATACATATCCTCCCCTCAAGCAATACACAGGACTATACTAATACTAAATAGTCCTCCCCTTAAATGTAGCTCAGTAGTTAATCATGCCAATGCTCACCACCAAGTGATTGAATCTTGAAACATCAAAGCCTTTGGTGAGTAAGTCAGCTACATTATCATCTGTGTGAACCTTAACCACATTAATGAGCCTGTGCTCATAGTAATCTCTGATAAAGTGATGCCTAATCTGTATGTGCTTAGTCTTGGAATGATAAACTGGATTCTTCACAATACAAATGGTACTCTCATTATCAATGTTGATAGGAGTATTCTTGAAATTGAATCCATAGTCCAAGAGTTGATTTTGCATCCACAAAACTTGTCCACAACAGCTTGCAGCAGCTACATATTCAGCTTCAGTAGAGGATGTTGCTGCAATTGTTTGTTTCTTACATTGCCAGGAGACTAATCTTCTTCCAAGATATTGGCATCCTCCAGTGGTTGATCTTCTATCATAGTTATCACCTGCATAATCACTATCCGAAAAAGCTTCCAAGTGAAAAGGTGACTCCTTTGGATACCACAACCCCAACTTTGGTTGTTGCTTCAAATAACAGAAGATTCTCTTAACTGCATTCATGTGAGAAATCTTTGGTGAGACTTGATATCTTGCACATAAGCAAACTGCAAACATGATATCAGGCCTTGATGCAGTAAGATACATAAGAGAGCCAATCATTGATCTGTATAGCTTGACTTCAACAGGTTTTCCATCTTCATCTTTGCCCAATGAATTGATAGATTTAATTGGTGTAGTAACAGCCTTCATATCATCAAAATTGAATTTCTTAAGTATGTCTGTAACATACTTGTCTTGACTGATAAAAATACCTTCCTTTGACTGCTTAACCTGAAGTCCTAAAAAGAAAGTTAACTCTCCCATTGAACTCATTTGAAATTCCTTCTGCATCAGCTGCTCAAACTCCTTAACCATGGACTGTTTGGTAGCCCCAAAGATGATATCATCAACATAGACTTGAACTAACATGATATCTTTCTTGTCTCTCTTGATAAACAAAGTCTTGTCTATAGCTCCCCTTCTGTATCCATGTTGCAATAAGAATGTAGAGAGTCTCTCATACCAAGCTCTAGGTGCCTGATGAAGGCCATAAAGAGCTTTAACCACCTTGTAGACTTTGTTTGGGTGTTTAGAATCTTCAAAACCAGGAGGTTGCTTGACATAAACTTCCTCTGTAATCTTGCCATATAAAAAGGCACTCTTGACATCCATCTGGTAAACTTGAAATCCCATATAAGAAGCAAAAGCAAGAAATATTCTAATAGCTTCAATCCTTGCTACAGGAGCAAACACTTCATCATAATCTACTCCCTCTTCTTGTCTGTAGCCTTGTGCTACTAACCTTGCCTTATTTTTGATAACATTACCTCTTTCATCTCTTTGACTCTAAAAACCCATCTTGTTCCAATAACTCTCTTCCCATCTGGAAGATCACATAAGACCCAAACTTCTTGAAGTTTAAATTGAAGAAGTTCTTCCTGCATAGCTTTAACCCAGCTTTCTTTAGTCAAAGCTTGAGCAATATTCTTGGGTTCCTCTTGAGAGATAAAACAAGTAAATAAGCAGGTTTGATGGTCCTTATGATTCAGCCTGTTTTGTTTATACACAAAGCTAAGTAAAGCATTGTGAGGTGTAGAGAAAGTCTTAGCTTTGTGTCTAGTCATTACTACAGAAGTAGAAGGACCAATGATTTGATCAGAAGGATGATTCTTATGAATCCTTAAGTTTGGAGACTGTGGAACACCATAAGTATCTTCCAAATTAGTAACATCAACATCTTCATTGGAATCTGAGAAAATACCTTCATATTCAAGTTCATCATCAGTATCTTCTAATCCAGGCATGGTAGGATCATCCAAATCATCTAAAGTACTGTCAACTGGTGCAGCAGTACTTTGTTCGAAAGTACTGTCCAAAGTACTGTGAGAGTACTCTGCAGTCTTGTTCTTCTTCTTTGCCTCTTCATAAGCTCTCCTTTGTTCATCAGTGTAAGAATGTGCTAATACATCTTGAAGAAGCATCTGATTAAGTTCCTCTTGAATAGATTGATCCTCAGCAGATAATGAGGATTGTGATGCAACAGTACTTTGTTGTGGAGCAACAGTACTTTGCTTTGGAACTTCAGTACTTTGTTTTGGACTAACAGGATCTTCATCAGGGACAGCATCAGGTCTAATATGAACTCCATGAACAACATATTGTATATCTTCTCCATTGTGCACTGGTTGATTTTCTTCTCTAACAGGTACATAGTTCATGGAAGGGGTTAGAACTTCAAGATCAAACATCCAATCAGGACCTTTACCTTTCTCGTTGTCTTGATCTTCTAAAAATTCAACATGAAGACAATATTGAACCTTCTTAGTAACTCTGTTGTATACTCTAAAGCCCTTACTGTTAGTGCAATAACCCAATAAGTAGCCTTCTTCTGACTTGCCATCAAACTTCCCCAGATTATCAATAGTGTTTAAAATAGTAAGAGGGCATCCAAAAGGTTTCATAAAACGAATGTTGGGTTTATTGACCATCAGCAATTCATAAGGTGTCTTCATCTGTGGTTTAGTGACTGAGACTCTGTTAAGTACATAGCAAGCAGTACTTATAGCTTCTGCCCAGAACTGAATTGGTAGGTGAGAATCTGCTAACATTGTTCTTGCTGCTTCAATCAAAGTCCTATTCTTCCTCTCTGCAACACCATTCTGTTGTGGTGTTCTAGCAATACTAAACTCCCTTTTTATGCCTTTGTTAGCACAAAATTCATCCATAAGCTTGTTCTTGAATTCAGTCCCATTATCACATCTAATACCTCGAACCTTGAGTCTCAATTGTTTTTCTAGGGCTATAATCAGTGTCTGAATAGCATCAAAAGTATCATCTTTAAAACCCAAGAAAAATACCCAACTGAATCTACTGCAATCATCTGTTACAACTAAGCAGTACTTTTTCTTGTTTAAACTTGCCACAGAAACAGGTCCAAACAAATCCATATGTAACAGTTCCAATGGTTCTCTAATAGTTCTCTCTTCAAGCTTCTTGCAGGAAGCTTTGTGTTGTTTACCCTTCTTGCATGCCAAGCATGATTGATCATTCTTGTAAGTCTTTGAAGGTAAACCTCTAACTAGATTTCCTTTGACCAGTTTGTTGATATTCTTGAAATTAACATGGCCCAATCTTCTATGCCATTGATGTGCCTCTTCAGATGTTGCTTTAGCCACCAAGCATGTGGCTCTTCCAAAAGAATGTAGACTCTTCATGTCTAAACTATACACATCATTTGTCCTTGGTACTCTAAGAACTACTAATTCATCATCAACATGCTTAAAGTCAGAGGAAAGGATGAGACATTCTGTGTCAGTGAATAACACAGGATGCTTTTTATCACAGATTTGAGAGACTGATAACAAGTTGAACTTAAGCTCCTTCACATATCTTACATTCTCAAAATCTATAAGCCCTGCTTTGATAGTCCCTTTTCCAGTAATCTTTCCTCCATTGGGATCATTCCCAAATGCAACTCTTCCTCCACTAATTTTCCTAAAATCAGACAGGATCTCTTTGTCTCCTGTCATACTTCCAGAGCAACCACTATCCACAATAAGATGATCTTTAAGCTCCTCTTCTGGGTTGCCCTGCACACAAAGAAAAGAGTTAGTGATTTTTAGGAACCCAAGCCATTACTGACTTGTGTTCCCCTTGTGGAGTTACAAACTCAAATTCTTTGAGTATGTAATGTCCACTATCTTTCAAATGATGATCCAGAATTATCTTTTGATCATTAGCATGTGGTTTTTCAAAACTTTCTGGTTTTTCAACATAACTCTCTTTTGCAAGATCATTTGCTTTTTCTTGTATCACAAAAACATCAGATTCACTTTTGGTTGAAAGTACTGTTTGTCCCTCTGCAGTACTTTCCCTCTTAACCCATTCTGTTTTAACACTTGGTTCCTGTGATCTAAATCTCCTATGTGAATTGTAATACCTTCTAGGTTGATAGTGAGATCTCCTAGGATTCCTATTCCAAGTAGTGTGATCAGTACCTTGTTTTGTCTGAGCAGTACTTTGAGAAAGTATTGGGCCAGAGTTAACAGTACTTTGAAAAGTACTGTGAGATACTGAGGGTTTTGAAAAAGGTCTTCTTTGATGAGGGTATCTATGATCTGATGAAAAATTTCTGTGATTTACTCTATTTGAATTATTCCAAACTTGTTTGTGCTCTCTAGGTTTCTGGTTGACAGTCCTGTTCTTTGGAAATTTACTAAGATATTCTGAGTGATGTTCACAATCCTTAATTAGATGAGTAGGACTAAAACACACAAAACACAGTTTTTGACCCATATTTCCAAAGTGACTTCTTCTATGTCTATGCCCAAAGTTATTTTGCCTCCTTGGTGAATGATTAAACCTGTTTTGACCAAAGTTATCCCAAAAAGGTTTAGCAGTACTGTTTTGAAAAGGTTTTGCAGAAGGTACTGCTTGTGGAGCAGTACTTTGAGTTAAAGGTACTGCTTGATTTTGAACATTGTTTTCAACAGCTTCTTTGGGTTGTTCAAACCTAGATTGAGCAACTAGCTTTTTCCTAAACTCTAGACTGTCTACTCCAAAACGAGAAACATCAGGTCTAGGGGGTTGATGAATGCTTGTGGGATGGGGAACAGCATGATAATCATTAGCTTTCTTATATTCAGGAGGTGAGTCACTTATTGAACCCTCATTACTAGATGTATCTACATAATTAATGAGTTCTTCATCACTAGTGAGTATATCCTCAAAATCACCTTCATCCTGATCACGAGATTGGTTTTCTTCTAGTTTACTAAAATCCATTTCAAAACCTAATCCAGTTTTAAGGTAAGCTCTCTGCTGTTTTTGAACATAAGAAACATGTGACAGACCAGACTCTCCCCAAGAAGCAAACTTAGCTAACAAATCATCTCTCTCCTTAGTTAATTTCTCAATTTCAGAAATTTTACAGTTTAATTTCCATTCACTAAGTTTTAACTGGTAATCCTGTTGTTCATATTTTTCAGCCCAAGCTACTTCATTAGTTTCATGTGCTAAAATTTTGGCTTCCATAGATTCTAAGGTTATTTGATAACCAGCTACCTCAGACCTAGCCCTAACACAATTATCTCTTTCAATCACATAACTGTTAAGTAATTTTTGATAAAAATCATAACAGTTTGAGCATACCTCAGAGATAGGAGACTGATTTGGTGAAGTAGCCACCATTGCAAGAAGAACAGGATCATCTTCACTTTCTTTGCTCCAATCAAATCCTCCAAAGCCATCATCAGATTCCAAAGCAGCATGTTCAGGTTCTTCATCAAAAGCAGTGCTCCAGTCCAATGCTTCCACTGAATCATCAACTACTTCTTCCACTGCTACCATACAGTAAGTTACTGGTTCATCATCAAACTCTTCACTCCAGTCAACTTCTGATAACTTCTCTTGAGCAACCAAAGCCTTTGTTTCAGTAATTGGAATTTCCTTGTGCTCAAGTTTTGGCTTCTCAGATGTCCTGTTTGCTTGATACTTAGCAAACCTGCACTCTCTTGCAAAGTGACCAGTCTTTTGACAATTGAAACATTCAATTTTGGATTTGTCAAAATTTATTCCCTGTTTTGGTTTGAAGTCAATGCTTTTGCCTGTCTTCTTCATGTACTTTTTGATTCTTGCAGTGATCATAGCAACTTGCCACCTGATATCAATTTCTTCAAGTGCATCTTCTTCAATCTGTGCTAGATCTTCTTCATAGGTGACAGGTAAGCTAGCTTGTTGTGCAAAGAAAGAGCACATAACTTCATCTGAGGGCATAGTGGTAGTTGGTGGGGCCTGCTGAGCATATGAGGGGGGTGTGTAAACAGCAGTACTTTGAGTAACAGTACTTTGAGGAGAAACAATACTTTTGATGGAAGTACTGCCCTTCTTTTCATATGATAGAAAAGCAATACTGTGAGACTTAGAATTTGTTTGACCACTCATCTCATGCTCATACACCTTCAGTTGATGATAGAGATCATCAAAGTCCATGACATCCAAACCTTGTTGTCCTCTGATCGTAGTAGCAATCACATGCCATGAAGATGGCAAACTCCTTAGAAACTTCAAATTAGCATCCTCAACTGATACTTCTGCCTTGTATAGCTCCAACATGTTGAGAAGATTCTGAAACCTATCATATGCAGCATCAAGACTCTCTCTTTCACCAACTGTGAAAGTTTCAAATGTTGCTTCAAAGCAAATTTCGTGCATCTTTTTAGAGGCTTCATTCCCTTCAAATCTGGTCTTGAGAGCAGTCCAGAGCTGCTTAGCATCTTTAGCATCATGAAATTTGAGAAGATGACCATCTGGAATGGCAGATAATAGAATGTTTAGTGCCTTCTCTTGATTCCTTAAGGTTGCTGCTGGTAAAACTGCCTTAGGTACCTTGGGTTGTCCAGGAATATCAATGGGTTATGGAACAACTTCATTCTCATTCACAATTACATTCCATAGAGAATGGTCTGTAATGGCAATGTACTGCCTCATCTTCATGCACCAGAGATCATATTCTCCCTTCTTGATTATTGGAATTCTGAGTGAGGTGATTGAGGGTGGTGGAACAGCTTCAGTCGACATCTTGAATATTGTTGAAGTAGGGTTTCTTCCTAGTCAGAGTTTCCACACAAGCTCTGATACCACTTATTGGATCGATATACTTTAATCAAACTAACTTAACTAGCTTGTTAAGGTTTAATAACCTCGGATAAATCCTAAGTTATTAACAAAGAAACACTGAGCAATCTTTATCAAGTACGCGGAATTTACTTAACAAAGCTAAGAAGAATAACTTTTATTATAAACTCTAAATCTGCTTATTATGCAGATACTCTAATACAACTCTAAGATAATCGAACTTCTCTCTAAAACACTAATTAACTTGTGAATTCGTAAACTCTAAAACTCATAAACTCATATCTCTAATGCCAATCTAGGAGTCCTTTTATAGGCTCAAGGATATCCTAGTCGGTTTACAATTGATAACCTTGTACAACAAGTAATCTAAACATAGAATACAATACTTTCCATAAACGAATATAACAGTTCTTTGTTCTTGCAGTACTTTGACTTCTAGGTGCAGTACTTTGACTTTATCTTTAGCAGTACTTTGACTCTTTGACTTTTTCCAGTACTTTGCAGCTTAGAGTACTTTCATATCTTCAGTACTTTCATATCTCCAGCACTTTCATATCCCAACAAAAGGGGTGTTTGGTTTTGAGCAAAATAGATTGATTTAATGATTTTCAATTGTGCAAATATGAGTAAAACCAGTTTAGGTGTGAGTTCTGGGAGAATTATGATTTCAGTTGCGATATTTTCATCACTACTTTGTGTTTTCAACATTACTTGTTCTGTCCTACATCCTATATGCAGTTCCAGGTTTATGTCTACTTTCTAAGCTTTTAATCTATTTCTCTTGTTAATATTATCACCTGAACTTTAGTCATTCTAGTAGTTAATAATGTAGATTGCATCTGAGTTGATTTAATGTAGTCATTTGAGCTTTTCTTGGTGCTATTTCTAGTCTGCAATTTAACTATCTGTTCCCCTAGACTCTTGATTCACATACTTTTTAAGTGTAGATTCTGCTTAGGTTGATTTACAGTTGGTTAAAGGTTAATTAGGATTAGCTAAGCATTAGTTTAGACATAGGACTTCAGTTATTAAGCTTTATTTAGATTAGTTTTTATGCTTTTTACGTGCTATTTCAGATTTGCTTATCTTATCAAGTTCTGCACATTCGGTTGTCACTAGTCCAAACTTGCTTTTAGTTTTGATTTTTAGTTCCTTCAATATAAGTCCTCTTAGGCTGAAATTCTGGATTCTAGCACTTTGGTTGGTGGTTGTTTTCTAGGTAATTTTAGTTTATTTTTGTGATTTTTATAAGCTAGCTTAATTTAGGCTTAAAGTAGGCTGTTTATGGCCGTTTGGCATATTGAACCTAGAACCTGATATGTAGCTTTTATGCTTCTATCTTGTGCTTATTAGGGTCTATTCAGTTGCAGTAGCTTAAACTTGGATAATTTAGATCAGTTTTAGGCTGTGGTAGCTTATGGTAGCTTATTGAGGCTTTTAGCTTAATTTCATGTGCTTATTCATTTAATTTGTGTGTCCAAATCATAGTTCCTGTAATCATTAGTTGTTTCTTTTATTTTTCCTTCATCCTCAGAATTATTTTATAATATTCTGGAAGTTTTCATATTTTTCCATGGTCTTTTGCTATTTTTCTGCATTTAATTTCATTTTCTAGGCTTTTTAATTAGTATTTAATGCAAATAATTCAGAAAAAGGCCAGAAAAATAAAATTTCAATTTTCTCAGTTTTATAAAAATAAAAATGTCATAAAAATTATTTTTCCAGATTTTTCATAGTTTAAATAGTATTTTTTAGCAATTTAATTAGTTTTAAATAGTTTTTAATTCATAATAATTAGAGAAAAAGCCAAAAAAATGTGATTCCAGTTCTGAAAATTCTTTTTAATTAATTCTGATTTTTGAAAAATATATTTGTAATTTTCTTGCAAGTTCTCCTAATTTTTAGTATATTTAGTCTATTTTAAATGTTTAAATTTAATTTTTAATTCAAAATAAATCAAGAAAAAAAAATTAGTTTTAAATTTCATATAATTTTTAAATTACATTCTTAGCTGTAGAAAAATAGTAGTTCATTTTCTTGGGTTAAAATTAGAGTAGTTTGCATTTTATTCGCGTTTTATTAATTACGTTTTTCGCGTTTTTAGTTTTAAAATTGCATACTTAGTCGTATTTACTTGTTTTCATCATAGATTCTGTCGTTTTTATTGCTTTCCTTTATTATTGCTTCCCTTGTAGTTTAGAAATCACTAAATCCCTTTTTAATCCATTCGAATCCCGAATCACGCGACGTGAGTTGTCAAACTCCATTCATCCCTCGTTGGGAGAACGACCCGGGAAATACATTCCTTTGTATTTCTTCAGAAAATATCTGTACGAAAATGACTTATCACATACTAATAGGAAACTAAAAGATAAATTTGATCCCCCCGATGTTCTTAAGGATGAACTCACTCACCTAGGTACGTAGGGACACGACTTCGAGTCTAGCTACAAGACTCATAAATAAAGAAAAGCGCTTCTTGGGAGGCAACCCATGCTTAATTGTTTGCTTGTTTTGTTTTTCAATTTTGTTTGTGTGTTTATATATCTTTTTCATTGTTGTTTATTCTCATGTTAGGTTTTGTGAAAATGCTTTATTTTGTTTTTAACTTCGTCTTAATTGCATATAAAGGTATTTTACAAAAAGATAAGTGTACGGAATATCACATTTGTTTTTAAGAACATGAACATGAGGTTAACAATAATTGGAATTGTATATATTTGTGTGTTTGTTAGAGTCAAATGCTTGTATCGAGTCATAATGGATGTTTTGTAGGAATTTTTCCAGGTTTTAATGAGGTAGATTTTCCAGAATTTTTCCAGAAAAACGCACCAGACCACTTTCTGTCAGGACAACCTGACGGCGTCAGGATTAACACCTGATGACGTCAGGTAATGTAGAAGCAGAATATCAGTTTCGTTTTCTATGTAACTTGTGATTTTTGGGAATCTCCAATGCTTAATTTTCCAGAAAAACTGTAAACATCAATTCCACAAGCATTATATCTTATTCGCTTTTTAGTTTAGTTTTGTTTCATATATAGTTTTACCACTGATTTTACGCAAGGTTTCATTTCGTTTTCTTATAAGTGTGCATGCTATATTAGACAAAAAGAAGAAACACATATTGGAAGCACTTATTACTTATTTATTCTTCTTGGAGGAGGATTTAACCGCAACTTCATACATAGTCTATCGAGCTAATCAGGGGAGTACTAGTTTCTTTCTCCTTTACTTACCTTCCTTTATCATAACTTTGATACTTTCGGGGAACATTGGGGACAATGTTCAGTTTAAGTGTAGGGAGAGATAATAAAACGGGAACTTAGGCATGGCAATGGTGCTACTTAGTGCAATAAATTAATCAGATATACATACAGTTCAAATGTTTCTGTGTTCATGTAAAATAGCATGTATCTCCCCCAAGGGTTTATAAAATAATCAAGTAATAGAAAGTGGTACTATGAACAAACCGTGAGTTAATGATGTTTAAGTGAATTACGAAATCAACGGAAAATCCGGGGAAAACTTCTACGTGCAACCTAGAGTATAATGAAATGTCTTAGGTTTTGGAATAATGATGTGGATGAGTCTATATAAGCTATTATATTGATCAGATGTTGTACATGGTGGTTCATGGTAATAATGTATGTCATTTATAAAACGTTTTTAGTTAAATATCGTATTAATGTTTGGGCCATTATAATTCAGATGTCACGTAGTAAACGTATGAGAAGCTAGGACACTTTAAATTGTAAATCCAATAACTCGTCAATGCGTTCACCACTATCGTAGTACTTAATAAGTAAACATATATTTTACGAGTTAAAATAATTACATGGTTTGTAAAATTTAATTGGTTTACATATTGTATAATTGATTTTAAACTAACTTCATGATTTACAGAGGTTTTAAATTTCACAAGTCATCAATAAACTAGAAATTGGTTTTTGGTCATGTTTTTCGCCGATTGTAAAATCTACATTTCTGATTGTCAAATAAACCTAGAAAAGTTTATATTATTGTGTTATGTTACATTATTTGTTAGGAATTAGAAATTCCATGTGAAGTGTCGGTCACCCCAACTATAGACTAGCACAAGTTAGCTCGTAGACATATCGTTATTTACTATTTATTAGATTAGTTATTAGCTTAGTTTATCTTAGTGTAACACCGTGGAGGAAGGACGGGTCTTTACCCACTATATGCCTGATCCACAGCTCGACAGGAGGGCGTGTAGTCTGTAAGTATAAATACCCCTTCCATCCTTGGAAGGGGTGGTGTTTTTCTCATAATCTAACCTTGCATTTGTATTGTTTATCTCTCTAGAAAACACCCTCTCCTCTCTTCATCTCTCTAAAATGGCTTACTTGTTTAATCATCTACCTAGACCACCCGAATCATCTAAACAACATAAAATACACGATCCAACAATTGGCATCAGAGCAAGGTTTTGTTGTTTTTGGTGATTCGAATGGTTCTTTGAGCGGTTTTGTATGCGGTTTTTTGTTTGATGTTATGATGCTGTTTGATGTGTGTTGATATGGTGTTAAGTTTGAAATGGTTAAGCTTGTTGTTATAGTTGCATGCTAGTTGATATGGTCTTGTTCTAATCTTAACATGGTTATAATAGTTTTTAACAAGTTTCATTGTTGATTGGTCGTGTTCTAAGCTACTGATTTATATGTTCTATCACTGGAGTCAATATTGTCAAATAACTTGATAACTGGTTTTAAACATTTACTAAATCTGGTGTTATGATGGTTGTTTGATGCTGGCACATGTTCATATATGCGGCTTATTATATGTTTGTGATGTGATCTGCTGCTACATGTTCTTCTATGCAAGTTGTAATCTGGTTTTTATGATGCGAGTTTTCATAATCTGTCAAGGTTCGATGTACTTGATGCGGGTTGACTTTGGTCAACTGCGGCTTGTCATGAAATATTGAAAGCGACTTGTCAAAAATGACCAGATTCTATGAACCTGATGCGAGTTGTGTACTAGGAGTTAAGTATGCGAGTTGTGTATAAATGCGAGTTGACTTTTGAGTCAACTGCGACTTGGCACATTCATATGCGACTTGAGAAAATGAAAAGTATGCGATTTGACTAACTGAGTTGCGTTTTGACCAACTCGCTTTGAACGACATGTGTTCTGTCAAAGCATGCGGTTTATGACAAAGAATTTGATGCGACTTGATTAAGTAAGAAGCGAGTTGTTAAGAAGCGAGTAGTAAAGATGCAAGTTGTTACTTATGCGAGTTGAAGACTTTTGAAAACAAGGACTGGTTTGAACCATCATTCATAAGCAAACATTCAAACATCTACAACACTCATAGAAAAGTAAAAGTTAACCTATCTCAGATTTTGTTCGGGTTATCAAAAGATTCATCAAGACTTCAAAGGTCCAAACCCCGCAACAACATCATCATAGATCGTCTCATGTCTCAAAGATTAATGATAAAACAGTCTTGGACCCCAAACACCTATCCGAACATAAATCCGAACTTGGGATCTCAGCTTAATAATTAAATAAAATCTATCTCAGAGTTCTTTCTTTCGTCCATGTCAAACGACCAATTCAAGACCTTAAGGGTCAAAGAAACGAAAGTGTTCTCATCATAGATCCGTAAATCATAAGGAATTACGAAATGAAAATGGAAATAGATCTCAGATTTGTTTCTCATTTTTTTGGACATCAAGGGCCATAAACATGAGTGAAAAAATTCTCTTCATTGATCTACTTAGGTGATGATATTCGAATTAAAGAAATGAGTTTAACAATTACGTTAAATCATTTGTTTGGCTCATTTAATCTCTTAAATTAATAGATTAAAAACAAAGACACTCTAATCAAATTACATGCACTGTTAAAGTACCTACCTTTATGCGTTTGGTTGTTATTGTGGCTGACACAAATCGCTCAAGCCATCCTTGTGGCGAGCATGTTATGTGCATCTAATGGTCCTGGTCCTGAGTGCTTGATGGATGAGGCGTGTTTCTGAGATGTGGGAGATAATTTTTGTGTCTGCGTTTTTGTTAGTGAGATGGGGGCAGACTGATGATAATATGTGTGTGAGATTAGGGTTAAGTGTGTGATGAGGGTAGTGCTTTATACCCTATGAATTAGGGTTGAGATGTTTTTATCAGATTTGGGAATGGACTCGGTATGTAGTAGCTTTAAATGGGCCTCGGTATACTGAGTTGTGTGGGCTCATATCTAAGGTGTGAGAGTTGATACTTATGATATTGGACTTAATGATAAATGGGCCTCGGTATACTGCTACTTCGAATGTTTTATTGAACCGAATGATTTATTATGCTAAATATTGTTTACAATGGTTCAGATTGAGAAATTGGTATACAAGGCTTAAATTTTTGAGACATACGTTTGATGTTACTTTGAAATCATGTGGTAATTTTTCAAGGATATCATGGGATTATGAGACTTGATTTGGTATGATGCTGAGATTTGATGGGTTATGAGGTTTAACAATTTGGTCTATACATTTTCACTGAAGTTATCACTTCACGGCTTGAATTGATGGTTGAAAAAAGTTGATTACGGGGTTGTGTGTATTTGGTATTTCTTACTTGGACTTGAAGTGAGGTTTTCTGAGCACGTGTACTTATTTCGTCTTCATTATTTCTACCCTTCCGCGAAGATGACTTGTTTGGGCATTTATAGAGTGTGATAAAGACTTGGCTATTTAGTTACGTCTGTGATTCTTTCTCGCTTAACCCACAACCTAGCTATCACTTCGGTGTCTCACTCAGTTGAGAATGTCAAGAGGTTTTGTACATTGGGTACACCGTTTCTTTTTCACGAGGATTAGTACAAGCTTAAGTAACAAATATGGGGAATTTTACATCATGTTCAAGTTTGGTATATCGGATTTACTTCACCAAATGGTCACAGCAATTGCCGACAGAATTCGTGAATGATGTGTTTACCAAAGGGTTTGTTGGATGAGATGTGATCAGCAATTCTCATGATTTATTCGACGCCACTGAATGTCAATGATACTTCACAGTCTAAGCAAAATCTTTCAAGAATCTTCAAAGTCAGTCATGATCTTTCAAGATGTTTGCTTATGACAAGAACTTTTCGTGCAAATGGTCGTACATGTTAATGATGCTTCCGAAAGTTCGAAACCATCATGGGAGAGAATCGTGTACTTTGATGTTTTACGGTCAATCTCAAGGGGAAGTAGTCTATACTACTCGACTTAGTATGGTTTGTGAAGTTGTCTACATATGGGTAAAGAATTGTTGATGATGTTGTTGATGTTGGATAATGAACCGTTGATGAACCGCTGCATGTTCCCCTAAAACAGATATTCACCGAAACCAAAGTTGTCATAACACATTCAAGCTGACATTTTTTACGGTTTTGTGTTGATTTTGTAAAATCCCGCAAAAGAATCTATTTCTCGGTTTAAATCATAGACTTGTAAAATCCCGTGACAATGGAAATATCCTGGTAATTGTAAAGTGCATTTCCGGATCTATCTTACGGTTTATTCTTGGTTTTGTAAAATCCCGCGAAAGAAACTATTTCTCGGTTTAAACCATAGAGTTGTGAAATCCCGTGATGATGGAACCATCCTGGAGAAAGAAAAGTGTATTTCGAGGTCTTATCTGATGCTGGTGCTACAGTTTCTACTTCGAAGAAGGGATAAAAGGGTGTACTTCATGAATTGGATGTGTGTTTGGATATTCGTCATGGCAGTTTGGTTATTACATGGTTTTACGGGGTTATGTGCTTTTAACCATGGTCGGGATGAAAACCATTATCATAGTTCACTTAAAACGTCAAAGGAGGCTAGATTTGAGCTTTTAACCAGAAGATGTGACAACGGGGTTAATTCACTATTATTTATTTGAGGTTGAAGTGAAATATCACGGGCGAGTGTACTTAGTATCTGAAGGTATCGGGGATGGTTGGATGAAGATTCTTCAAGATCCTTGTTCGAGCTTATTATCAAAAACGAAGACTTGGAAATCTAGTTATTGTTGGGTGACTTTTTCCTTTTCTTTTACCACTTGGGGGAATTGGGCTCTTACCACCACAAAATAACTATCACTTTAAGGAGTTACGTTGTAGTGCTCAGTGTCACATTCAATTGTGGATTTTCAAGAGGTGATGTACGTCTTATACTTGATGGTTGGTTGGATGAAGAGTATAGAGTACTTAGAGATTCAATGGAGGATGAAGTCTCGGCACCACTCTTTGTTACATATGTGCAAGTTTAAGTCACGAGTTCGGGTTAGTTTACTTCAGGGTCAAATTCATCATATTGGGTTTTCTCCATCAGCTGTCACGACAAAGAGCCTACTGAATGATAATGGGATTGATTACAAGTTTGCCAAGAGATGATGAAAAGAGTGAGATAATGACGTTTGAACACAACAGTTCAAGCCTCGTTCTCTAAAGAAAAGAAAAGTGTACGTCTCAGTGCGCTTTATCTTCAAAAGAAGAGAAATCTTCTTATGACGTTTGAACACAACAGTTCAAGCCTCGTTCTCTAAAGAAAAGAAAAGTGTACGTCTCAGTGCACTTTATCTTCAAAAGAAGAGAAATATTCTTATGACGTTTGAACACAACAGTTCAAGCCTCGTACTCTAAATAAAAGAAATGTGTACGTTTCAGTGCGCATTATCTTCTGAAGAAGAGAAATCTTCTTATGACGTTTGAACACAACAATTCAAGCCTCGTACTCTAAAGAAAAGAAAAGTGTACGCTTCTGTGCGCTTTATCTTCTAAAGAAGATAAATCTTCTCAATTATGACCATTCTCGTCAACATGCTTCATGCTTTTTCCATGCGCTTTCAATTATCAAGTGAACCGAACTACTGTTGATTGTTTTCTTATTCCACTTGCTCAATTATAATGACGATGGCGACATCATATGCTACCTTTGAGGGGGAGAAGTGTGAATAGAATACATTTGGATGATTTTCACTTATTAAATCAAGAATGGCAACTCCGTATGCAATTCTTGAGGGGGAGAAGAAGTGTGAATTTACTGCATGGTTGATTGATTTCTGAGAATAAATGGTCAAACGACTCCAAACTCATGTAAGAACCGAGCTTCTTCTTATCTGCTCATCTTTACATGGAGTTTTCTTCTAAGAGCCGTTGGTTAACATCTTCACACGGTCTGATTTGATTAATGACAAAGTGCTTCCAGTTGCGGGGCTAATTTCCTTGATGAACATCTTTCTGTTCTTGTTTGATTGGGAGGGATTTTAGTTAAGGGGATTTGCTATATACAAGTTAACGGGAATGCATTTGGTGAGAAGAAGATGTTAACCTTTTGATCCCCAACTGGAAAATCTTGATGAAGGTCGAGTCTACAGTCGGTTCTACATTTTCTGCTATATGTTAGAAGACTAAAAGACGAGTTGCATTTGATTATCAAAAGACTTCTTCTTATTCTGGGCATTTATTAAAAGATTGTCTGTTTAGGGGAGAGCACTAATTGGGGGAGAGTGAAAAGCCAGATTTAATCCCCAATTAGACTTGCTCACATTCTTCTTCAGCAAGTTGATTCTCACAAGAGTTCAAGTGTTCTTCTTAACAGATTTCTAGTATACGGGCTTATTATGAGTTGCTGATTCTGAAGCATCAAAACCAGCAAGGGGGAAGGAGACACGCATCTAAACGCGAGTAAACATTGATGAACTTAATACTTCTAAGTGATTTAAGATATCCCGGGAAGACTAATGTCATTACCGCAAAGAAAATCAAGGTTTGACTCATGGCGTTTAGTGTTCTTATTCCAACTATGTGGGAGAAGAGATGGAAGAGTTAGCTTCTGGTGATAAAAGAGGTACACAAGTGTGTGATGATTTTGATGCTATAGCAATCATCAGTGGAGAGAGATTGTGTACATTGGGGACACTCAACTGTTTCACTTGAGTGCTTAATCAGTGATTCAGAGATATAATCACTTATTCCGGAGTTGACATCCGCAGAGATAGTCATCCGCAGAGATAATCAGTGATTCAGCCTGCTTCTTCAATGTTATCGGTTAATCTCTCTTTGGGCATTCGAGTACTTCGGGTTCTTGAGCTTCATACATGTTAGCCTTAATAGTTTATATTTGAAGTGATGGTCATTCACGATTAGGAACTTTGTAACGTGTGTTAGATATCGTGATAGAATAGTCAACAGGCTCGTGGATTGGACAAAGCTAAATGGGTACTAGTTATGTAAGGCTTGCCTTTTATCCAATCCAACCCATGTCCAAGCCCACGAAGCCCATATGAAAGCCTTTAGGGCATCAAGTCCCTTGGACTATAAATACCCCTCAAATGGTCATTTGAGGGGTGTGCTTGAGTGTGTGTGTGTGTGTTTTCCTTTGTAGCAATATACAACTTATTGTTTTCATCTTCTTTCCTTTATCTCTCTAAATACATACACGATCTATCATTCAAGTCACCATCTCTTCTTTATCTTTTCTTTCTTTTACGCATATGTTTGTGTTTGGGTTTCACGTTTTATACGCATAACTTGGGTTAACGTGTGTTGGGTTTGCTTGGTAAAGTGATAAGGTTGATATATCTTAGGTCCTACAATACACTTTCTTTAGGGGAGTGAAAAGTATACATCGGGGTTATTCTTTAGCTATTGGACTTAATCTGCTACTTCGATGGTATAAGTTTCTCTGTCTTCGGGTATATGTGTATTCGGGTTCGTAAGCTCTAGTCTAAGAAACTGACTGCATCAATTCATCTACTTGGGGGAAAGTGGTCTCTTGACAACTTTTTGGTATGGATCGCCTCAGACTTTAGTGGAATGAAATTTGAGAAGAGTTATTTATGTGTGGGATGATACGTTGTTGTTCTTTTGGATGATATAACCTCGAACGAAGAATCACAAAAATTATTCTTAAAAGGAGCAGCAAGATCAATGATAATGGTGTGCTTCTTTGTGCACCTGGCAAAGGAAAGCTTGAAAGAAAGCTTTGAATCTGCTCAGCTAAAGGATTTTCGGTTTGGGGGGAAGCTGCCAAAGTCTCGCATTCTTAAAGGCTCAATTCCTTCTTTTCAAGAGCCTCGGAAGCTTTGGTGGTGGATGTTTAAGAGATGACGATTTCTATCTTCTTCAACGAGGCTGTTTGATATCCTTATCTCGGTACTCGAATCATCATCTTCTTAAACTATATCATCTACTCTCTCTTTGTATATATTTATCAAAAAAACCAAATGCAAAAATATAAAACCAACAAAAACAAAATAGAAAAATATAAAATCAACAAAAACCCATAAAAATAAAAAATAAAAATTTGAAAAATACCATAAGTATTGTTTTCTAAAGACATTTCTTCTGGTATCGATAACATCTACGGTCTTAGAAATGTCATTCAATAATGGCACGTGACCATAGATGAAGTTCGAGCAGGAGGTGTAAATATTCTTTTTCCAAAACATGTCTCAAACCATGGCTTGCAGTTACTTTAGACTGTAACCCGCGCTTAAACCATGGTTTGCTATTATTTCAGATAGCAACCCGTTTTTCAAAGAAGGAAAGTGCTACGCTTAAACGATTTTCAAAAATTTCGTGCACTTATCCTAAAACATATTGAGGAAAGTATGTCGAAGGACTGTTGTTCCTACACAAATCTTTTTCCGTCTAAAATTCTTCATAAAAATATTTGTTGTATTTCAAAATGGTGGAAAATGAGTTGCTTGTTAATCAATCAGATTCAGAATTTTCGTAAAAAAATTGAAAACTCAATCAATGACTTCAGCGCTTTTAAACTTTTCAGAAAATGAGTCATTGATTGAGGGGGTGAATGTTTTCAAATTTATATCATCTATCGAGCTCATCTAAACTATCCTACGTGCTTAAATGAAAATGATAGTTGCCTATGTCGAAGGACTAGGAATTTAGGATATGATTGTTAGAATTAGATGACTATAGTTTGATAAACATGTTAATCCCATGCCTTATATAAACTGATTGATATGTTGGATTGACTTGTATTAGTCGATTTTTGTTTGGGTGTTGTCGACCACCATATATCTGTTTTTATGTCCACTAACATATGCAGATAAAATGGTTCATAAGATTGTTCTCGATCCGGATCCCACAAATGAAGATGATTGGATGCCGAAAGGAAAGGGTAACTATTTCTTAGGTCGACAAATGAAGAAACGGAGCTTAATTAGATCTCTCTATGGATAGTTGGCACGATAGATGCAACTTCAGAGGTCTCACTGCTTCAGCAGACGGTTTTCTTCCAACCTTCAGCAACAACAACAAATGCAGCTCAACCACCTAACGTATCTTTGTGCAGGATAATAGTGATGATACCATTTTCTTAAAACAAATTTGAAAATGTTGTTTTGAAAATGAAAAAATATTGTCTTGAAAATAAATTGGACTTAATCTTGGAAATCACCGGACTTCATTTTATCAAAACTTAAGTCACTCAATCAACGACTACGGTCATCGATTGAGGGGGAGAGTGATTTAAAATAAAATATTTTCAAACGATATTTCTTCATAAAAGTCCGGTTTGTACAAAATAAGTGGTGATCTAAAGATTTATGTTATGTCATGGTATGATTTTCTTTAAAACTCAAAGATCTTTCAAAATGAAATTTTTTCTGTTCTTGTTTGATTGTGAAATTGTTTTATTTTACTAAAAGATCTCTAAAAACTATCATACCTGACACTAACAATCTTTAATGTCTAAAATTGGTCCATTTCAATCATTTTCCAAAATTAAATCAAGCCACGTCTTTCCTCAAAATTTTCCAAATGATTTAAATCAATCGGGATCCAAAATCTCAATTGGTTTGAAATTTTTGATCGAGGGAGAGATCGTAATTTAAATCTCAAATCGGTTTTAAAGGGTGATTGTCTCTAAAGCACTCCTTTCTTCATGTGTCAAACGATTTTGAAATACATAATGCACATGATTATGGAGGAGCATTTAACCATAAACTAGAAGAGCTTTTAAATCAGACACATTTTCTCCCATGTTTTTCAAACCTTATTAAATCACTTGGATCCAAAATCTCAAAGGGTTTGATATTTTTGATCGGGGGAGAATTTGTGATTTAATATGAAATTTGATAAAAGATGATCGTTTTGATTCAAAGTGCAAGTTCTCTCTAATATGTGCCAAACTCTTTCGTATATCGATGCACATATTGAGGGAGAGCAAATGGTTTCTTAATGGCTTTTGTGATCGTGGATGTACTTCATAAGAACTCTTTCCTCTATTTGATAAAATGATTTAAAATATCCTACGCACATATTGAGGGGGAGAATTTACCAAAGAAATTCAAATGGCTTTTTCTAAGGAAATTGTGATCAATAAATCATTTCAAAGAACTCTTGCCTCCATGTGCTAAACAATTTCAAAATCTTATGCACATGTTGAGGGGGAGCATTTCTAAAAGATCAAAAACAATTAAGGTACAAAATATTTTGATTTTATATCACAAGTACCTTGATTGATTTTCCAAATGATTTTTCAATTGGTTTCAAGGAAGAATGAACAATACCAAAAGACCGACCAATTTACTTTATGCATGGTGTTATAAGGATGGTTAGGTTAGGTATTCGTTCCCACGATCCCGCCAGAGCCGGAGGGATCTACCCAGGGACAATCCACTAGATAGTGTAGAGTCCTTAGGTATGACGAGAAAAGGAGAAAAATGGGAATAGGGAAGAGTGCCGACTGAGTCTGAGCTAGTGCTGGAATAAACCCAACAAGGTTCTAGTTATGAAGTCTCGGTAAGCACTGAAGGGGTTGAAGAATGAAAAAGAATTGAATGTGAAAAGGGTGAAAAGAAATAGCCCTCCATTAATTCAACCTTAGGGCAGAAACCGGGTTCAATACATATGCTACTGGTGTCTACTAAGGTAACACCGTATTGAAGACAAGACGTCATGGACCTAGTGGCCACTTGCACCTAACTTCCCATGCTACTCAAGTTCCTCTTAAAAGGGCTTGTTTCATTCTCACGGGGAACCTACATAATCTATCGACTTTCTCTTAGAGATTGTTGATATTGAAGAAGGAGACCCTCTCCCTAGTCTCCGGCATAGGAAACCAAATATGTACTATTGAGTCTAGAGCCAAGAGATCATCCACAATATCTCATTAGGACACAAAATTAATGAAGACTTGCTATTTCACACAATGTGGAAAGTAAGTATATATTAAGAGTCCTACGCATTATCCTTGTGGTATTGCCAGAACATCCGAGTGATATGTAAGTATTCACGATGAAGATGGAAATCCTTCTAGAGCCAACATCAAACAAGCTCTTGGTGGGTGACATGTGAGATCTTATCATAAGATCAAGCTTGTGACAACTGGACAGAAACGATGGGGCGATTCATTCTTGAATCAACCTTGGTCCAGGAAATGAATTGACGAATACTTTTGGAAAAACCGTTCGATGTGTAATCTCTTCTTTTCTCTAGCAAATCGAATGTGTACTATTTTCAAATACAAAAAGTATTTCTGATTAAAAATTGATCTTTCTCATAAAACCTTCGTTGTATTTCAAAACTCTTTCTTATAAGCAATACGTGATTGTTTTCAAATCAATTTTTCATCAATCAGTGAATCTCAATTCGCTGGTTCACTCACTCCGTGTTGTCTTCTTTGAGACATTCCGGTTTGAGAACACTAGAGCATTGCGAAACCTGTCAAGGAGATTCTTCGAATTCTACCGATCACAGTACTTGTACTGATCAACGGGGAACCGTGGGCGGTGTACCTTAATTCAGCGAAAGTGATCAAAGACACTTTCGTGTGTTTTATTGCTAAGCTGTTGTTTGCGGTACATTTCGGCGGTTGCGGTGATCGAGAATTGAGAAGTCAATCCAAAGCCGGATGCTCACAGCATCCACACTTAATTGAAGAAATCATGACAAGTGCTTATCTACATAACCTGGCTCTGATATTTTTATACTATGCTTCTGCTACGCTGCTGCAAATATCATGAATCAGTAAAGCTTCCGCTACTCTGATGAAAAGATGTCATGGTCCAGAAAGTGTGAGCATGTCGGTCCTAAAGTCACAACATAACATGATGGCAACACAATAAAGGGTGATCCATAGATTTACTGTGGCTGGTGATCTCAAAGAAAGCTCGAAGATCATCAAGACGTGGATCAGTTCTAAAACCTCCACTTAAAATACAAAGCAGTCGGACTTTGAAGAATCACTGCTAAAGCACAAAGATTACGGAACTGAAGAATTGAAGTCTACGAGCTCAAGACTGAAGATAAAATAGAATGCTAGGATTCGAAATGTAAATCATGGGGTGACCTCCCTTAGGAGGAGATTGTTAGGAATTAGAAATTCCATGTGAAGTGTCGGTCACCCCAACTATAGACTAGCACAAGTTAGCTCGTAGACATATCGTTATTTACTGTTTATTAGATTAGTTATTAGCTTAGTTTAGCTTAGTGTAACACCGTGGAGGAAGGACGGGTCTTTACCCACTGTATGCCTGATCCACAGCCCGGCAGGAGGGTATGTAGTATGTAAGTATAAATACCCCTTCCATCCTTGGAAGGGGTGGTGCTTTTCTCATAATCTAACATTGCATTTGTTTTGTTTATCTCTCTATAAAACACCCTCTCATCTCTTCATCTCTCTAAAATGGCTTACTTGTTTAATCATCTACCTAGACCACCCGAATCATCTAAACAACATAAAATACACGATCCAACATTATTAATAGAAATAATAATTTTTTCAAGTTACTTGACTTAAAAATAGAAAATGTTTCATAAAATTCTATCTTTGGTTCAACAAAATCGGGTTAAAAATAGTCCACTTAAGTTTTGATAGGAAACAACCCTCATTTTGCATTTTTTTTTTGTTTAAAATAGTGCTAGACTAGATGTAAAACATCATTCTAAACAACTTTTGAGCTTTATACTTTTGATGAATCGGACCATAAGGGCCTCAAAAACGTGTTTTAAAATCGTTACAGAACAGTTTAAGCACTTGTCAAGTTTTCTTTAGAAATCTATAAGTTGTTTAAACTTTTTATTCACAAATCCACTTTACATGATTCCAAAGGCTAGGATCTTGTTTTTAGTTTCTCTACAACTACATAATATCATCCATGGTTTTGTGTTTATATTTTTTGTGATATCAACTAGCATAACTTACTTGATTTACTAAACTAAACTTTTCACAATAAATCATAAGCTAGGTTTTATATATGTTTACTTGTTTTATGATTTTTGTACAACATCATCAATATAACTAACATATATATTATGAAATAACATAACTAACAAGCATGAAATCATAAAAATGAAGGTGATGATCATGAGTCTAGCTTACAACTTTTGGCTTTACTTAAAAGAGAAAACAAGAACCAAAGAACTAGAATAAAGAATCACTCCACTCTAGGAATCCTTCAACACCCTCTTGTGCACTTAAGAGATTGTGTTAGGACTTTTGAAAGACTTGGATCACTTGTGTAGCTTTAATTTCACCAAAGGAATGAAAAAACTATAACTTGGATCATACAAAGCTTAACAAGAGCTTTAATTATGATGTAGAACTTGAAGCTTGAAGATCACAAAGGGATTTCTACATGAATAAATTTTGGGGCGTTTAAAGGAGATCAAGGAGGAATTGAATGAGTTATTTTGGCTATTTAAATGTGTATATGTAGGACTCTTAGTCAAAGGAGGTGCAAAAATGAAGACTTTTAGATATTTGGATAACTTAATCAAGAGTATCAACACTTGTAATCATCCAAGACACTTTCTTATCACCAAGATTTCCTTGAAGTCGTTCACAATGAGATAGAGTGACTAGATGCATCATTCTTGGTATTATCTTGTTTACGAAGTGAGTTTTGGTCCCGGTAATCGCTAACGGTAAGTATTTAAATCATGAAACGTCAAACCGGGTATCATAAAAATATGAAACTTGTAAGAAATGTTAAAACATATCATTATACTCTATAAAAGTATATTAAATAAGTGATAAGTTTAACGGAGTGCGTAAACGTTGTTAAAACCTGAAAACGTAGGTTAAATACGCGTAAAACGTAAAATGTACGAGGTTTCCGTAAAAATGGAAAAATGAAAATGTAACTTTTCAAATATAATTTTTATGTACCTAAAAGGCTTATAATGTGTAGACTATGTCTAGTCTAGTGTCGGTTGATGTTAAATATATGTTATGTCTAAAACCAGAAATATTAAATATCTAGTTAAACTTAGTTAATAAGTTTAAGTAAATATCTTTGTTACTTAGGTATTAAGTCTTTGAAATATCTATGAACTTATCTTGATAATAAGGACTAAAAATGGCTAGTTAAGTTTAGGAGATATTTTGTTATATTTAGGTTTCGTTTGTTTTTTCCCAATAAACACTTTTTTCCTCTTTTCACTTCTTTTGTCTGCAGGAGGGCAGATGTTTTTGTTTGTTTTTTGCAGACATAAGTGCTTTTCACTTCTTTCCTCTTCTAAATTTCAGACATTATCTTTCACTTCTTACCTCTTCTTTCACAACCCCTACGTCTCTTTCTCATATTTTACATCTCTTTTACGTTTCGTCCGTCTTTTTACGTTTTCGTCTGTTTTTTTACGTTTTCCCCCGTTTTTTTACTTTTTCGTCCGTTCTTTTACGTTTTCGCACGTTTTTTACATTTTCGCCTCTTTTTTTACGTTTTCGCCATTTTTTTACGTTTTCGTCCGTTTTTTTACGTTTTCGTCCGTTTTCTTACGTTTTCGTTTATTTTCTTACATTTTCGTCCGTTTTCTTAAGTTTTCGTCTACTTTATTACGTTTACGTTCGTTTTTTATGTTTTCATCTGTTTTTTTACCGTTTCGTCCGTTTTCTTACCTTTTTGTCCGTTTTCTTACGTTTTTGTCCGTTTTCGTTCGTTTTCACATTTTTTTTACGTTTTCAATCATATTTTCAGTTTTCGCCAATTTTATACGTTTTTGTCCGTTTTCTTACGTTTTCGCCTGCTTTTTTACGTTTTCGTCCGTTTTTTATGATTTCGTCGGTTTTTTTCGTCCGTTTTCATCCCTTTTTTTTACATTTTCGGCCATTTTTTTACGTTTTCGTCTGTTTTCTTACATTTTCGTCCGTTTCCTTACGTTTTCGCCAACTTTTATTACTTTTTCGTCCTTTTTTTACTTTTTCGTCCTTTTTTACTTTTTCATCCCTTTTTACGCTTTCGTCCGTTTTTTCCGTTTTCTACCGCTTTTTTACGTTTTCGTCCGTTTTTTACGTTTTCATCCGTTTTTTTACGCTTTCGTCCGTTTTTTACGTTTTAGTCCGTTTTTTATTTTTTTCATCTGTTTATTTTACGTTTTCATATGATTTATAAGTTTTTTGTACGTTCGAAAACGAAAGAAAACAGACGAAAACGTAAAAAAAAAAGCGAAAACGTAAAAAAAAGACGAAAACGTAAAAAACGGTCGAAAACTTAAAAAACTGACGAAAACGTAAAAAACATATGAAAACGGAAGAAAACGTAAAATAATGACGAAAACGTAAGAAAATGGAAGAAAATGTAAAACATACGAAAACGTAAAAAAACAAACGAAAACGTAAAAAAAAAGGATGACAACGTAAAAAACGGACGAAAACGTTAAAAAAACAGACGAAAACATAGAAAATAGAGGAAAACGTAAAAAAGACGTAAAAACGTAAAAAGTGCAGGAAAATGTAAAAAAAATGGTGGAAAACGTTAAAAACAGATGAAAGCGTAAAAAACAGACAAAAACGTAAAAAAGGAGATGGAAACTTAAAAACATACGGCGTAAACGGACTAGCGTAAAACCTGCGAAAACATAAAAGCAGATGAAACGTAAAAAAAAGGGACAAATACGTATAAAAACAAACAAAAACTTTAAAAGGGGTGAAAACTTAAAAAGCACGAAGACGTAAAAAGATTTAAATGTAAAAACGGTCGAAAACGTAAAAAATACCAAAGCGTAAGAAAACCAATGATCCATTTGACCCATATGACAAAAGGATTTATGACACAAAAAACGGTCGATATTGGTATATTTTTTACCATTATGTTTTGTCTTTAATATTTCGTATTTTAAGTGATTGTTTGTTTTGCACTCAATAGCACAAAAAACTAGTGAAAAAGAAAAAGGAAAAAAAAAAAAAAGTTACTTCAATAACACAAAAAATACTAGTGAAAAAGAAAAAAGAAAAAGAAAAAGAAAAAAAGAAGAAAAGGAAAGAAGTACTTCAATAGCACAAAAAACAAACGGTCTTTTTCTTGCAGATGAAGAGCTTAAATGTACCTCTTCTTTTGCAGACATGGTTTGCAGATGAAGAGGTAAAAGCTCTGAAAAAACAAACGACAACTTAGTGTTAATAATCAAGTGTTGATTTTATGGTCAAAGGAGGAGGAAAATATGTCGACTTTTCCGAAAATGTAATAGCGTTTAAACGTCTTAGAAAATGTGGTGCATGTATAGGTTAAGTTTGCATATAAGTAAAATTGTTTAAACCGCAAGTTTAAACTCGTAAATCACAAGGTCTATCTTGTAACATTTGAAATTAAAATTTTAAATTCCATATAATGATTATAAAAATTAATCCAATGTGATTAAATGTTCAAAGTCGGTTTTCATTACGCACAGGATAACCTAAAAGATTATATTTAAAGTTCAAAATTGTACGCGATTTTAAGATAAAATGTTTATGTTTTAAATAAATATTAACGTGAAATTTTTGAGTTGGTACACGACCGAGTTCTCTGACCGTTAGTGCATCAGATAGACTATAGGTAAACGAGTTATTATATGTATTAAAACATGGTCTGAAATCTAGCATTAGGTTTTCCATACCTATATATACCCCCTCAATGTAATTGTAAATATAATCTCTCGTGTGTGTGCGTACCTCAATAATAATATCTCTTTGGTTTGACCCGGTGGACTATCACGACTACCCTCGTCGTGAATATCACGTTATATCTTGTGTCATTTTACTTTCTGCAAGTTTTGTTTAGGTTCCGTGTTCATACAGAGATGTGTGCAGGTGCTATATATTGCTCTATAATCAAACATAGGTGTGTGCATTACCATCACCATTCCAATGTGAACACCAAATGGCTTGAGCCATTTCGGTACCACCATACGTCCTACCCCACCTACCGCATGTACCATTCTCCAAGCCATTTCCCACCCTTTTTTTTATTATTTTTATTTTATTTTAAATTGAGTTTTTTTTAGTTTGTTTTTTAATTGGGCATGGTGTGTTTTAAAAAGGGTATTTTGGCTTGAGTTACGAGCAGTAGCTGTGAGCAATCAGTAGCCATAGCTTACCGCTCACACCGCACACTGTTTTTTAAAAAAACATTAAAAAATTAGCTTTCCGGCCTAAAAATTAAACAAAGCTCACAACTTTTTTATCATACGACTAATAAAATTCAAAATACCTATTGCTAATTGCTCACTGTCCTAAAAAACTGCACACCACTTCACGCCAAACATTCCCAAAATGGGCTCAAGTCATGATGCATGCCTTATACAAAAGAAATTTGCTAGATCCACATAAAAGTAATTACAAAAACAATCCATTTGCTGAGGTGTCAGTGGGTGATTGATTTTTTGTGGGATCCACATCTCACAAAAACCAATCATCCGCTGACACCCAAACGAGTGAATTATTTTTGTGGATACTTTTATGTGGATGTATCATTGTTCTATACAAAATTACCTATTTTTGAAACCGGAATTAAATTAGTATTATATACAAGATCTCAGGCTATCATGACTAAATAGAGATTCGTGTATATGGGAACAAGCTCGACAACCAAAAGACTCTTTGGAAACTGTGATACTGTGATATTTCAGTTGGTAATAATATGAAGTGATTCTTTGTTTATCTTCTTTCTATTATCCATTTTCTAAGCAAATTTTATAAGTCTCGAAACAAGCTCAAGAAAAATGTCGAACACAAACAGCAGTAACTCCATCACTTTGAATTCGAAGCAGGAGCGGAAACGAAAGCGGTCACAAAGCATTAATAGTACAAGATTATTAGATGTGGTCTACTCTTGGTCCTTATCTGATATAATCAACAAAAATCTCTACAGATCTCAGGTTCTTTATTGTCTCTTATTTTTCTTCACATATTCACGGGTTCAAGTATGGATCATGCATGCATGCATGTAGATCTTAGATAATTTATTTATGTATATCATCAAACTGAAGATGCTAAGTTAGGGTTCAGGTCTCTGGAAAAGATGTCTAACAATTTATGTATTCTTTACTCAAGGAACCTCAAATATCTTGGAAAATATGAAGTGATTGATCGACCAACATAATTTACTTAATGGATAATTAAATAAAGAATTTGATAACAATAATACTACATACACTAATGACTAAACTAGAGTAATGAAGAAAAAAGTCAAAAACTATAAGAAGCAAGACTTGCACCTAAAATTGGCTCATTTTGATATTTCAGTCTCGACGCTACAATCTATCAAACAAGTCAAATTTGGGCTTATATGTGCATATGTGGTTTCGGCCTATATTTCCTAAGCCTGTTTTTTTGGCCATATGTTGAAACTTATGAGCTTATATAATTTATTATGTTATAATAAGCTTAGATAATCGCGATTAGTCGGTTCGCAATGTCGAGTCGGAAAAAAAAACAAAAACAAAAACAAAAAACACTTACATAAGCCCATAAG
>OU343222.1:148970124-149173153 GCA_910596185.1 Chrysanthemum makinoi
CATTCAATCATTGAGGATAATAAATGTGAACCTCTCATAAATGTTCTGGACAGATTGCTAAGATCTGTGAAGGACTCGATAATGTACCACTGAAATTCTTATTGTTGAACGTCAAGTGATGAAATGTCAAGTGTACCTAAGAGATCTTTTGATGAATATCGTGGCTCTAGACTCAATAGTGCGTTTTGGTTTTCCTGATGGAGACTAGGAGAGGGTCTCCTTCTTCAATACCAGCAATCTCTAAGAGAAAGCCGATAGTTTACGTAGGGTTCCCTGTGAGAATGAAACAAGCTTCTGTTGAGAGAAACTTGAGTGGCTAAGAAGGTTTAGTGCATGCGTCCCTGGGTCCATGACGACTTTTAATCTTCAATACCGGTGTCATCTAGTGACAACCAGTAGCATATGAATTGAACCCGGTTCTGCCCTAAGTTGAATAATCTGGAGGCTATTTCTTTTCACCCTTTTCTTTGCATTTCTTTTTAATTCTTCAACTCCTTCTTTCTCCGATTCTCATTTCTCCTTTTACAATCATACCTTAGGACTTCTAATTTTAACTATTGGTAGTGTCCTTGGGTAGATCCCTCCGCTCAAGGCGGATCATAGGACTATTATTCCTAACCTTAATCTCCTTATAACTCCATTGCCATAAAACCATTTTCAAGAAAATCTCTCAAAGGTTTGTAATGAAAACATTTTGACCACTGTGAGAGTTTTATCTTTTAGCATAAATACCCCTCCACACGTGCTTTAGAAGACGGAAATCGCGGTGAGGAAAGAGCGTGCACTTTTGAATTGATCGACTCAAGATAGACATTCCCCCGCGAGACACGGTTACGTTGAATAGTTAAAGAGTTACATTGTCAGCTTTTAGGTGACAACTAGCTCTAATAACTATCTTGAAGGTGTGGACAACCCGGAAAGGTTGTCAAACCCGTCAAGGATCATGTCTACCAAGAGTTTCTCGAATGGTACATTCTACTCGGACAAGTCCTTTGCGAGACACGTTTACATCACTAGCAAACTAGCTTGAAATTATTACCCGTCCCGGACAAGTCTTTTCGAGTTACTAACAGTTAAGATCTCGTCAATTCTTGGTTAAGTCTTTTTAGCACAAAGATTCATTTAAAGTTACACAACATATTTCTTATCACATAAATTTTCTCCCCCTCAAAATGGCATATAAAATGTTATTTTTGAAAAGTTGAGAATAAATATGACCATATCGAGTGTTGCAGGAAGAATGACCACTGTGACAACAATTAGTTGAACAAAGATTTTAAGTCAAGTACTCCCTCAACTAGTGATATAAACGGTTGTGGTTTTAGAAAATCATAAGGGAAAGTACTTGTTCTTTTGAGCAAAACCTTGAAAAGTGAAAGGTTTGATAGGTTTTACTCAAGAGTAAGAAGCTTTCGCTCATTTCATAAGGATTGTGGCACTGAAGCGCACCACAGGGTCCTTTATTTACAAGTACGGGTTGTACACCGTAATATGTGCACAAGCCATCGACATAATAAATCATACATCCAAAGTTATAATGAAAGAAGCAGTTCAAGGGTACCGGTAGTCCAAGAGATGTTGCCAGGAATGTGAATCGGGCGTTGAAAGCCGGTGATGTTAATCCTGGGTCGACCACCAACATAGCTTTCCAATCTTCTGAACTGATCCCTTCTATACAACCGTTCATCAATCATCGTGATGATCCTCTTCACATCCCTTCGATCCTGAGAATTCCATCTCTTAGGAGACCCGATCTTTTGATGTATATCCTTCAACCGGTAAGCCAATCCGTCCCTAACCATCTTCAAAGTGTGATCCCCAAACTTGTGAAGATCTCTACACGCCATTAAGCAATTTCTTTGAAGTTCACTGCGGTAAACGACGCCGAATGGTTTGCTGATGAGTGTATATTGTGAAAGCTGGTTGATGTCGGGAAGATCAAGCTGCGGTGGAGTGAAGTTGACACGGTCTGATAAGATTCTACTGCAAGCTGGAGATCTTCTACACGTTCTTTGATGACTATGCGTCTGATGAAGATGAGCAATGACTTGATGAATTCACGTTGTACTTCAGGTGAAAATTGTCTCATGCGACCCTGTACTTTGGCAAGGTACATATCTTCAATCTCGTTGATAGACAAATTCTCAAAGTCAGCTTCAGAGAATGCATAATCCCTTTCGTCTTGTCTTTTGACCACAATATTCTTGAGAAAAGTGTAATCCCATTTAGACGAAAGATCAACGTGTTTGATGGCAACGATACTCTTTGTACTGAACACTTCATGTTGAGACTTTCGAACCCGGCAGCTTCGTAGTAGATTCTTCGACGTTCCGGCCAATGGTGAATCCCATACATTGCATCACGGTCATACTCTTCCACGTTGTTGGAGAACAAGTGATTAGCTCTCTCCTCGATAGCTATGCAGTTTGAGTATATTGCTGCTGGGAATGGAAGTGTCAAATATGTAGCGTATTTCCTTGAACCATCGCCACCGTGTAGAAGAAAATCCAAGTCTTTGTTGAAGAAATATCGAATGGAATCCTCGAGGCTGCATTGGTTGGCCAATTGTTGGCAGAGGTTTAGACCAGTCGGTGTAATATGGAGGATTGTCCCGTTTGGTGAAGTCGATGTTTGCTTCGGGGTTGAGCCAATCCATGTTGTTAGACATAGGCTCGAGCAATATTATCAAGGTGATATTCGACCTCGATGGCACTTTCGAGCTATCTTTTAGACAGTTGAAATGCTTCATTCTTGATTCGCCAACTCGGATTTCGTCATCTTCTTCACTCGAATTTTTCTTGTAGAACTTTTGCATGCTCCAATGTACTACATTCTACCAGATCTTGACCTTCAGCAGGGTAGGGAGTGGAATTAACAAGTGTAGAAAACCATTCAAATTCCTATGTGTTATCTTCATCTAGCCATGATAGGACGTCAGCCTTGGGCGCCTTCTTCTTCATTTTCTTAGGCCTAGATGAGGATTCTGGTTTCGTACTTTGTCGGGAGACGCGGGTTGTTGTTGGGGCTCATGGTATTCTTCATCGTCACCACCCGTATACTCAAAGTGATCACCGGTTTTCTGAGTTTGGGGTGGTGTCTCGAAATCCTGAGGTTTATCTGCAGAAGAGCGAGGAGGAGATCTTTGTTGAGCAGGAGTCCTTTGTGGTGGAGGTTGCATTGAGTATTGAATGGAAGGATGATTCACCGGACTTCTTTGTGCGTTTGTGCTCATTTATCCTTATCCCGATCTTTGTCTTCGTCGTCTCTTGAACGCTTTGGGCCTTACCTCTTCTCTGAATGATGAACTTTGAGTTGGTATTCCAGCAATGCTTCAAATAACTTAGCTTCGTGGAGGCAAACGTTGAGAGCGTTTTGACATTTGAGGCTACTAGCCGGTTCACCAATTCATCATCTAAGAAGATTGTCGATTCAACTGGATTGATGCTCAAATTCATTGGAGTTGATTTCATGGCTTGCTTGGCTAGATGTAAGAGATTCGGATAAAGTTGTCGGGTATACATCTCCTTTGTCAGTTTTGGAACGACCTCCATTAAGAACTTGTGAGTGTATCCTTTTATCATCTCGTCCATTTTCACTTGAAGATCATCCTTTCATAAGCTTCGGACATACTCCCTTTCAACTTGCATCTTGTCATTGCTCATCATGAAGATACGTTGTATCCGGTCAGCAATAAAATTTAGCTTCTTTGTAAAGCATGTCTTTCTCTCTACTGTTTGACAGCATTCACGATTCGAGTATGAGACATCCAAGATCGAGGTTGGCTTCTTTACGATTTGGATGATGATTTGGTTGGTCTTTTTGATGGTGGTGGTGAAGAATGAGAAGACATATCTGATGATGAAGAGACATGAGGAGACTCTGGATCCTTTGGAGGTGCAGAGGTTTTCTCCTTGGCGAGCATGTGTTGGACTGTCTAGAAGAAGCTTATCATAATCAGTATCATCTCCACTTTTCCAGACTTAGTCGTATCATCAGTCTTTTCTGTCATCACCGTCTTTTTTTGTCACCCTCATCTTTTTCCTTTTCTCTGGTTCCTCAAAGTTCATGCTCAATAGTGTCCTCCACACGGGCTTTTGTTGTTGTTTCAAAGTGGTGGCACCAGATCCCTTATCGGGTCGATTAACCGCATCGGGATTTGGTGTAGGTTGAATTCCACCACTTGACCCTCCGGGGCCACCCATTTGATCTTTAGCAAATTCTTGTTGCCACGTGTTGGAGTCTAAGGAATTTGAACTTCTTCCTGTATGATCGTTCAGTTCTTCTTCTTCATCTGAGCTTTCTTCATAAGGCACAAGTACAGGAGTCTTTCCTTTTCCTTTGTCAGCTGGTGGAGGACTTGGAGGTTTAGGATACCGTGTAGTGTCATCTTTAGCGTTTCAGAGTAGAAAGATCTCTTCATCTGATGCAAGTATCTTCGAGCTCCTTCGTCCACATTAGCTTTCTCTTGCGGTTCAGGCTTAGGAATGGGAATAGGAGTACAGCTTCCTTGGCGGAACAATCCTCTTCTTGGAGGATTCCTCCCGGGATTATCCTCTCGACTCTTCAAGTACTTGCAACACTTCCTGCACTTCCTCTTCCGGTTCTCCTTCAGGTGTTCCAAGACTTCTCATCAAGAGATGACCAACTTTGCCTTCTCTTACATGCTACCAAATATCTTTTATAGTAGAGCTTGTTTGAGTTTCATTAGAGAAGGTGATCGGTAACACAAAGACCCTTGTTTCTAGTCGATTCTCTTAAATCTGACCGATTAGAGATGGGTTCAGTCAACATGTCGTGATTGTCGGGTCATTGATTCCTCTTGGGAATATCAGGTTGTACCAAGTGCTCTCTGGATCAACAGCTTTGTGTATCCGATGTAGGGAATCTTTGAGCCAAGCTTTTGAGGAAATGACATCATGTCATCCCAAATCGAGCTTCAACTTTCGATGTCCTTCATTGTTGATTAATGAGCCCAAAAGATTTGCAGCTTCATGAGCTTGGGATGCTCATAGCCACTGTCACGACAGAAATGGATTTTTGTGATGATGATATAAAGGGTTCTCCACGGTTGAGGAATGTTCTTAAGCTCCACATGAGAATGCTTAGTGATAATTCCCGAAGCTTCATCATAGCCAATATCCATCAAGAATTGCGAACCGTCTCTTCAGAGGTGTGGCATAGAAATTCAGTTGGCTATGATGTCGGAATGAGGAGAACTGCCCTTAAGAATCGCATGTGTGATGGTGACTTGTTTGTGATTTAACGTCACTGTCACCGCACTTTGACCTTTGATCCATTTGCATTGAATTCCGAATTGTTGTATGTAGATCTCTAAGTAGCAGAGTGTGAGAGCATGTTCTGGTACGGATGATTCTTTAAGAACATCCACAGCAATCAGAGCAAGAAGATTCTGAGCATGTGAGGGTTTCAAAGTCAACTCTGAGATTGTTCTTTACAATCTTCCTTGGATAGCCATTAGGGAAGATATCGGCAATAGTGAGAACCTCAGGTGCATCCACATTCATTTGAGCTGCCATGTCGTGATCTGAAATAACATTAGCTAAAAGAACCAACATATTGAAAGACATAATGTTAGTCAACAGAAGGTTTTTATTGTCTAATTATTGAATGTACAATGTTAATGATTGTTACGAGTCCTAAGTCACTTGTTTGTCTAATAGTACAATGACGTCGTGAAGAGTTTCGTGAGTTAGTTAACTTTAAATTTTAAAGTTTATGTTATCACTTATAGTTCACAACATATCAAACGTTTAAGTTTATTAGTGACATTATTGGTTTCGTGACGTTATGATTCATTTATATACAAGTTTGCACGCGTAACAATTCATAATGAAGGTCAATCAAGGCTTAGGCGTGGATAAAAGTGTGAGTTATATGCGTAAAGCTTATGCGTAGGATCCTTAGCGTAAGAAATGTTAAGGAAAAAGTTTTTATGTAAGCGTAATATACGCGTAAGGCTTACTTAAGAGTAGACCTTATGCGTAGAGTCCGCATATCCTTGATCCGTAGTTATGTAGAACCTTACACCTTAACTTTCCGCGTATGATCCTCAGAGTAACAAGGACCTTGATTCCGTAGCAAGCCTGAAATTCATCATATCTCTTAACATGTATAGACAATTTGAAACAGATTATGGCATTACCATAATGAGTAAGAATTTATGAAGAAAATTGAAACGTTTTCTGTAGACTAATAACTAAAACATCCGCAGTGAGAACATTAATAGTTAATTTAAAATTAGAAAGGTCAATTCATCATAAGATCATCATCATCTTTTTGAGTCCGAGTGTTTCGGGTGGAATTTGAGTGTCCTTGATGTTAAAGAAAAGTTTTGACCCACAACTTCAAACACATAGATGATCATGTGTTCTTACCACCAACCATATACGTTTTAGTTGGAAAAATCAAAACCAATGTTTAAACGTGTTATCAAAAAACACTTACAGATTGATGATCAAAACCGGATTTGTTGAAAATTATATGCAGATGTAGGAGTAATAAATGTGATGAAAAGTTAGGTGGAAGGTGTTTTATTAAAATAACTTTAACCTTTTGTCCCTCCACCTTTTCATTTTCATTTAAAGCCTTTTAACTTCCATTTTGGTTACCAAACAAAAGATTTTAAAATAACTTCACACTCCCCTCGACTTAATAAATGATGAAAGGTTATAAATTTTAGTCAGAAGTGTCATTTAACCGAAAAGTTTACCACCATTGATACAAGAAACAACTAGTGTAACATGCAAGTACACGGATGTTTATGAAACAGTTAAGTATTTATTTTCTCCCCCTCAACACTTGATCGGAAAAAATATTGAATTTTGAAAGATTTGAGTGTTGACGGAAGGGATGTACTTGCAATGTTAAAAGAAATATAGATAGAAGAATATTTTTGTTGTTTTATCTGATTTTATATTTTTGTATTTTGTTTTTGAAAAATATTTACAAAAGAGGTTTTGGTGTTTGACTGGTTTTAAGAATGTTTTAAGAGTTCATCCAGTTCCTCTTGAGTCAAACACCTCATACCAATCCGGTGGACCAACTCATTAAACCTAGCAGGAGCTAAGGCTTTGGTGAGAAGATCTGCCAATTGGTATTATGTACCCACGAAGTATAATTCAACATTACACTGCTCCACGTGGTCCTTGATGAAGTGATATCGAAGATCGATGTGCTTTGATTTCAAATGCTGAACTGAGTTGCATGAGATCGCAATAGCACTCCGATTGTCGCAGACATCGGGATTCTGTCAAATACGTAACCATAGTCTTTGAGTTGTGTTCTCATCCAAATGACTTGAGCACAACACGCCGACATGGCTACATATTCGGCTTCGGTTGAGGACAGCGATGTACAATCCTGCTTCTTCGATTGCCAAGATACCAATTTGTCACCAAGAAATTGTAGTGCTCTTGAAGTACTTTTCCGAGAGTCTAAGCATCCTGCGTGGTCAGTCCGAAAAAGATATTAGTTCAAAACCGAATCCTTCGGATACGGATCCCCAAATTAATTTTTCCCTTTATGTATCGGAGGATTCTTTTAGCCTCTGAGAGGTGGGTTTCAGTTGGTCGCGACTGATAACGAGAGCAAAGATATACGGCAAAGACAATATCAGGTCTACTGGCTGTTAGATACATGAGAGACCCAATAATACTACGGTATTTTGTAGGGTCCACCAATAGTTCCCATGTAAATCAATGTCTAGCTTCTTGGTATGAGCCATTGGTGTGGCATAGGTGTCACAGTTTGCATTCCAAATTTGTGTAACAATTCAAGGGCATATTTGGACTGACTCAAGAAAATACCACGGGGTGATTGATGAACTTGCAGTCCTAGAAAGAACGTAAGTTCACCCATCATTGACATTTCAAAATGTTTCTTCATTAGTTTTGCAAAAGCGATTGAGTACTTTTTATGAGTTGACCCAAAAATGATGTCATCCACATAAATTTGAACAATTAAAATATGTTCCCCGTGATATTGTATGAAAAGAGTTGGGTCGACCAACCTTTGGTAAAATTATTGGCAATGAGGAAAGATGATTGCTTATCATACCATGCCCGAGGAGCTTGTTTGAGACCATCTGAGCTTTGTTCAGGGTTTGTAAACATGGTTCGGGCGGGATCAACGAATCCTTCGGCGGTGACATAAACCGCTTTCTTTAGGTTGACCATTGAAAAGCGTTTTGACGTCCATCGAAAGACCGTTATGTTCATATGTTTGCGAGCGCGAACGCGAAATATCCGAACAGCCTAAAGACGAGCAACCGGAGCAAATGATTCTTCAAAGTCAATACCCTCTTCCTGTCTATAACCCTTAGCCACCGACGTGACTTTTTTCGATGACGTTCCCTTCAGCATCCAATTTGTTTTTCCAAATCCATTTTAGACCAATGACGTAGACCCCTGTTGGTCTTTCAACCAGTTCCCATACTTCAAGACGTTTGAATTGGTTGAGTTCTTCTTGCATGGATTCAATCCAGTTATCTTTTGTCATGGCATCCTTAATGTTTTTAGGCTTCATTGGCAGACATTGAGTGCATAAATGCAATGTTCACCATCACAATGTGAAGACGTTGTCTTGTAACGATTGGTTGATTCGGGTTGCCAATAATATTTTCCAGAGGATGGTCTTTTGTCCATCTGTGTGTAGAGGGTTGATGTTGGTATACGTTGTGCAGATTTTGAGGATTCAAATGAGCTTGTTGATGATTCGCGACATCTGCAGCATTCATTAGCAAGCGGGTTGAAGAACGCATTTGGATCAAAATCTGCAGGTGGGGGGTACTTCATTCAGAATATCATCAGCCGGTTCATCATTGTTGGAAGCGGTTTGTTCAACTGTTGTAGTAGAGTCAACGGGTGGTGCATCTTCAACATGGTTGTTGTAGCGGTGTATCGGTATTAGAGTATTATCGGGTTGAGCAGCGGAAACAGCGGATACACCTTGAGCACGTTCATCAATATCGTCACTGAACAGAGGAGCAAATAGTCTTTCCATTTGTTGACGAGTAAGTGAGGGCTTGTATGTTGATGATGGCGTTTGGGGAAGTTTAAGCGGTTGTGACCGGGTTCCAATCTGTTATACTATAGAAGCCATTTTTTAGTAAGTTCATCAAAATTAGCATGAATCGTTTTCCATAACCTGCACTTTGTACGACGATTCCATATCCGATAACCTTTTGAATTCTCACAATATCCAATAAAGACTCAATGTCGCTTTAGCTTTGAGCTTCCCAAAGTCATCACGATCATTATTTGGATAGCAAAGAGATCCAAAGACATGAAAGTGTTTGAGGTTCGGTTTTCTTTGGAGAAGCTCAAATGGTGTTTTGTTGTGGCATTTTGTAATCATTGAACGGTTTTAGTGTAGCATGCAGGTTGAGACAGCTTCACCCACATAAGTAATCTGGAAGTTTAGCATTGATTAACATCGTTCTGGCGGCTTTTCACTAACGTGCGGTTTCGTCTTTCAACATCTCCGTTTTGTTCGGGTGTGCGGGCAATAGATGTTTGATGCTCAATTCCCACTTTCTCATAGTATTCCCGAAGAGTGTGATTCACAAATTAGGTTCCTTTGTCTGTTCGAATTTGGCTAACGGTGTTAGAAGCTGAATTTGTATTTTCGTGAGAAAGGTGATGATCATCTGTGGAGCTTGATCTTTACTTGGAAGAAAATAAACCCAAGTCCATCTTGAGTAGTCATCAACAATTACCAAGATGTAGCGTTTGCCATTTATCGTCGGCTTGCGCGCCATCGGGCCACACAAATCCATGTGAAGAAGATGAAGCACATGCTGAGAGTGTGTTCCAACTTTGAAGGAAAATGAGCACGAGTGCTTTTCCCTTGTTCACAAGCAGAGCATAGGTGATCTTTAGAATACCGAAATCGTGGGAGACCTTCAACAAGTTTGTGTCGAGCAAGGTTGGTGATGGTTTGAAAGTTTAGATGTGAGAGGCGACGGTGCCATAGCCAAGATTTTGTAGATGTAGCCTTTGAGAGTAAACAAATGGGAGATGAAGCGATCATGTCTTGCATGGAGATAGTGTAAAGACTGGATGAGCGTTGGCCGGACATAAGATCATTTCCTTGAAGATCACGAATGAAACAAGTTTTCTCCCTGAAAGCTACTTCCAAGTCTCCATCACAAAATTGACCAACTGAGAATAGATTGTGACCGAGGCCTTCCACATAATAAACCCAGCTAATTTCGAGGTTGCCATTAATGTAATCTCCGTAGCCCATGATAGCTGCGAAGTGATCATTCCCGAATCTGAGAAATGAACTTTGAAACAAAGTTTGATAACAGTTTAAGGTTGACTGTCATGTGTCGGGAACATCCGCTATCAACAATCCAGAGGATGATCTCATCACGCATTAGACACGAGGCGACACAGATGGAATAGAAGTAGATGTGGAACCCGAAGTGTTAGAGGGTTCCTCGGCAGTTATAGTTGAAATACACACATCAATGATTTTAGGCATCCATTTAAATCCTAGTGTATTATAGTAACCATTTCTGCCATCTCCAACTAGTCTTAGCTTTAGTCTTAGTGAATGTGCACTAGGTGGTGGGTACAAATTCCTAGGAGGTGAACTGGAGCTACAAGGACAGTGTCAATGCGTTTTAGAATCTAAAGAGGGCGGTTTACCAAGCACAAACTTAGAAATATTAGTGGGCCTAGAGGTATTCCCAAGATCTTAGGATTCCTAAAACGAGAGATGATAGCTTTAGCAACACATTTGTCATGACAATCAGAATTCATACTTTTACGACAAATAACACAAGGTGCATCAGGCTGAATATCAAAAGTACTTAAAGGTTTAGCATTTGTTACATCACTATTTCTATTACATTTGCCAGACACAATATTTATAGTGGAAGCAACATGAGTCTTATTCATAGTCCTAGGGTGTTCTTCTACTTTAAGCATTCTTAATTGTTCTTTTCTTAGGTCGCAACTCCTATTCTTCCTTGTATTGCTCCTAGAACGTGAAGTGCGGACGTTTGGAAAAGAGGCAACTATTCCTGTTTCATAGAAGGAAGCGTTAGCAACTTGTGATTTGGCGTAGGGATTCTAGGTTCATGATTACTAAGTGTTCTGGTGCTATTCTCTTAATCACGGTGGCCAGGCGGAAGTTGTTCATACTTTTCTAACATTTCCCTTAACTTAGTGATAGTGTGCACCAAATCTTGATTTTCGAGACGAAGACTTCCAGCAAAACTCATGACTTCTTTAGTGTGTGCAAGATAATGATCAAGTTCGTTTGATGCTTCATCACGAGTCTGTTTGAGTAAATCAAATATGACACCATATTCCTTTTTAACTTTTGCAAGTTCTTGTTCATATTTTGAGATTTGACACTTAAAAGACACGTTTTGATCATCCAGTTGCTCAATTTTAGGATCGGAAGATTTTGCACGCAACTGGGCGATTTTGTGTTGAAAAGCAAGTTGTTGATCGTGAATATCTTTTGACACCAATTAAGACAAGCGTATTGCATTTGAAAGCTCATTTGACAATCGTTTATTTTCAACTTTAAAGACTCGATCGATGCATCATATCAGTATTCACAACATTATCAAGAATCATAATCGAGAGATATCATCGATGCATATGGCAAAGAATGTAATAACACAACATTATGGATATCAACAGAATAACATCTTCCAAGAGTTGATCAACATCTTTTCTCAACGGTTTCTTTTTACGTTTAGTATTTGAAATCGATGTTTCTGTTTTCTCGAAAACTATTTTCATGAGACCAAGTTCCTTGTGAAAGTCCTTTTCCCAATATAGTGCACAATTTTTCAAATTTTTGACATGGGGTAAAATTCTTTTTACGAAGAATGTCTCTATGTTCTCGCGCCATAGGTAAAATGTTGAACTTTTATTTCAGAATGAAATTCAATCTCACGTTCCAAAATTTTGAGGTCGGATAAGAAAGTGTCAAAGTATTTGATAACGCAACTTTTCGGCATTAGTTTTTTACTTCACTAAGTGAAGGTAAAGGACCATTAATTTGTGCACCTTTTGGTTGAGGACTGACAAACTGGTGTGATAACAAAAGGGTTGTTAGAAGTATCTTGTTGTGTGACAAAAGTTACGGCTTTTGAATAGTTAAATGGTTTGTTGTAAACGACATTTTCCATTTTTGACCGACTCTTAGTCATCGCATCTAATTCCTCCAGGCGATTATATTCAACAACAGTCATAATTGAATCATCAATTCTATGTTCTGCCTTTGACTGTAAACTTCGGATTTGGTTTGAATGCTCTGTGTGAAAACTTAGGTTTATAATCAGCAAGATTCGGTCCATATCCATTTGGATTAGGTTTGAAAGAAAACTTTTGAATCGTTGTGATTGATTCACCATGTTTATAAACAACATTTTTCAACTCTTTGATTTTGGTTTGTAAGTCGAAAATTTCCTCAAGATAGTCATCTATTCGTTTCGTTGAATGCTTTTTGTACTCAGAGAATTGTTTTTGACAAGTTAACAACTCAGCCTTGGCTTTTTGAGTGTCCAAAGTAAGAGCGTTAAGTTGTTGTTTATGTTCATGTTTCATTTGTTCTATTTGAGACAACAAAGCATTCTTCGAAGTGGCTAGATCACAATCTGGCGTTCAAATATTTTTCATTTTGATGTGATTTGGCAAAAGCGGCTTCAAAACCTTTTTCATGGTTTTCTTGAGTTTTGAAAAAATTGAGTTGTCGAATTAAATATTCATTATCCCTGGTTAACAGTGCATTTTTCTCTTTTAATTTCATGCAAATTTCCAAACGAGAATGTTGGTCTTTAATTAAGGTCAAGAGCTCAGGTTTCTCTATGGACAAAAGCTCATTTTGTTCAACATAAGTCTCAACATGATCATTATTTAGATCCTCAAATATAACCACGGAGTCAACTTGATTATCAATATTAACCATAAGGTCATTTTGATCATCAAATATAACTACGGAATCTATTTGATAATCATCGGAATGAGATGTGGAAGACTCATGTTGAACACTCGATCCTTATCGATAGAGAAAGTGGCGGAGATATCAGCTCATTGATGATAATTGTTTGTTCAGTACACGAGACAAGCCATGATCATACACTGGCCTGTCACATGTGTAGAGCTTGCATTAGCTTGCACCGTCCTCCATATCATCATCCAATTTTACGCATCGCCATAAAGCTCGTTCCTTGTTGGTGAGAGGTCCACCAGCTTCATCCTTAAGAGCCAAGAGCAAAGCCTCTTTGAAATAAGCTCTTGTTCTCGGTTTAGGACATGCATTAGCCGATGACCCTTCTCATTACGCTTATAGCATCGAAGACCATTAACCCCATTCTGAGCATTTCCTTGTTCAACCACTTGAGCCCTTTGCTGCGGAGCACCAATGTTATTCCTTCCCATAGCATTAAACCCTTGACCACCTCCCATCTGACGACCATAACCACGATTTTGAACTTCAACTAGTCCATTGTTCACAACACCGATTTTTGTATTAGATGAGGAAAGAATGCGATTGTTGGATTTGTTTGTATAACGGCCAAATGCTTTAGCAATCATAACAAATCCTTGTTGCAATTCATCGAAGGCATTGGAGTCCTCATCGCTTCACTAAAGAGCTTGAGTAGTGTTGTTGTTGTATGGAACCAATTGATTTTGTTGAGTTTGTAGGCGTGACGGATCAGGTTTGATGGTTGCAGATGTTTGAGGAGCGGGTTGAAGAGCTTGTTGAGGAGGAATGTTTGTTTGAGCCCACAAAGCAAGTTGTTGATTGTCAGGAAGTGATGGTGGAACAGTTTGACCACGGAGAATCCTTTCTTTGTCAACTTCTTTTTGGTGAGGCTTCAGATAGTCGTACAACAATCCGTAGGTAGCATGATGCATATCTTTAGCTTGACGGAGAAAAATGACATACTTCTCCCATTCCGGACCAAGACTACTTAGGAACTTTGTGTTGACAACAATTGTGGGATGATGATATTGTGTTTGTCCAAATCATTAATGATGTCTGTAAAGCGATGATGATAAGATTCTAATGACTCTCCTGGTTCAATCATGAGGTGTTCATAAGCCAAGTAGATTTTGGATTCCATGTCTTCTTGATTGAGTGTTGTGCCTTGTATAAGAAGATGAATCTATTCCCACATTGCTTTGGCAGTCTTTTGAGCATCAACACTTCGAAGGATTGGATTGGGTAATCCTAAAAGGATGTATTGCATTGCAAGTTCATTGGCTTCAAAGTGTAGAAGTTGATCACCCGTGAGTTCTGCAATGTAATTGCAATGTTGGTGACATCATCTCTTAGTGGAACAACATTAGGATCTCCTAAGTGTAACGATAATAGGCATCTGAAATGGACCTTCCATAATGACCTTCTTTAAAACTTTCCATGTGGCTTCTTTAGATCACAAAACCTAAAGAACCGAATCACCCATTGATCATAATTAACGGGAGTGAGCATTGGAGGTCTATCAAGTGAGCCAGCTTCATGAATTGATTGTTGGCTACTCAAGGCTTCACACATCTTGCCAAACCATCTTTGCCGTTCCTTCATAGTATTCCTGGATGGATGTTGATTGTAGAAGTTTGTGTAAGGTTGTACTTGAAGACTAGGTGGTGGTTGAATCATTTGAGGTTGTGGAATTGCTGCAAGTAGTGGAGTATGTTGTTGATTAAATTGTTGTTGATAAATTGCTTGTTGTTGATTCCATTGTTGATGTTGTGGACTTAGTTGTTGTTGTTGTTGTTGATTATAAGTGTAAGGAAAATAGTTAGAGTATGGTGGTTGTGACATGTTGAAAACTTGTGTTGGTAAAATGGATCTTTGTAGTCGAATGAACCGTTGTTGATGAAGTATCCTTAGGCGTAGAAATCACAATAAACCAAGTAGGACTTATGCGTAAAAACACCAAAGTTACAGCGTAGCAGATAAGAGTTACGCGTAGGTTTAGCTTACGCGTAAGTAAGGATAAAATACTAAAGTTATGCGTGAACAAAAGTTAGTAGAAAGTTAGGCGTAGGATTACCTTATGCGTAAGACTAGGCTTAGACGTAAGATGAATCTTATGCGTAGGATGATCTACGCGTAAGCTTATGCTTATGCGTAAGTTTAGGGTTTTATCCCAAATGATCTTTTACACTATCACAGGGCAAAAGATATCCAAAGTCGGCGGCGTGTTTTCAGGCTTATCCAAGCAAGAAACCACGGAGTAAACCACGAAGCTGAAGATCAAACCAAGGATAAAGTTACGTGTAAAGCTAGGGTTTTGTTACGGCGTAGCTTTACGTAAAAATGATTTTTGCCCAAAGATGTTTCTAAACCAGATTTTTGTGATGAGATAGCTTCAATATCACAAAAATAACACAAAAGTGTGAAACTTGATGATCCAAAACTCCTAAAACGTGCGTAGGATGAAACCCTCGTACAAAAACAAGCTTAAAAACTAGGATCCACGCATAAAGTTTGAAACTTTTTGCCAAAAACAGTTATTTTATCACCTTAAAACATTGAAAGTACAAGAATCTTGGATTAAAAGTGTAAAAACGTGTTTTTAAGCGAACCAAAGTATCTCGTTAGCTTTACGCGTAGGACCAAAACCCACTTCAAAAGCAATAACGATTCACCCAACTAGTAGGCGATTGATACCACTTTTAGGTCACTAGTTTTACAAAACAAGCACAATAGAAGAGATAGAGAAAGATCGGATGAACAAGACACAAACCAAACACTTATGCATGATAATAAAGAAAGGTTATGCGTGGCTATAGTGAAAGAGAATGAATTGAACAACCAACCCTCAAGTGAGGGTTTACATGAGGTATTTATAGGAGGGAAGCTAGGGCAACACTCCTAGTTCCCATCCTTTTCCTTATTGGGCTAGGCCTAGGCTTATGGGCCTTCTACATAAGCCTAAGGCTAATTACTAACATAAAGGCCATATTAAGCTAACTATTACATATAAATTACTAACACTTGAATTAAGGTTTAGGAGTGATTCCAACAACTTTCTTATCACCAAGATTTCCTTGAAGTCATTCACAATGAGATAGAGTGACTAGATGCATCATTCTTGGTATTATCTTGTTTACGAAGTGAGTTTTGGTCCCAATCGCCTAACGGTAAGTATTTAAATCATGAAAGCGGCTCGGCGGGTATCATAAAATATGAAACTTGTTAGAAATGTTAAAACATATCATTATACTCTATAAAAGTATATTAAATAAATGATAAGTTTAGCGGATGCCTAGCGTTGTTAAAACACAGCGTAGGTTAAATACGCCGTAAACGTAAAATATGCGAGGGTTTCCGTAAAATGGAAAAATGAAAATGTAACTTTTCAAATATAATTTTTATGTACCTAAAAGGCTTATAATGTGTAGACTGTGCCTAGTCTAGTGTCGGTTGATGTTAAATATATGTTATGTCTAAAACCAGAAATATTAAATATCTAGTTAAACTTAGTTAATAAGTTTAAGTAAATATCTTTGTTACTTAGGTATTAAGTCTTTGAAATATCTAGGAACTTATCTTGATAATAAGGACTAAAAATGGCTAGTTAAGTTTAGGAGATATTTTGTTATATTTAGTGTTAATAATCAAGTGTTGATTTTATGGTCAAAGGAGGGGGAAAATATGTCGACTTTTCCGAAAATGTAATAGCGTTTAAACGTCTTAGAAAATGTGGTGCATGTATAGGTTAAGTTTGCATATAAATAAAATTGTTTAAACCGCAAGTTTAGACTCGTAAATCACAGGGCCTATTTTGTAACATTTGAAATTAGAATTTTAAATTCCATATAATGATTATAAAAATTAATCTAATGTGATAAAATGTTCAAAGTCGGTTTTCATTACGCACAGGATAACCTAAAAGGTTATATTTAAAGTTTAAAATTGTACGCGATTTTGAGATAAATGTTTATGTTTTAAATAAATATTAACGTGAAATTTCTGAGTTGGTACACGACCAAGTTCTCTGACCGTTAGTGCATCAGATAGACTATAGGTAGACGAGTTATTATATGTATTAAAACATGGTGGAAATCTAGCATTAGGTTTTCCCATACCTATATATACCCCTCAAATGTATATGTTGTAAATATAATCTCTCGTGTGTGTGCGTACCTCAATAATAATCTCTTTGGTTTGACGGTGGACTATCACGACTACCACTCGTGTGAATATCACGTTATATCTTGTGTCATTTTACTTTCTGCAAGTTTTGTTTAGGTTCCGTGTTCATACAGAGATGTGTGCAGGTGCTATATATTGCTCTATAATCAAACATAGGTGTGTGCATTACCATCACCATTCCAATGTGAACATCAAATGGCTTAGCCATTTCGATACCACCATACGTCCTACCCCACCTACCGCATGTACCATTCTCCAAGCCATTTCCCACCCTTTTTTTTATTATTTTTATTTTAAATTGAGTTTTTTTTTAGTTTGTTTTTTAATTGGGCATGGTGTGTTTTGGGGGTATTTTGGAAGCTTGAGGGATTCTGCGAACAATAGCTGTGGCGAGAGTAACCATAGCTTACCGCTCACACAGCACTGTTTTTAAAAAAACATTAAAAAAATAGCTTTCCTAAAAATTAAACAAAGCTCACAACTTTTTTATCATACGACTAATAAAATTCAAAACTATTATGAGTAATTTTGTCTCTAAAAAACTGCACCACTTCATAAACATTCCCAAAATGGGCTCAAGTCATGATGCATGCCTTATACAAAGAAATTTAGATGCGCGTAAAAGTATTCACAAAAACAATCCAATTTGATGAGATGTCGGGTGATTGGTTTTATGGGATCTATCTCTCAAAAAAACCCGATCCTTCGTGACCTGTTCATTTTGTAATCTTTATGTGGATATCGTCTTCTCTATACAAAATTACCTATTTTTGAAACCGGAATTAAATTAGTATTATATACAAGATCTCAGGCTATCATGACTAAATAGAGATTCGTGTATATGGGAACAAGCTCGACAACCAAAAGACTCTTTGGAAACTGTGATATTTCAGTTGGTAATAATATGAAGTGATTCTTTTATCTTCTTTCAATTATCCATTTTCTAAGCAAATTTTATAAGTCTCGAAACAAGCTCAAGAAAAATGTCGAACACAAACAGCAGTAACTCCATCACTTTGAATTGAGCATGGAGCGGAAGCAACCACTACTACACAAAGTATTTTTTGTGCGCTTCTAGGTACGGTTATATGAAAACCGTGCCAAAAAAATCATTGGGTTTAAACCGTATAAAAAACTTTATTTGGTGCGGGTTTAAATTTTCTTTTTTATTTAGTGGATTGGTTTTTACGCACCAAATAATGATTTTTGAATCACGGTTGTTAGAAACCGCACCAAATAAACATTTTTTGATACGGTTTTTTTAGAAACCGCACCAAAAAACAAATTCCTCCCCAACGGAAACCTGCTACTTTATGTCCCAATAACACCCACACACTCATTCAATACTCCACATTTACTCATACTCATACTCTCCTCAAATCAAATCTTTCAAAAATTAAACACTCCATCAACAACCACAAAAAATTTAACTTAAAACTCACAAACTATAAAAAAGGTAATAGTTATATTTTTATTTCTTTTACTCATTATAATTTTTTTTTGCTTAACTAATATATATTTGATATTTGTATAGGTACAAACTTCTTCATCATGTATCCAAATTAGAGCTTTCACCTCATTTTAGAAAAGTTTGCATCATAAGGTGAGTTTATAAACTTTTTTTGTTATTTGTAACATTATTTATCTTTATGTTGTTAGTTCTAAATTTATATATGTATGTATGTAGTTAATATGTTTATTTGTGTATATATTAGATGTGCATCTAGAAGTTATAAGTAGATCCATATATGAAATTAGTTGTGTTGAGTTTATGATATATAAAATACAATAAAACATAAAGACATCAAGAGTACACAGCGGAAGACTTAAGATCATAACAAATAAATTAATTAACTGAAAGTATGCGTAACGTACCTCTTGTGAATGTCAAATCTCTCGAGCAAAGCATAACAACTCTCCGGCAAGCAAATAAAAGAAATACTTATTGGTGTAAGAATAATGTCTTACAACCACATTCTTGTACGAATTAATACTTGATCAAGCGTTGCTAGATCTAACACAAGTCCTCGTTTAAGCAAAAGCGAATAAACTCCCTTACAAATGGGGTGCTTGGCGAATATTAGACTAGAGAGAGAGAGGAGAGAGATCTAGGGTTAATTCAATGCACAAGTATATGAAACCCTAGACCAACCTCTTTATATACTAGTAGGTAAACTTTGGGAACAAGTTAATGAAATAGGCCTTGAGAGAGGCCCACTGTAGCGACCACTGAAAGCCCAAAGCCAAACCCATAACTTTTCCAAGTTTTCCATTTCTAGTCCTTTCTCTTTTTTCATTTAGCGATTAGTTAGTCATTTTTCCGTTAAATACTTAATGATCATTAACCGGACTTAATGTGCAATAATTAATCGTAAACATAAACATTAATTATTAACTTTAATTCCGCATTCGGCAATGTGCGATAAAGTGAGTCACGCGGATTGATCGGACATTCACATGTTTGTAAATATATACATTTCCAAACTGACTCCACGGATATGTTTACAAAGCGTGAAATGACATTGGTTAGCGTCTGCAACACGCCAATGCCCAGAATACAACTCGTGTATGGCTTTCTGGAGAAAAACCAAATTTGATGATTCATCATCATATTCATCCTTTGTTTCTAATACCATGTTAATAAGAATATGGATCTTACTCATTTCTTATTAACTATTCGTTTCTGGCTTTATATGATTTATTAAGATTACAATTCTTCTGAAACGAAGACCTTGGGTATGGCCATACAAACATCTTAACAATCCTGAGGGGCAATGGTATTATACTTCAAATAAATTTGGAAAACAAATCCCATTCTGACTACAGGATTCATAAATTTAAGAACACTTACGAAAACAACCCTTATAACTACCATGATTGTAGCGTTAGATTGCTTCACAAAAATGCACTACATCCATGACATCTCTCTTGTATCTCAAGTCAGAGGATAAATATCCATGATATACTTAATGACAAAGATCCATAAAGTATTATCATGCGGGTGGGATAAGTCCTATACTCAATACATTGAATATCATGTGAAATTAGTCATGCTACGCATCAATATACTTTCAAGTATATTCTAACTAATACTCAGATTTGTCTTAATTCAATATCATTCTCATGTTATTGATTGACAGGATATTTAGAATAACTTAAGTTATTCATGGATTTAAACATGCAAATATAGGACACAATATTATAAATGAAATTAAACATATACCGTACTTTAATTCATTATAAATAATAATTGTTTAACATCCTTTATCCAAATACTAAATAGATCATACATGATGAATTTTTTGCCACAATGTAACTCATACTTGTTGACAGGGCATAATTTCAACTAACTTTGATCTATAGAATTTTGAGAATACTTATTTCAAGAATTCAATAAGTGAATTTCTTGTATGTTTTTACACATATCTTGATATTGTCATATCATTCCATAAGGTGCGTGATAACCCGAACCACCTTTATATGGCAATCATCTTTCAAAACTTTTAAAGTTTAAAGTATTCTTTATTCTTTAATGTATAATGCAACTATGCTCTTAGTTGAGCATAACTAGTCAACATGGTCATAATCAAGGATACCGTGACTAGATATGAGTGTCATCTCAATTATACTAGCATCATTGTGTACAACAATATGCTCTTTAAATATCCTGAAACTTTTGAACAGGTTATAGTGTAATGTTGGTGCCTACCAAAACTCCAGTTTGTTGGCAATGACAATTATGAAACAATTGTCATATAATCATCCATAGAATCTAGGAGCATCTCCGGATTGTGGAATGTGATTCTAAATCCAAACATATTCCTTTAAAATATTTATTACACTAACAACTTTCAATGTTGTCAAATCATCTTGTATTCAAGCATGACACAACAATCTTATACACAACATGATGTTCATGATGAATCTTCAAGTTAAACTTTAAGATCTCATCTATCTTGTCAAAGATATGTATTCATCATGTTCTTTTTGACTCATTTATTTACAGCAGCCTGTTTATAATAATAATAATAAACATATATTCCAAAGTTGTATATATTATTTCCAAATCTTACAAGCGAAGTTTCATTCCCAACTAAAACTTAATTTAAGTGGAATGTAGTTGCACATACAACATATAAGATTTAAGATAAATAAATAATACTCCCACTAGCTTTCAGAAATACTTATGAGCAATCTTATTTTAATTATTAAATCAAACATTGATTTAATATTAAACATAAGAATCATCTCATAGATACATGCATATATCCATTCATGGATTCTTGCAGTTTGTACATATTCAAAGATTATTTGAAATCATAAAACTACTTTGTATTACTTATCGATCCCTCATGAAAAGTAATTTCACAACAAAGAGTTTTGACATTCATTGTCAAAATTTCATATCAATGAAACTAAGTATGACAATTATAATCTTTATACTTTTATTTAATGTATCTAGAAAGAATATTCAATCATAGTTAATTGCTTAAATATGATTAATATTATTACCACTAGACATGCATTAAATATGTAACCTATATTGTCCATATGATTTCTACATGAAGATTTAAACCACTAGGGTTTCCATCCTTTGAAGAAAATCATCTTCATTTAGATAAACCAAGTATCTAAAATTGATTATATTTATGGACAACATCTCAACATTCATAGTATGATTGATTTACCACAATTCAACATTTGGTAAATTCATCATCATGATTAACAGCTTACCATGATCACCGTAACTCATAATCCTCAACAGCATATTAAATATCGAGATATCTACGGATCTATAAATGACAATTCCATCATATTGAGGTCTATCATATACATGTTTAGCCTCATCATGATATTTGCTAGTGCATTTAAGAAGATTGTGTATTTTGTAATTCAATCTTTCAAGATCTAAACAAAAACTCCCACTTGCCTTTAACAATTTAAAGATTACCTTTAAATAGTTTAGTAAGTAGAGCAACAATACATACCACATAGCACATAATTGATTAAATTAATAATTATTGAGGTCTTCCCCAATTTTAGATGTATCATAATTTAGTGTATATCACTTAAACAAGAAAGACATACAATAAAAGCAGATCCATGATAAAACATGAAGATAATTATCATGGATATAAAATTACACTTAACAATTAATGCAATTAATCAAAGTTACGCATATACACATAAATTTGCATGCATCTTAGGGTTTCTAATCCAATTAAAACAATAGTTTACAAAACCTAATTAGGGCACCAAAAATAGCCCCATAAAATTGGGTTTAGGTTTTGCACACCCTAGATCTAAGCATACAAATAATAACACATTCATGTTTATTTTAATTATGTGTTTTGTTAATTAATTACTTGTTATACAAGGCTCAAATTTTGTTGAGGTTTGATATATAAAATACAATAAAACATAAAGACATCAGAGTAGCGTAGGAAGACTTAAGATCATAACAAATAAATTAATTACCGAAAGTATGCATCATACCTCTTTGCGAATGTCAAATCTCTCGACAAAGCAAAACAACCTCGGCAAAACAAAACAAAGTACTTACAATTGTAAGAATAATGTCTTACAACCATTCTTGTACACACGAATTAACCAACAATCAAGCGATTATAGATCTAACACAAGTCCTCGTTTAAGAAAAACTAAACCAAACTCCCTTACAAATGGGGTGCTTGGCGAGAATATTAGACTAGAGAGGAGAGGAGAATCTAGGGTTAATTCAATGCACAAGTATATGAAACCTTAGACCCTAACCCTCTTTATATACTAGTAGGTAAACTTTGGGAACAAGTTAATGAAATAGGCCTTGGAGAGGCCCCTATGGCCGACCACTATTGAAAGCCCAAAGCCAAACCCATAACTTTTCCAAGTTTTCATTTCTAGTCCTTTTCTCTTTTTCATTTAACGGCAGTTAGTCATTTTCCGTTAAATACTTAACGATCGTTAACCGGACTTAATGTGCAATAATTAATAGTAAACATAAACATTAATTATTAACTTTAATTCTCATTCGCTAATGTGTGCAATCCCGTGGTCACGAGTTCGAATCCGGACATTCACATGTTTGTAAATATATACATTTCCAACAAGTTGATACCCGTCCGAAACTAATCTAATAGAGATTAATTTGAGGCGATCCCAGTTGGTTTGCTTTTGAATATTTTGTTCATTTAGGATGCGATTATACGTTATAGTGTTGACTATTCAAGGAAAAAATGGTATACATTTCTCTTTACTCCTTCCGAGTTTGCGTTTATACATACTTGGGGAGTTGAGGAAATCTTTGCTTTTTTCTAAATAGTCAACACTTCAAAAAAATATCGCATATGAGATAAATATTCAAAAATGAGTTAGAATGTGCCACGGATTTTACATATGTTTCATTCTTACATGCATACGATTTATTATGTTGTTTTAAATTTTCAGATGGAACGAAAATGGATGTATCTGTGAGAATGTTAATGACGAGTGCGGGTGAGATTTTCTTATCATTTCTTTGAGTCTAACCGAAGTGGCTAAGGGAGATATTGAGATTTTTTATCCGTGTTCGCAATGTAAATTTTGTACCATATGATATCAAGAGCAGATTGACCTATTTGCTCAAATATGGTTTTGTCGCGTAAATATACTTGTTGGTACGAACATGGAGAATCAGCGGTTGATAATAGCACATCGAGTCATGTATCAAATGCTAATGAGAAGAATGACTCTTACATTAATGTGAACATGAAAATTTAAATGAGATATTGCATGATTTAGAGGCTAATGGTGATATTGATCAAGAAGATTTACAACAATTGTTTGATGACGCAGAAAGAAGCAGGTATGATGTTGTTAAGAGTTTTACCACTTTGGCTATTTTGGAGTTGTTAAAATTAAAAGCAAGTAGTAGTTGGAGTGATAGTAGCTTCCGCGGCTATTGACTTTACTCATAGACTACTTCCGAGAATAATGAGTTACCATTCTACATATAAATATAAAAAAAAGTTAATGTGTCCAATGGGACTAGAAATTGAAAGAATACAGCGCTGTAGAATGATTGTATGTTGTATAGGGGTGATAAGTATGAAAACTTGCATGCATGTGTTACTTGCAAAACATCAAGGTATAAAAAGAACGGATGAAATTGATGATGATGTGACAAAAATGGACCTCAGAGCTAAGCTATTGTGGTATTTTCCCATCATCTAGAGACTTAAATGGTTATTTGAAAACAAAAAAGAGGCCAAATTGTTCGTTGGCATTTCGATCCGGTAAAGGCGGCGGAAATTAAGGCATGTAGCGGACTCCCCTCAATGGAGAAAAAATTAACAAGTTTCGAATTAGGTAAAGAGATTAGAAATATTCGATTTGGGCTAAGTTCGGACAGAATCAACCCATATATGAGTGAAGATGATTATAGTACTTGGCGGTTCTTTTATGTATGTACAATCTTCCACCGTGGTTGTGTGCAAACGTAATACATTTTGATGTCATTATTAATTTCGGTCCAAAACAACCCGGTAATGACATTGGCGTGTATTTGTCTCCTCGATTGACGATATGAAAAATTATGGCGGGTGAAGAAATGTATGATGCTTATAAGAAAGAGAAATTTAGGTTGCAAACCATGATTTTTGCACCATAAATGATTTTCCGGCCTCTGGAAGGTATTCGGAATCTGAAACCGCGAAAGGGTAAACAAGCATGCCGATTTGTGAAGATGAGACATCTTCGAGGTGGTTAGACAATTGCAAAAAAACCGTGTTCATGGGCCATCGAAGATCGCTTCCAACTAATCACCCATATCGTTATATGAGTTCGGAGTTTGACGAAGTGCGGAATTTGGGCGGTCGGGACCACGATTAGTGGAATACGCACTTTCTCGAGGTTTCTAATCTAAACAACGTGTTGAGGAAGGAAAAGGCGTCCAAATTGACAAGGCGTGGAAAAAAGTCAATTTTGGGGAGTTAGAATATTGGAAGGATTTGGAAGTGCGACATTGTTACAAAGCATGTGACATACAATCACAAGAAACTTTGTTTGTTTTAACATGATTCACTCGTGATTGACGAAATTTTGGATTCATGGCAAAGAGATATTATCATTACTTTATGTCAATTAGAGATGTACTTCCCACATCCTTTTTCGATGTCATGGTTCACCTCGTATCTCATATTGTCGGTGAAATTAAGGCTAGTGGTGCAGTATTTTTACGTTACATGTACCCTTTTGAGAGATATATGGGACGTCGTGAAGGGTATAAGGAACCGGTCTCGACCCGAAGGTAGTATTGTTGAAGGATATGCTTCAGAGGAGGTCATCGACTTTTATACAAACTATTTGGAAGGTGTCAAAGGTAATGGCGTTCCTCAAGTCGTCATGTTGGGTAGACTTCATGGGGAAGGTACAATTGGATCAGCTTTGATCTAGCCGGATCAACTTTTAGAATTGCACATTTTGTAGTCCTTGAACATATGACATGTGTTGCTCCTTTCATTCAAGAGCATATGGAAAAGTTAGCGTCACGAGAAAACATTGGTAGAACGGAGACATGGTATACTGAAGAGGCATAATGAGACTTGCTAATGGCTAAAAGACAAAGTGGCACAAACATGGGTCAACCAAATGTCGATAAAATAGTGGAAAAGGGGAGAGGGGCAGATTGCTAGTAAAAACATATCAAGGATATGATATTAATGGCTATACATTTTACACTCAGATCTGCGATGAAAAGAGTACAAATGCAAAACGGGAGTTCTCAGTGATAGCCTCCTTGAGGATTACCAAAAAGTCATATTACGGGGTGATACAAGAAATTTGGGAGCTGGATTATTATTGTTTCAAAATACCTTTGTTCAAGTGTAAGTGGGTAAATAATAGCTCGGGTGTTAAAGTTGACGACTATGGTTTCACACTAATTAGTGCCTTAGAACGGCAGGTTATGCATCCGAACCCTTTATTCTCCAAAAAACAAGCACACAAGTATTTTTAGCTTCAAGACCCTAGCAATCCAAGATGGCACATCGTTATGCACGGTAAACGCACATATACTTGGGTGATAATGTTGTTGATGAAGAAGAATACGACCGGTTTGACAATCTACGCCATTTTCAGCGGTATTCCACCGATAGATGGTAACACCACATACCTGACGACCATGATGAAGGATTATGGGTTGATACACCCGCGCCAAGCGAGGTATGTATATATTATGTAATTCATATTGTTAACTAAAAAAATAAATTAATGAAATATGTTCAATTTGTTAATTATACTTTTTTTTCTTGCAGGAAAAAATGAAAGACCTAAAAAAGAGTTTCAAGAAATTTGAGAAGACATGTTTTATTTATTTGTTTCAAAAAATTTGTAAACCTTTAACTTATTTAAATATTTAGTTCACATGTTATTTTTAACTTTTAGTTTTATGCATTTTGTCAAAAAAAATTTTAGTTCCCTCCCAATTTTTTTAGTTGGACCGCCAAAAACAATACTTTTCCCTTACACGCGGCTTAACCCTAGCCACCACAACCCCACTTCACACTTTTCACAAATACTCGCCCCCAATTTCCCCTTCCCTTTGCTCCTGCCATGAACAAAATACATTGAAAATCTTCTAAATCTTACAATTTGTCCACTGAATCTTTCAATTTTCACTACCATAAACTCATTGAAACCTCTTAAATCACAAAATCATCCAAAAAAAACACCCCCAAATTTCAGATTTAATAGGGCAAAAAAGGGTTTGAGTTTGAAGGTGTATTTGGTTTAATCTCCTTAAGTTTCTTTGTTCATCTTCGTGGGTAGCTCTTTATCTTCATTATATTTGATTGTATATTTTTTTTCTTCATATAAGCGAAATAGTAGCAGCTATTAAATCAAATAACGAAGATAAAATCAAATACACCTTAAGTGTTTAATAGTAGCAGCTATTAAATCAAGCGGGTTAAATGAAAAGGCTTGATTTTTTATTGAATGTGTTCACTTAAATGAACAGGTGCTTGTGTTAAGTGTTCAATTGGCTCTTATTGTTCTTAGCATTTTATATCACAAATATGACCAATCTTTGTTAACCCTAGCCACCACAACCCCACTTCACACTTTTCACATTCTTGTTATGAGTATATGATTTGTTAGTATATTATTAGTATAAAGCTGTCTACTTTTGAGTGATGGGGAGATTGACTGAGTTATTGAAATGAGTTGAATTGGTGTAGCAAGTGTAATTTCTTGAGTACATTACATGTTATAATCATGCTTGAAATGTGAAAGTATCATTCATACTTTTTGATTAAGTATATCAGGATACATAGTTAGGATAGTAGCAGTTATATGGTATATGGTCCAGTTTCGAGTCAAGTATTGTTGAAATATAATTGCTCAAAAGTTTTTTTTAACGTTCTGCCTTTGCTTATTATAATGAAAGTAGAACACATCAATTATTTCCATTCTTTCAGTACCACCATATTTGACAAGTGCCCAGTTTTGGGTTACTTATTTACTTCTATTGCATTAGCTTGATGCTATGGACTTTCTCTAACACATAATTGTTTATTTAGGTAAGTACTAAGATATATTCATACAATGTCAAGGCGGGGTGTTTAGGTGTATCAAAAGGATCAAGGGATTTGAAGATGTATAAAATTGAGTTTAGGAATAAAGTACCATGTGGTGAAAATCAAGCCGCCATAAATGATTTTAATCGATTGTGTGAAAAACATCTTAATTACTGGGAGGATTGGAAGATAGTAAAGGGGGAACCATATGACAACGTATGATTAAAAATCAAGGTATTATATTTTATACCAGTTCATATCTTATATATAATCAATATATGTATTCAAATTATTTCATTATATACCTCTTTTGTATATCATTAGGAACTATGGAATATTCTAGATGAAGATGATGGTGCGAAAGGTGTAATGCGTAAAAAAGCTAATCAGAACCTACAGGAGATTCAAATCCAAGCTCACTAAGCAGGTTTGTGAAAAGAATAATAACGACCCTAAAGCAAGATCAGTGTCGGACATGAGACGTTAGGGCCAGTTCGTTGTTAGCGTGAATCGGAAGAATTCAAGGTGAATATATAATTTTATGTATGATCATGGTATTTTTATAAATGTTGCTGATTGTATTTTTTATACTAATGTGTGAGGTGAAAAGTGCAAAAGCAAAAGCAAGTGCACTTCAAAATACAAATCCTTCCCGACTAGGCAGCTTCTCTTGCGAGATATGGAAGAAGTTGGAGGGTAGATTGGGACCAACTTGTCTTACAACACCCATGGTTACGTGTTATCCAAAATGATCGTTCCAAGGTGTAATGCTTTGAGCACTTACCAAAAACAAGCAATTGGGCACAAGACAATTAACGGATTCTATGGAAGGAACAGCCGAAAATTGGTAAAATTAGATATGCAATGCTAGCAATAGTTTATGCTTTACTACCATTCATCATGTTTATAGTTTGTTTCCAGCCTTATAGTAGAATAGCTTAAAATTAAGTTGTGAAAAGGGTTACTTAGGCAATTGTTATGACAGAACAAAAGGGCTTTGGGTAGTTTTGAGATGCAATTTTGTCTAAGCTAAAGTAGTCCTAAATGCATACAAAGCAACAATAAGTGAAGTTGGGTGTAAAAAACTCAACAAAACCAGTTTTTGAAAAATCAAGACTTCAAATAAGCTTATTAAAAAGCTCATGAACAAGCGGCAATGGCATGTTTGCTTTGTTGAGTTGATTAAATCAACAGAAAGATTTTTTTTTCAAACTAGCTTCTACACCCTTTGTTAAAACTGTTTCAAACTTCTTAAAACTTAACAAATACCTTGTAATCAGTTTGACTTTGAAAGTCAAACGGGTACAAGTGAACTTTTTGATCACTTAAAAGCATAAACCAAACACAGGTGCCTTGACTATTCCTTAATAAAAACTAATTGAATGACTTGAGATAATACTTTTAAACTATTGAGGACTAGTAAGAATCAAATAAGCACTAACGTGCTTATTTTACTGCTTCGAAAAAATAAACCCGATAAGTGAAGAAAGTGAATTTTTCATTAATTAAAAAAAAGATAATACAACTAAAGAAGGCAGAAAACTAAATTAAGACTTCAGTTGGCATTGTGTTTGAACTTTTATTTGAGGTTTGTATAGTAGTTATTTATATCCAAGTGTTTACTCGGGGCGTTTTTGAACAGCGGTGATGTTGTGTCATTTTATTAGAAGAAGAAATTGTTTAACCTTCTTTCTTATATCTTCTTATTTTCCCAACGGTATTTAAGCAACTATAATCAATTTCCATGTTCGTTAGAATGGATAAAGTGTAAAATGTTACCTAATATATATATAACTAATATAACAGTGTAATTTCTAACGATTATATTGTGTTACGTGGGTGAGCACAAAAAAGAGCAATAAATCTTTGGAAAATGGTACATACCATATGTTAGGAAGAGATCCAATTACGAAGTGTTGGGAAAAAGCACGGGGAATGAACTAAGGGGCCTCTACCGTTATTGGAGTAAGGGTAGCCTTAGGGTGGTTGAAGGAGATAGGCAGAACATGATGTTGTTGACATTGAGGCCATTGGGAGATGGTAACGTAAAGCTTGATTAGTCCACGGTAAAGATCAACTTGATCTTCAAAAAAAGGAGATTGAAGCCTTAAAGGCTATCGTGGCACATATACCAAGGACAGAGAGCCCGACTTGTCTTGGTTCTAGTTGTCTTTCTGATGGATTTGACGACCTTGAGGTAAATTTTATAAATACTTTATCTAAAATCTATTATTATATACTAAAATGTCAATGTTGTGTAGGTTCCCACTCCATGTGATTTGCTATGGCCCTATCCTTGCATCCGAGTGTCGCCGAGTACTGGGGAAGGTTTATCCGACTAGGGGTGCGACACCACATGGATCTTCTATGTCCGTGGGTTACATTAAGGTGCAAGTAGATATGGTTGAAGATGCTTTTAAAGCAATACTGTACTAAAAGCGGTAGAGAAAGTTCAACACTTAGAAGATTGATCTCGAGAATTTATTGAATGGCCTCGAAAAAATAAAGGTTAGTATTTTTTAATTCAATGTTTTCATAGTATTGTTTAATAAAAGTTACATTAGTATTTTTTAATAATTTTTTTTCCTTGTTATGCATTACTTAGACATTGTGTTATAGGTTAGTATTATTTAATAAAATGTTTTTTTGTGTTAAATGCAGATTCACCAAACAATCTCACCACGCCACACCATGAGTCGCTCTTCTCCCAGTCCAACTATGCCATGCAAACCGATTAGTGATTTAAGTTGAGTTCATGTTAGCCCTCAAATGGTAGTCACACAGTCATTCTACTTGATATATATGTCTATACAATAACTAATTCCAAACATACATATCGCGTCTGATACAAGAAGTTGTGATAATGCAGAAGACCGGAAGAAGACTTAATGACATTCCAACACGAAATGCCATCTAGGGGTTATATGAGTTTGGTAGTCCTTTAATTATCAAACTTGATAATTATATATGCGTGTGTGTTAAATTATTGGTAAACTGTATAACGGTTGATATATCCATTTTTTTTATTTAGTTGAAAAGTCAAGTTGCATTGCATCCTCAAAGTGGTTATCCGCCAATGAGTTGGCCTCAAATGGTAGTCATTTAACTATTTATGAACTTTATATATATATATATATTTACTTGCCGAGTTGCTAAAATTTAATAATTTGTTAAATGTAGGATGAACAAACAAGCCACTCTCATTCGAAAATAGTGAACGTGTTAAGCCTAAGCAAACCCAACAGAAAGAGTTCGGGGCGGCTTCATAAATTAAAAGGTCGTCGAATGCTTTAAAGTTTCATTGAAACGATTCGCGAAATCGCGAGAATCAAGAATATTCCAATAGTTGCACCTCAAGAGATGTATGAGGCGTTGGGAAGAGTGGATCGAGTCTGAGGCAATTGTAGACTTGAACGTCAAAGGGAAGGTTGATATTAGTTTTATACATTGGTGGGCAATGTTAACTTCAGGTCCATTTCTTTTATTTTTTATTTTTTAATAGAAAGGCACTTTTATTGTAGCAACCAAACACCCTCTTATAGCAACAACTAAACACCCCCGAGAGCGGCCAACGAAGCACCCTCGATCACCTTTGACAACAGAAGAACACCACCCTTTTTACACCCTGACAACGCTGCAACCAAACGCCCTTCAACACTCTTGACAACAATACTATTGACGTCAACCAAACACCCTCTGAAAGCAACTAACTGGTATTTCATTTTCTTGATAACAGGCATCTACATTCAATTGTAAAAGGTCTTCGTGAAAACAGATGCACTTTCCTCAACCCGCATCTCATCTCATCAAGTCAATGTTTAAAAATGGTAAAACAAGTCGTGGAATCACATTCTTGATACTAATTTAATGCCGAAACCCGGAAAAAAAATATACTTGGCACCTTATTTGAAGGGTTGTTGTCTTTGCTTGTTATCTGGGATAATATTGCATGTGCTTTGTATCTATAATAAATGATTGAAACTTTTGTGCATGAGTGTCATTGGCTTCTTTTAGTGGTTTACTTGCCCAACATGCGGACGGGTTATATTGTGGATTCCGCTAAAGAGGATAGTGAGAAAAATTATTATTTCCCAGAGATAGTAGAGAGGTAAAATATTCTAATATTGACTTTGAGTTGACATATAAGTTTTGAGAAAATAGTTGAAGTTAACGAAATGCCATTGCTTTTCAATATAGGGCTTTCGAGATCAAGTTTGATTGAATGGCTGGGTAAATAAAATCTAAAATTGTTGTGTATATATAATTGATTTGGTTGTTGCATTTAGTAAATATGTTTGTTTATTTAATTTTAGTGTTTCCAACAAAGGTGTGGATGGGAGTGCTGGATATTATATGATGAAGTTCATGCATGACCTTGTTATAAAAAAACAAGACGACTTTCCAAAAAGTGTAAGTATTTCCTTTTATTCCCCTCGAGATTATAGTGGGTTAGGTGGGATTGCAAAGGCCGGTGGGATCTTTGCGACTGGGTTGGTTGTCTAATACTGATGGGTAGACTCTTTACTTGTGGCGGTCAGTATATTAGAAGCAACCAGTGTATACCCGTATGCTATAAGTAGTGTTCACAACTCTATCTCTTTATCACATACCCAATTATTCAATATTTTAGTATGTAGACCACTTTGTTTATATGTATCTCCTTAATGTGGTCATTTACTTATGGTCAAGTCCTTTAACAAAGAAAGTAAAGTTGGTGACTGAATTTTTATATGCAATTTGGACTAAATAAGATGCTAGTATATCATGTTATATTAAATTTGGACTGTAATTGGAGTAGTAGCTTACTTGTAATATACTTTGCTATTAGTAATATGTAATAGAGGGTCGGCTGGAATTTTGGGTAGAGGCTAGCGATGCAGTAGTGCAAAAATTCCGTCTTGACTAGCGACTGCGATTAAACCGGTCGTGTGTCAAATGGGTTGAACTAACATGTTATAGGCAATATGGTTACTTGAACTAACATGTTACATGCAATTTGACTGATTTTGTTGGTTTTATTCTTGAAAAAAATATGACTAATATATATCTATATTTGTTTTATAGCTTTGAAGGATACACGCCGTTTACAACGGCGGAGATCGGCCAGAAGTAGCTTATCTAATCTTGAACAGTTTTATAGGGATGTTATGCGATACTCTTTTAGAACAATGGCTCCTCGGTAGTCCACGTTTATGTTTTAGTGATGATAATGTTTTACGATTGTAATGGGTAGCACTTTTATATTTTGGTGATGATGGCGTTTAAAGATAACACTTTTGTAATGGATAACTTTTATATGTTTTAGTGTATGTTGCGATGTAGATTCTTTAGGAAAGTATTATGGTAGTGTTTGGACTGGGTTTTAGAAAATGGTTTTGGAATTTTTTTTTAAAAGCATATTTTGGTGCGGTTTTTAAAGCCGTCACCAAAAAGAAAGATTCAATAAACTCTTTGTTGAAGACATTTGGTAGGTTTGTATTAAAACCGCGAAATAATCATTCCCTTTCGGTTTGAAACCGCATGGCCAAAGCCCATTTTATTTTTTTATTACGCTAGTATTAGGTACGGTTTTAAAACCGTACCAAAAGGCTTTAAAAACCGCACCTAATGATTTTTTTGTGTAGTAGTGGCGGTCACAAAGCAATAATAGTACAAGATTATTAGATGTGGTCTACTCTTGGTCCTTATCTGATATAATCAACAAAAATCTCTACAGATTTCAGGTTCTTTATTGTCTCTTATTTTTCTTCACATGTTCACGGGTTCAAGTATGGATCATGCATGCATGCATGTAGATCTTAGATAATTTATTTATGTATATCATCAAACTGAAGATGCTAAGTTAGGGTTCAAGTCTCTGGAAAAGATGTCTAACAATTTATGTATTCTTTACTCAAGGAACCTCAAATATCTTGGAAAATATGAACTGATTGATCGACCAACATAATTTACTTAATGGATAATTAAATAAAGAATTTGATGACAATACTACATAATCTTAAATAAAAAATACACTAATGACTAAACTAGAGTAATGAAGAAAAAAGTCAAAAACTCACTAAAAAAAAAATAGTAGTATCATTTTACCACACTTTTAAAAAGTGTGTAGAATATTTTGAAGATTTTTAACATTTATGAATGTGTAATAATTGGTTACATAAATAAGTGTGAACAAATTTTAAAAAGTAAAAGAGTTTCCACACTTATACGTGTTTTAAAAAAAGTTAACACTTTTAAGTGTAAAGAAATTTAGAATTTGTCCAAACTTTCAAGTGTTCTTATATTTGTAACACTCAAATTCTTCGCACTTTTTCTGTGAAGAATGAGATGTTCTGAAATATAGTCACACTTGTAACTAATAAGTGTAAAAGATAATTCTTCACTTAAAAGTGTGAACTTTCTGGCTGAAACACATATAGATGTGAAAACTTTTTTGTTTTTTAAAATTTGTTCACACTTATTTATATAACTAATTTTACACTTAGTGTGATAAAATGACATTTTTTTTGTAGTGACTATAAGAAGCAAGACTTTCACCAAAAATTGGCTCATTTTGATATTTCAGTCTCGACGCTACAATCTATCAAACAAGTCAAATTTGGGCTTATATGTGCTTATGTGGTTTCGGCCTATATTTCCTAAGCCCATTTTTTGGGCATATGTTGAAACTTATGAGCTTATAATTTATTACTATGTTATAATAAGCTTATATAATCGCTTTGGGATTAGTTGGCTCGCAATGTCGAGTCGGAAACCCAGGTAAACAAAAAAAAACTTAGATAAGCCCATAAGTTTCAAAAGAAGCTGGAAAATATTGGCTTATGAAACATGAGCTGAAATCACATAAGCTGCTCATAAGCTAAAAACTAAGCTTAAACAAACACGTATGCCCCCTTAGTAATTAGTAATTTGTTATTCATTTTGATCGAGTGAATCAAGATATAGAAATGACTTTAATTTTCGACATCCCCTTCAATTTTAGGATTGAACGAACAAGTTCGACATCCCCTTCAAGGCTTCAATTGTATACGATAACTTTATTACAAGATTGATAGTAGGCCTTTTCATTTTCAACAAAGTTATCATCGGAGACATATCTATGAGAGTGTTTCCCATCAAAATGCAATAACTGATGATAATTATGTGATTTTCACAGGTGACAGAAGTGCCATTGACATTTCCATCCGAAACCGACTACCTTAACTCGTTCACCAATCTGCTTCTTGAGGAAACACGTGCAGAATTGCATTCTCAAGTTACAGGAATTCGTAATGCACCAACAAGTCGTGTTTATGAGTTTCAGAGTTCAGTGTCGGATGTTCCTGGTGAACGGTCCTATAACATAACTTTAACTAAGATGAGTAGTTATTCACCAAAAGGCGGAGATCTTATTGTCTTGGCACCACTTAAACCAAGATGCATTGATGATCTTGATCGACCAAACAGCCCTTTTCTCATTGCATTTGTTAATAGAGTGGTCACTCGAAACCTGATGAGAGTTCAAATTATGTCATCCAAGCGCGTTGATTCACACCCAGCTGTCACATCGAAATCATCAGACACATTTGTTGTTTATCTCACAAACTTGACTACAAATATGCGTATATGGCAGGCTCTTAATGCAATATCAGGCAGGATAAAACTCATTCAAAGAACATTGTCATTCAGTCCTCCTGTAAGTACTAATTTGGCCATACAGATCATACATGTATATTACCATCTTTCAACATAAATTACGCGACAAGAAAATCCTAGTCATTAGTGACAAGCCAGACATGTCACTAATAGGTCACAAGCTTCCGCCAAAGTTTTCCAATGAATTGCTTAGATATAGTTTATGTTTGGCACAACTAGCTAGAAGCTGTAAGTTAGAGCTTATTTTATAGGGTACTTTATAGCTTTTCTTTTAAGAAAAAAATGTTTTTCAAAAAGCGCTAAAAAGCCTTGTCAACCAACAAAGCTATATGTTAAAATACTTACTCTCAGTTAAGCTACGCTCATACATGCCCTGTATCAAAGATGGATTGCAAGAGTAGTTTGAAAAGAGTGTTTGTAACTTTGGACTTTGATCTATATTCTTTTTTTCTTAACAAGTGTCTGTACTGCCAATTACTAATGCCTTTTGGCTACATTCCTTAATTCCTTTATCTTACACTAACACCGACACTTTTCTATATTCTAAGGCATTTTGATAGTGGAAGTTGCAAACTAGACAAATGTGTTTTATTTATGCTTGTTTATGCACAGGAGGATGCTAGGAACTGCAATTTGTGTTGTACAGCAGGAGAAAAAGGTGTTATTGACGCGAATCTGAGGCAAGCTTTTGATTCTTTTAAGTTGAATAGCTCACAAGAAGCTGCAGTGGTTACTTGTCTTGCTTCTAACAAATGCATTCATCAAAATGATATTAAATTAATTTGGGGTCCTCCTGGAACCGGGAAAACTAAGACTATTGCATCGCTATTGTTTGTGTTGTTAAGGACTAACCATAGGACACTTACTTGTGCTCCTACGAATATTGCAGTGGTAGGAGTTGTGAAGAGGTTGTTGAGTTTAGTTAGGAATCATGATTTGGGATGTGATGCTTATGGGTTAGGAAACATAGTTTTACTTGGGAATGAAGGACGAATGGAGATTAATGAGGATCATAAAGACCTTCTCGATGTGTTTCTTGACCACAGAATTGACATACTTTCGGAGAATTTATGTCTGTGGAAACTCTCTACTTACTACATGATTTGTTTTCTTGAAAGTGAATATGGGGTTGAATCCACAAGCAAGAAATTTTGTGATTCTGAGACAAGCTTATTCTATGTTACAGGAGCTTGTATACTCATTTGCCTACATCTGTGCTTCCACTCGATTACGCGAAGAAAATGTATCATATCATTGATTTGCTTCAGAAGGTTGATGAGAAGATGGTAACTACAAATAAACACAACAGTGAAGCTTTTTTGGTAATAACAGACTGCCTGCAAGCACTCAAGGACTTTCAAGCATCATTTGGCCTCCCTATATCATGGAAGAGGGATGAACTTGAGGGTTTTTGTATAAACAATGCTTGTTTGATCTTCTGTACTGCCTCCACCTCAATTAAATTGTGCAGGTTCGGAATGACTCCGATAGAATTCGTTTTGATCGATGAAGCTGCACAGCTTAAAGAATGTGAATCGATTATTCCATTGAAGCTTTCTGGAGTTCGCCATGCTGTGCTTGTTGGGGATGAAAGACAGCTGCCGGCAATGGTTAATAGCAAGGTTACCGCTAGAAAAATGCAACAGAAAATATGTTGCTAATACCTTCTTTTGTGATGTAATAAACTCATCTAAATGTTTATAGCAACCGGATTATATACCGCACAGTAGCGACACATTTGTAATGGAATTCTTACTGAAAAACTTTTTGGTATCATTAATTAAAAGTTATTATTTATTTATTTTTGTAGTTTTGATGTTGGTAGCAAAATGAAGATGAATCGATTTAATAATGCAAAAGTACTGTTTTAATTATGTCAGATTTGCGAGGAGGCTAAATTCGGAAGGAGTTTATTCGAAAGATTGGTGTTACATGGACATGAGAAATTACTCCTCAACGTTCAATACAGGATGCACCCAAGAATTAGCTTGTTTCCTAATACTGAGTTCTATGAAGGGAAGATTGTAGATGCTCCTGATGTCAACAAAACATATCGTGAAAATTGTTTTTCTGAAGGCGGTATGTACGGGTCATACTCGTTCATCAATGTAGATTCTGCAAAGGAGGAACTTGATAAAAACAATAGCACGAAAAACATGTTAGAAGTTGCTGTAATCACCGAGATCGTTTCAAATCTTTTCAGAGGTAGATGATATAGTTGCCACTCTGGATATCTGTTTAATTTTGGTTTCTTTAATACATTTTTTTTCTTTTTCTTTTTTTGACAGAATCTGTTGCCAAAAAACAAAAAATTGCTGTTGGGTGCATTTCACCATACAGGGCTCAGGTTAATGCACTTGAAGAAAAACTCCGCAAGTACATCCATGAGGCCAGCTCTTTTTTTTCTCTAAAAGTTCGATCCATCGATGGTTTCCAAGGTGGCGAAGAAGATGTCATAATTTTCTCGACAGTGCGATGTAACTGTGACGGATCTATTGGATTCTGTGCGAATCGTGAAAGAGCAAATGTAGGGTTAACCCGAGCCAGGCATTGCCTTTGGATTGTAGGAAACAAAGGAACCATGATCAAGAGTTGCTCGGTATGGACAAAACTGGTTTTAGATGCAGAAAACCGTGGGTGCCTCTATGATGCTAGCGACGACACGAATTTGGCTAATGCCATGGTGCATACGATGGTCGAGTTAGGCTATTTTGGGTTGTTACTAAAATCCGACTCGATACTCTTTAAGGAGGCAAAATGGAAGGTACAAAACACAAAACTAAATGCTTGAAGTCAAATATACTGTATATAACTCTGAGAAATTATAATTACGTTGATTTTATGGCAGGTTAACTTTACCAACAAGTTTTTTGAAAGACTATCTAGTATCTCAAACCTTAACGTGCGTAAACAAGTTGTTACTCTTCTTGTGAAGCTTTCAAGTGGTTGGCGTGAACTCGGTGACAACAGTAGTAGCAAATTCTTTGAAAAACAAGGAATTTGTAATATTCTAGAGGCATATTGTGTTGATGAACAGTTATATCTTATTTGGAGTGTAGACCTTGTCTATGAGTACTCGTTATGTACTCAGGTTCTAGTGTTTTGGGACATCTTACCATCGTCTCAGATTCAACATCGTGCATTGTGTTTGGCAAGGGTTTTTTGGAATTATACAGCAGATACAATCAATCGTTGTCTAACCAAACGTTTTGAAAGGTAAGATCGATTACACTTCAATTTATACTTGCAGAATTCTATTTGTAGTTTGAAAATACTAGTTAGTTATTTTCATATTGACAGAAATCGAGTTCTACCAGTGACTTGGCCTATCGACTCGGTGCATGCAGTATCTGAATAGTTAGGCGCCCTTGAACCAAGTAGCGTAACAGAGTTTCAAAACAACGAAGGAAGTGTGTTTTGTGCTACCAAAGCTCCATTACTCGCAGAGAAATGAACTCATGGCAAGAGATGAAATATCAGTACGTTGTGGATACAATTAGGCTGTTTTGTGTAAAGATGTAGGAAAAAATGTTGTACCATGTAATACGTGTGTGTTTCTTCTGAAATATCTTATTTTGCTGAGCCTGAAAACGGAATTTAGTTATTGTTGTATTATAACCAGGCTGGATCTGGGTCATTACATATTGTGTTATGCTTCCATATACGTATTATAATAAAAATATGTGTCGTCGGGTTTGAATTGGTTTTAATTCAAGCATTTTGTCAAATGTTACAGCTAGTTCTATTTTTAGTTTCCGGATTGAACAAACCCTTTTAAGTTTGATTGAGCGGGTTACGTAAATTGGGGCAACAAGGTAAAACACGTCTCTTGCAATTTGGGACATGTTTGATTTTGTTCTTTATGTCTGATATATAATAGAAGCACCATTTTGTTTGACATACATGCTATGTGTTAGTAATGTTTTAGCAACGTCAGATGAGATTTTTGCAACATATTTATCGACGTTTTACCACAATGGCACAATGTTATTGTCATTGCTGGTGAATGTAGTTAACGTGTTGCTACTTTTAAAGTGATACACACTAATAATTTTCTATTAAAATTTAGGGATATTTAAATACAATAAAAATGTAATTATATGGTGTAAACAGTTATCGAGTTAGATTTAAGGAAGGAAAAGAAATAAATTGAAAAAGAAACATTAATGGTTGTGTTTTTGAGTAATAATATAATTAAGGGACAATTGCATATATACTCATTAAAACTTAAAAACTTGCACATTTCCCCAAAATACTAGTTTTCAATGCATGATGTGCAATCTCTGATACAAGTTAAGCATGTTTTTGGTATATATGCAAATATGCATGTTTTAATGGGCATATATGCAATTGACCCTATAATTAAAGAAGAAAAGAAAAGAAAATTGACTGAAAGTTAGTACGATTTAGTTGATAACGAAAGTAAATTGTTTCCTCTCAAAATTAGGAGAAAAATGTTTACATCACATTACTTTGCTTTTCTTTACTAACAAAATGCCGTTTAGTTGGTGAAATTTTTTCCTGTTTTTTCAATTTCGAATTCCTAGAGAAGGGTTATTTTTTCTTTTCTAGAGAAGATTTTGAAAATGTGTTTAGATGGAGTTGTATTTTCCTTTTTTTTTTTAAGTAAAAAGATGTTTATATTCAGGCATTTTCTTTTATAATCAACTTCTTTTCTTTTTTTGTTTCTTTTTTTTCTTTTTCATATTGGATCTTTGTATTTCTCATACGTTTTTATTCGTATTTAAACGTTTTTGTATGGTTTCATACGCTTTCATTCGTTTTTATACGTTTTTCATTCGTTTTATCCATTTTATGAACAAATCCGTTTTATACTTTTTACACGTTTTTATACTTTTATTCGTTCTTGTCCGTTTTATGGGTTTATCCTTTTTATCGCGGTTTTGCGTTTTATCGTTTTTACCGGTTTTAGCATCGTTTTGACCATTTTATACGTTTCATCTATTTTTATACGTTTTTACACGCTTTTAGATGTTTTCATACGCTTTCATTCATTTTCCTCCGTTTTTTTGCGCTTTCATCCGTTTTTACGTTTTTTTACTTTTTTACGTTGTTCCGTTTTTCCATTTTTTTTACATTTTATACGTTTTTTTTATACGTTTTTCCGTTTTTTTTTTACGTTTTTTTTTGTTTTTTTTTTTCCGTTCATATTCATTTTTGTACGCTTTTGTACGTTTTCATACATGTTCGTCCATTGTTGTTTGTTTTTGTTCTTTTTTGTCCGTTTTTGTATTTTTTGTGTACCTTTTTGTACATTATTGTATGTTTTATACGTTTTTGGATGGATAAAAACATATGAAAACGTACAAAACCATAAAAAAGGCAAAAAAAAAATAAAAAAAAATGATGAAAATGGAATGAAATTGATGAAAACGGACGAAAACATACAAAAATACATAGAACGGACGAAAACCTACGAAAACAGACGAAAAATGGACGAAAACATATAAAACGGATGAAAATGTAGAAAAACGGACGAAAACTGATGAAAACGTCTAAAAGACGTATTAAAACGGACGAAAACGTATAAAGACGTAATTAAAACAGACGAAAAAGAACGAAAATAACTGAAAACGTATAAAAATGGACGAAAATGTACACGTATAAAAACGTACAAAAACGGACGAAAATGGATGAAAACGTATAAAAACGTATAAAAGCGCATAAAAACGGAAGAAACGTATAAAAACGAGCGAAAATGGTTGAAAACGTATAAAAACGGACGAAAACGTATAAAAATGGACGAAAACGTATAAAACGGACGAAAGCGGATGCAAACGGATGAAAATGTATAAAAGCGGACCAAAACGTACAAAACCGGACGAAAACTGATGCAAACGTATAAAAGAGTATAAAACGGACGAAAACGTATCAAAATAGACGAAAACGTACAAAACGAACGAAAACGCGTAAAAAAGAATGAAAAATGTATAAAAACGAACGAAAACGGACGAAATTGTATAACAACGTATAAAAACGGACGAAAACGGATGAAAACGTATAAAAGCGTATTAAAACGGATGAAAACGTACAAACGGATGTAAACGGTTAAAAACGGATGAAAACGTATAAAAACGGATGAAAACGATTAAAAATATATGAAACGGATGAAAATGATTAAAAACGTATAAAAACAGATGAAAACATATAAAACAGACGAAATGGACATATAAAAAAATGAGAATGAAAAAAGTGACAAGAGTAAAATGAGTTTTTCTAATTTTTAGTTAAAATTTAAAGAATGAGAATTTCACTATTTTTTAAAATTGTTGGGAAAAAATGTAAATAACGGATTTTCAAATTTTCTCTTTTCATATAACAAGTTTCCTGAGAAAATGGAATATTTTTTCACCAACTAAACGACCGCTAAATGATTCAAAAATTAAGCTTTTAGATAACGCGAAAATTAAAAGATGTTAAGGTGGTCATTTGACAAAATAATGTTCTTAAAGGCTTACGTATCATAACGCCACGCATAAGGCGCCATTCCAACGTGGATGGTTTTTGGCTTGAGCCATTTATGTGCCACCTTACCCCCTGCCAATCTCCACGCCATTGAATTGGAGTACGTCATTCTTCATTTTTTTTAATTGAGTTTTTTTGTTGAGTTTGGGTTTTAATTGGGCATGATGGGTTTTAAAAGTGATGTTTTTGTCTAAGTGATGAGCGGGAGAGTATTTTGGTGTGTGAATGTGAAAATAAAAATGCTAAAATAACGATGATGTGACAAATGCCTTGAGGGCAAAACTATCTAGAAGGTACACCCATGCAGATATCGGACACCCCTCACACTCCATCAATTTCCGGTAAGCATTTTTCAACTTTTTTTTTTTTGGGTTCTTACTCGACATTGCAAGCCGACTAATCCCAAAGTGACTACCCTTTTAAATAGCTTGAAGTCATCGCAGATAAACCTTTTCTCCCCAAAGTTTGAACCCGAGACCTCTTTCGTTGTATAATTTAACAATGTAACCCAGTTACGCCTTCTTATACCTGTTTATGTTTTTGTAAACAAATAAGTACTGCTAATATGTATAGTTATTTTGATATTGAGCTCTGATGACGTCATCACATGCGTTTTCATTTTTTATCTTCGCAAATAAGTATGGTTAGTTAGTTAGTAGCGATTTAATTATAGTTTGATATTGGACTCTGATGACGTCATAATTGACGTGTTCATTTTATGATTTATACGCATAACTACTTTTAGAATGTAGAGTTGAGTTTGTTACGAGTCTGTTATATGGCTATTGAGCTCCGATGACGTCATCATATACTAATAAGTACGGCTAGAATGTTAGAACTGAGTTTGTTGAATAAGTTAGTTGCCGTTTAGTTACTAGTTAGTTATAGTTTGTTACATATCGCTAACGACGATCGTGATATTGTGATATTGAGCTCCTTTGACGTCATCATATACCAATAAGTACGGCTAGAATGTTAGAGCTGAGTCTGTTAAGATTAATTAGTTGTCGTTTAGTTACTAGTTAGTTATGGTTTGTTACATTTTCACGATTCTTATTGATAATGGTGGCCGTGTTACGTAGTATTTTGTAATTGAACTTTGATAACGACATCATATATGTGTCGTGTTTGATTTATAAACATGAGTACGGTTATAATGTGTTGGAATTATATAACATGCCTAATCATAAATATAAACAATAAATATCAAGTACACATGCGGAAGAGAATAGGAAAAATTAACGAATAATTAATCTTTTATATAATAAAAGAATTACATCATTTCGGAGTGTTTTTGCAAAACCCTTCTTATTGAAAAAAAAATTAAACCAATAGGAGAGGTCGAATTTGCCACATAAGCAAAATCGAGCAATATGATTGGTCAATAGAAAGTCAAATTAAATTAGTTTTGGTCAAACTTAATAATTTTGGTGGAGAAATATTGTTAAGAAAAAAAATGCATAAAAATATAGGTGTCAAATTTATGAAAACATAAACTTAAAAAAAGAGGGAGTAATTAATAAAACTTTAGTGGTTGAATTTTATATAAATTATATAGAGCTAAGTGTAAAATTACAAGTTTCCATGTTTTTTAATAACTTTATAAAAAAAAAAAAAAAACACTTTTACATAAAGGTATACTTTATAATATTAGTAACGGGAATATAAATATCAAATGGTAATCACGAGTTACTATGATATGAAAATAAATATACGCGATTCTACTTATAACAACGACTCGTGAGTTATTATTTAAAATTTATATATGGATATCCATAAAAACATTTTAAAAACTTTAAGGAGCATATTTTAACTTCATCAACGCTCATTATGTGCTACTAAACTTCCACATTTTGTACAACATGATATCAATAGTTAAAGTTAAACAACAACATCAACCTCAACGTATGCAATGAGATAAAAGCGTTTTACAAAGCTAAAAAAAACATGGGTTAGATAGTCATTAGTTAATTTAGAAGGTGTTTTCCTTAAATTATAAAAAAAAAATGCACGCATCACAATCCTTATTTCATAACAATAACCTCCTTAAAAAAAATTACGTAGGTGATAACCTAACTTTATTCATTGAAGTGATGTTTCATCAAAAAAGAAACAAAAAGCGTAATAGTTGGCTGTTGTAAAGAAATAAAAGTATGTACATGAGAATTATTAAGCAAGAATATATACTTTTTAATCAGGTTATTACGTTACTATACTGCGATAATGTTATTGAGTTGGTAATCACGGATGTGAGATACAACCATTCTTCTATACTTATGATTTATGTGTTAACTTTTTTGCTTGAATATAATCCGAAAGAGACTTCAATAGAACTTTGGCTTGTGTCTTATCTAGCTGATAGTTTTTAGTAACTTTTTTTATGGTTTAACTTTTTTGTTATACACACCAACTTTTAGTAATTTTTTTATTTTTTATTTTAAATGTTTTATTGAAAAGTTCTACGCTTAATATTTGTGTTTTTAATATAAACACACTAAGCTATGATAGAATTAGTTGTGAGTTCGGGGTTTTTTTACTAAGCTTCTCAAAAAAGCTTATAGCTTTATCATAAAATTATTGTGTTATGGTAATTGAATAAGTCAATAAGCACATTTAATAAGCATACCAAACACCGCTTTAGTGATAATCTGAAGTTTTCTTATTTGATGTTATGAATAACTTTGTTGTTATCCTCACAATAATGCAACATGTTAGTGGTTTTTGCAGTTTTATAATCTTAATCATACTAAAGTGTAATGCAATTTTTTGTGTACGTTTTTTAGAAGAGGATTGAGTATCAACACATGATTGTCGTGGAAGGATTTTCTACGCCTGCTCAAGTTATGAATGTATAATTAAGTTGAGTTGCTGATTTAGATAATATATGAATGTATTTTAATGTACCAAAGATGTGTTTTAGTGCCTATATAGGGAATTTTATGGTAGGAATGTTCGAATATGTGAGGTCGATACATGTTATACGGTTAGAAATACGTGAGTTTATTGGGGCACACACGTAAGCAAAATCGTGAGATGTGATTGGTTAATAAAAGTCAAAATTAAATTGATTTTGTCAACCTAAATTTGGACATGCGTGACCGGAGTCGTAGAGTGCCGCATCTCAGCTTTCTCGACAAAATGACTTTGAAATGACCAATGTGGGGTGTAGGTCGAGGATCGGTCGAGGCAACCAAAACGAATCGGTCGTTTTTCAACCGATATTTACACACACTTTCCTTTCAATTTTTTTTTTTTTTTTTTTTTAACTTGCTCATCGACTGTGGCAACTTGGTCGTGTCTAGTCATTGGAGAGAATTCATTATTTCGCCACGTAAGCAAAATCGTGTTATGTGATTGGTTAATAAAAGTCAAAATTAAATTGATTTTGGTCAAACTTTAATAAATTTGGTGAAAATTTTTAAAAATATAGGTGTCAAATTTGTGAAAACAAAAACTTAAAAAAAGATGGGGTAATTAATAAACTTTAGTGGTTGAATTTTTAAAAATTATATAGAGTTAAGTATAATATTATAAGCCTCCATGTTTTTTAATAACTTTGGACTATAAACAAATAACCCCTTATACTTTATACCCTTTATACTTTATATCTTAAAAAATACAATGTATATGTTGTTTTAAAATAACAACATATAAATTTGCATAAGATTATAAGTATCAATTTTTTTACTTTTTACGTTCAATAAGGACACACTTATTTCATTTTTAAAGTTTAACTTATGTGGACACGAGTTTACATTTTAAATACAGCTAAATTACTGAAAACGAAAATATAATTATCAAATTGTAAACACGGGTTACTTTAATATAAAAATAAATATACGCGATTATACTTATAACAATATTTGTAAAAACAAAAACTTAAAAAAATATGAGGTAATTAATAAAACATTAGTGGTTGAATTTTTAAAAATTATATAAGGTTAAGTGTAATATTATAAGTTTTCATGTTTTATAATAACTTTATAAATTAAACAAATTCACCTTTATACTTTATGCCCCCTATACTTTATATATTAAAAATACAATATATATGTTGTTTTAAAATTACAACATATAAATATGCATAGGATTATAAATATCAAAATATTTCTTTTAATATATAAGTTCAAGGGACTCATTTATTTTATTTTAAAAGTATGATTATGTGGACTCGAATTTGAATATTAAATACGGCTAAATTTTTGAAAACGAAAATATAATTATCAAATTGTAAGTACGGGTTCATGTATGAAAAAAAAAAAATATACGTGATTCTACTTATAACAACGAATCATGTCATTCTTATTTATTTATATAAGGATATGTAGAAAAACATTTTTTTAAAACTTTAAGGAATATATTTTAACTTGATCGACGCTAATTATGTGTTACTAAACTCGCATCTTGTGTACAACATAATATCAATAGTGAAATCTAAATAGCAACATCAACATATATGTCTGCTAAATATAGTTAAATCTTGTGTTATCTAAGAGAAATTTTTACAAAATTTTATTTTAACAAATTCTAATGGATATTAATATATAATGGAAAACTCGGGCATAAGTATATAATTATATGTAATTACCTTTAAACACAAAATATTCAGTATTAATACAAAATAAATTTTTTTTTGTCAAAACCCCGTGCGTGCACGGGTATTATAACTAGTTAACATAAACAAGAATATGCGTACCTTTCTTGATTCTAGCCGAACAAGAATCAAATCCACAAAACTAGCAATTGGATAAACCCTAATTAGGGTTTATAGGATTATGTGAATTACCCCTTACCGTTTTGTAATTCAATCCAAGAATACTAACAATAATGTGTTAGTACCACTTTCTTGTACACCATTACTATCATACAATTAAAGGAATGCTAGTTTTAATCAAACAAATAACTTTGCATTGCAAAGTTAAGGATCGACACCCTTGAGGTGTGTGTCGACCGGTTTTAGCAAAGAAACACACAAAACAAGTTTTTAGGTTTAGCTAATGAGTACAAGAGATAAATTACAAACACCTTTGGTTTTGTATTTATACCCAAACTAACTTGGTGAACAAGTTTGAGTTGTAGATGGGTTAGGTTTGGTCCTTGTGGCCGATCGATTGTGTTATCCCACAAGGGATTCCGGAACCTTCCCAATATTTACAATCTAGTCCTTTTCCAATTACATTTAACGACCGTTAGTCCATTACAACTAATTACTTAACGTCCGTTATGTTATTTCGTTTAATTAATAAATAAATACAACATTTATATTTAATTATTAACTTTAATTCTCATACGCAAAGTGTGCAATCCGTGGTCTCGAGTTCGATCCTAACACACGTCTATTAATTTATTGTACATTAAACCAAATTTCCCACTGGACATATCTTAATAATGTGATCACATCGGTTAGCGTCTAGCAACACTTCGATGCCTCTAGTACAACTCGAGTAAGGCTCCTGGAAAACCTTTTAATGATTTCTCATTATTATTATCATTTTGTTTCTAATACCATGTTAAATAAAGATATGGAATTAAGTCATTCTTTATTCAACTATTCTGTTTCTCGTTATAAGTGATTGAACAAGATTACCAAATCTTCTGAACATATTCAGGGGAGATCTTTGGGTGTGGCCACGTGATGAGTGTCTAAATACTCATCATTTTTGTTCCTTCTACACTGCAAAAACAGTCAAAAACACTTTGAAAAAGTCTCAAAAAGAGAAAAATATTTAGACGTATTTTTATGCATAAATTGTCAAATCTAGTCCCTAGTTATTCAAAACAAGTTAATTTTTCATAAAAGGCCCTCAGGGATTTTCAAGTTGTCAAAATTACCCTTATAAAGTTAGGTTTTTCAAAATGGCAACTTTAGTCCCTGAAGTTTCAAAGATTGACAGAATTTACCCCTGGACATTTTAATTTAAAATTATTATTTTTAGTCCTTGGATAAATTAAACTTGTCAAAAAAATGGTCCTTATAATAAACTTTGGAAAATTACAGTTTTGATCCCTGAAGATTCAGAATTGTCATGTTTAGTCCCTAAAGTTTCACAATTTGCAAAAAAATGGTCCTTTGATTATTGGAGGATGGCTAGAAAGGCCTTGGATCACTTTTCATAAATTACATGAATGGTCCCTGGATTTTCAGAATTACACATTTGGTCCCTAAGTTGTTAAAAGTATCCAATTTAAATCCCAAATCCAATAACTATCCTAAAGCCCAAAATCCCAAGCCCAACCATAACACCTTACCCATCCCACCTTTTACCCAATCCAACGTCAACCCATTAACGGTCAACGAGTTAACACCTCCTCACCCTTTTCCCTCCAAAACACACTTCACCTTCACTCTGCAACCAACTCCATCAACCTTATCACTCCACCTCCACAAACCAACAAGAATCATTAAATTCTTCCCCTTCCTTGCACTCAATCAACTCCAACTGGCAAATACCATTTTGGCGCAAAAGCCATCAACGGCTAAAAAGGGCTCCAATCATCCATATGGTTATTGGTGGGAAATGATCAGAAGACAAGGGGAAAGCTTTTTGTTGACTATATAAAGAGAAGAGAAGGCTAAAGACGAGGAGTTAGTTTTAGTTTTTTAGTTTTAATTTAGTTTTCTAGTTTTAGTCTAGATTTTAAAGTCTAGCTCCATCTTATTTTAATTGTCATGTTAGTGTAATTTTAAATTTACAGTTAATGCAAGTTTCAGTTTTAATTCCATTTATTTTATTATTGCAGTTTTACTTATTAGTTATGCTCCTGAGTTCTTCACTTCAATTTTTTAGTGTGCATCAAGTGTGTTTTAAAGCAATTTAAGTTGTTATAGTTATTGCAAACAGATTTTAGTGTGTCTTTTTCCCTCACAGTTTCAAAAATAAGAGATTTCTGCTCGACAACGAGTGTTTGGAATTAGCTTTAAAAGATTGGTCGAAGTGGTTTTACCCACTTTGACCGAAAATCAAACCGTATTTGATGTTTTAAACTTAGTTTCATCAACTGAAAAAGCATTTTACAAGAGTTAACAGGTTTAAAGAGTCATTTAGTTTCAAAAGAAAAAGAAAATTTATAAATCAATGCCTTTTTCACAAGCATTTTAGTTAAAATTAGTTAAGCTAAAAATTTTAAAAATAAAAATATAAAGTTAACTAGGTAGTTTAATTATTGTTAAAAGAAAAAATTCAAAAAATCGCTTTACTATGGCGCTATGGGTAGAATTCTGCTTTGGGCCATTTGATGTTCGTGCACGAGGTTCCTCAATCCCAATCTCAAATTTTCCTCAGCTTATTTATAAGTCAATAGCTTTTTCTTGCCTGATTTGTGGGGCAAAAGTAAGCTGGGTAGGTCGACTTCAAGTGCCCTCAAGCTCAGAAGCCATCTCACGCTCTAGCTTATCCAAAATAAGCTCCCAAGTAAGCCCTTTGGCTGTCGGTTGCAAAACACAATGAGACCCTTTCCTTCTCTCTTTTTTTAGTGCTTATTAGATATCCCTTTAGCTTATTTAGTGCCTTTTATTGCTTATTAGTAGATTTAGAATAACTTCAGTTTAGCTTTAGCTTATTAGGTGCTTTTTAGAACCATCTTGAGTGCTTATTTCCATTTCTTAGATTTAGGATTCCCCTAGTGTAAATTGATGCCAAGCTTGTTCCCCGATTTTATAGCTTATTTTCTTCATTCTTATCTCATTTTAGTTTAATAAAGCTTGTTCCTTAACTTCGTTGCTTGTTCAACTGCTTTTCATGTTCCATTGTGCTTAAAGATTTGCTAAGGGGTGTTTGTTTTGTGACTGTCCCAAACAGCAGCTTAGAAGCTGTTGTAACAGCTTATTATGAAGCTTTCAAGAAAATAGTTTTTACAAAAAAGTTGCACTTCGATAAGCTCTTTAGTTTGTAAAGGAAAAATTTTTTTTGCAAAACTAATGTGCCTGTGATTGAACCTGGTCACTTCATCCACCTCCAGCATACCGATTACACAACACAACAAGCTCACCATCTGCTCTAGTGAACTGTTTGGTTACTAGCATTCGTAAGTGTTTACTTAAAGAAATTGAAATTTTAAGTTAAAAACCAAAAATAACAAAAAGGTGGAGAGGCAGGCTCGAACCTGAGACCTCCCACCTTTGAGAGTGATAGTGTGTACCTGGATGACCAATTGCCCTTGGGTCTTTCTTGTGTTTTAACTTGCAACATTTATTACTTAACTAAGTTTGTAGTTTTAAGCTAAAGCTTTATTTCTAGCTTATTTCGTGGCTTATTTCCAAAACAAGCACATGTTTTCTTATTTTTCTTAGGCTTAGTATACAACATAGTAGTTTTTGTGAAATTTTCAGATTTTTCCAAAATCATTTAGTATTTTTAATTAATTAATTAGTTAAATCTAGTTTTTAATTCGTAGAAAATAAAATAAAAGTAGAAAAAATACCCGGCTTTTTCCTAAAATTATTTTTAGTCATTTAGAATGTAGGAAAATTAGTTTTGCACTCATAGGACTTAAATTTCATCTTTTTTACTTTCGGGGCTCGGTGAGTTCCCGGTTTTTCGCGTTTTTGCATTTTAACACCCTAGGATGTAATTTAGCATCATTTAATTGTTTCTTAGGATTGTATTTTCCATATCCGTAGGTATTTTACTTCTTTATTTTCGTTTTATTTCAATACGCTCACGTAATTTTATTTAAACGTACGTTTTAGGTTTTAAAACGTTAATCGATTTTAAATATAGAATTAAAATGACTTCAAAGTCTTTATTAGATTTAATTTCCTTAGTGTAATCAATCATCACCTTTTCCTGTTCAATATTCACCCGATCACAGATTCGTTGTATTTCAGTTTTCACACCTCGTTGGGACTTAACGACCCGGGGAAACACTAAACTCCTCTAGATCTTCATTGCATTGTTTCAATTTGAAGTTTATTACGGTTGACCATTCACAAGTGGTTAGCTTGTGTGATAAACTTGACGGTTGGAAGCGATCAAAATTTCGCATGCCGGCGGTGTCTTTCGCGTACTCGAATTTGAAGCATCGGTGTTGTTGAATATACATCCATTGTATATTTACCATCCTTATTCATATTTTCTTATTATTATTATATAAAAACAAAACGGTTCCCGAAAACATTTTAAAATCATTTTCAACAAACACAAAACCCAAAAAGATTTTCTTTCTTATTTTTACAAAATGTTTTTCATAAATACCAAAAATATTCCTCTTTACCCTCTTACCCTTTTTGATTCTTTATCCCTTTACCTCTATCCATTTGATTCTAACTTCTTCTATTCTCATGGAATCTCTCGACTACGACAATTCGGACAATTTGAAAAACTTCCTACGTTATCACAAATGTCAAGAATTCGTGTTGTTCGTGATGATCCATTAATTCTGCGTAGGGAAATGGAACGAGAAAGGGGTGACAAGGACCGTACTTCCACTCGATAATGGAAGTGCTAAATACGTCCAACCTACGGTTATCCAAAGACCTAACCCCTCAATTGCTCTTAAGCCGTCTAGAATTGATCCTAAACTTTCACAATTTTGGTTAAAAGCAATCATGCAAAATTTAGACCGGTGACTAGCAAGAATGACTTGCCTAATCTTCACGTTTCTCAAGAACAAGAACCAGAGACCATAACGGAAGTGGTGGAAATTGCTAGCTCTCAGAGCACACCACTTGTCCCACCTCCGGATTTTTCAAAATGTTCTTCGAGACTTGATAGTCATTCGGATCACCATGTTGGTTTTGTTGATTCTTTGAATGAACCGATTCCTTCTCATAACTCTCAAATGGAATCGTTTATTCCTTGTGTCGGTTGTGGTGAGCCTCTTTGGTTCACCATATCGCTGTGTATGCGTGTACAGTGTGGTAATGATATTCGGAACGGGAGTTGTTTGTTTTGTGGTTCGAGGAATTCTTTTGATTATGATCCTAATCCGAACTCATTTAACGACCACTCAAATTTTTCCAACTACCCACCACAGCCCGACTTATCTTCATATAATCAACATAACTGCTGTGAATTTTGTGGAGGTCCTCACCAACGATTTGAGTGTCAATCCGAAACACGTTTGTCATGAACGCTTTTCGGTGATGCTCAAACTTTGGTTATGACCAATATCCATATAATTCGCCATCCGGCTCAACAGTTTCTTGTTGTGAGAATTGTGGATGTCCTCACGATAATTTTCAATGTCAACCGTGGAATCAAAATTACTATACTTCCGGTTTTGACAATTTCCAACCTCCACAGCACCATACGGTTCAAACTCCATGTAACACCCCGCCTTTTTTGACCACAATATTGTCCGCTTTGCCCGCAGGCTCACGGCTTTGTTTTTGTGGCCTCATGTGAAGACTTCCCGCAGTGTCCCCAAGCCATACTACTCTTTTCAAATGAGCACGCTAAACTGCCAGTTCCTAAGAACTCCACCCGCAGTAGACCACAAAACGCGTTGTGTCATTTAAGGCGAATGTTATCTTATGAGCCCAGCATCTCTCCAGGCCACGGCCGATGTAGGATTTGCCTAGGATGTTACAATCACCCCCCCTTAGGGCTCCTCTTGTCCTCGATGAGGTTTGCCCCACCATCCCAACACCTGCTCAGGATTGGCTCGATACCACTTGTAACATCCCGCCTTTTTTGACCACAATATTGTCCGCTTTGCCCGCAGGCTCACGGCTTTGTTTTTGTGGCCTCATGTGAAGACTTCCCGGCAGGTCACCCAAGCCAGTACTACTCTCAAATGAGCACGCTTAATCGCCCAGTTCCTAAGAACTCCACCCGCAGTAGACCACAAAATGCGTTGTGTCATTTAAGGCGAATGTTATCTTATGAGCCCAGCATCTCTCCAGGCCACGGCCGATGTAGGATTTGCCTAGGGTGTTACAATCTCAAACAACTGCTATCACACCCGAAGCTCCTACTTACTCTCCGAACATGGGGGACGAGCATCTTGACACTGTTCCTGAAAAGGAATCGGACGAAGTCATAAAGTCTAGTGTTGAGAACCTTGTCCTAATCCCGAGAGAGTCACAGGGAACTTCTGATCATATGTGTGATTCTTCTTCCCCTCTTGAGTGTTCAAAAGATCATTTTGAGACTTTCTCCAATTGTAGTGAAGATTGTGCATCATATGGAGACATCGAGTATGTTGAGGCATCACTTCCACAATCTGATGTTGATCATCTTCTTGAGGAGTTCACCGATGAACTCACTCACATCAATCCACTTTCATCGGGAAGTGATGATGGTCTCTTTGATTTCGAAGACGATCTGGGAGAGATTGAAAGTCTCCCTTATAATGATTGTTCACTCACTTCTTATCCCAACAGTCCAATAGAGAATGTTGATCACTTTGTTCCTGAAACATTCAAAGCTACTTTCACCAATCCTCTATTTGAATTTGACTCTGAATTCACTTTAATTTATGAGAATCCACTCTTTGATACTCAGATTGAGGATAGTAATGAGTCAACAATGGAACAAGAGTTCACAAATTCACATCATGTGAATGATTCTCTTCATGAGAAGTTCGCCGGTGAACTCACTCATATCATGACTCCGCCGGAGTATGATCGCTTGGATGGCAAAAATCATGATCGGGGGGAAAAGTTCTCAATCATGAGAGTTTGTATTTCTATGACAAATTTTCCAACCCTCCCTCCCGAGATGCTTTCCAAACCAAAGAGCTCAACCGATAAAATCCAAACGAGTGCAACTGCACTTGATCCCGAGGAAGAAGATCTTATCATGATCGTCATCATGATTTTCCTTCTTTTCTTCATCTACCTGGTGACTTCCTCTCTTCTTCACTCGTTCGGGAGTGAGGACACTATCTTTGACCCCGGCATTTTCATTTATTATTTGTAAGCCGGATCTCTCTATATCTCATCGGTGTGGAACTTTCGCGTACTTCAATGTTTATCCAAACATCTTGAATGAAAGTCCGATGGAGATTGTCTCTTCCACTTACTTCCCCATGAACCAATTAATTCGGGGTCGAGTCAAGCTAGCGACTCGGTAATCAAAAAAAGTAGTTAAACATGGGTTTTCACCCGTGTGTACCACCCTAGTGTGGGGGAGTTGCCCCACATGTTGTATATAAGTTTTCAAAAAAAAAAAAAAAAAAAAAAAAAAAAAAAATTAAATAATGGCCGTAGTATTTCCCTTTTACGTTCTTGCTTTTCGATTTGGCATAACAGCCGGTTCTTTGAATATTGAGGGCAATATTCATTTCTAGTGTGGGGGGAATTCTCACGAATTTTATCATGTAATTATACCACCCAATTCCCCCATTTTGGCCAAAATTTTTTTTGGAGTAAGTGTTTTGCACTTACTTACGGTTATCAGTCCGCCATGTCTAATAAACAAAAGGATTGGCTAATCCAGGAGCAAACGGCTCTTGGTAAAGATATCTCAAATCCGTTGACGGCTTGCAATTTGCCCAAAATTGTATGGTGTTCATCTCACCATATCTTTAATTAGTGAAGAGTTGGCTAGCCCGCAAGTTTATGGCTTGTGGTAAAGGCATTGGAAAAACCATAATTGGTAATCGACTCACCAAAGATAATATTATCTAAGAGTTGGCTAGTCCGAGAAAGCAAGCGGCTTCGGTAAAGACAAATAAAATCCGTTGAAAGCTGGTGGTTTGCTCAAAATCATTTGGTTATCGATGTACCAAGGTTCTTACTTGAACTGAAACAATTGGCTACTCCGGAAGTAATGGCTTTTGGTAAAGAGATTCAAATCCATTAAGTTTTCTCAAAAGATTGCTAGGGACTAGCAATGGTTTAGTGTGGGGGATTGATGAGTGTCTAAATACTCATCATTTTTGTTCCTTCTACACTGCAAAAACAGTCAAAAACACTTTGAAAAAGTCTCAAAAAGACAGAAAAAATATTTAGACTGTATTTTATGCATAAATTGTCAAATCTAGTCCCTGGTTATTCAAAACAAGTTAATTTTTCATAAAAGGCCCTCAGGGATTTTCAAGTTGTCAAAATTACCCTTATAAAGTTCAGTTTTTCAAAATGGCAACTTTGGTCCTTGAAGTTTCAAAGATTGACAGAATTTACCCCTGGACATTTTTAATTTGAAAATTATTATTTTTAGTCCTTGGGTAAATTAAACTTGTCAAAAAAATGGTCCTTATAATAAACTTTGGAAAATTACAGTTTTGATCCCTGAAGATTCAGAATTGTCATGTTTAGTCCCTGAAGTTTCACAATTTGCAAAAAAATGGTCCTTTGATTATTGGAGGATGGCTAGAAAGGCCCTTGGATCACTTTTCAGAAATTACATGAATGGTCCCTGGATTTTCAGAATTACACATTTGGTCCCTAAGTTGTTAAAAGTATCCAATTTAAATCCCAAATCCAATAACTATCCTAAAGCCCAAAATCCCAAGCCCAACCATAACACCTTACCCAGTCCACCCTTTTACCCAATCCAACCCGTCAACCCATTAACCCGGTCAACGAGTTAACACCTCCCTCACCCTTTTCCCTCCAAAACACTTCACCTTCACCTGCTCTGCAACCAACTCCATCAACCTTATCACTCCACCTCCACAAACCAACAAGAATCATTAAATTCTTCCCCTTCCTTGCACTCAATCAACTCCAACTGGCAAATACCATTTTGGCGCCAAAAGCCATCAACGGCTAAAAAGGGGCTCCAATCATCCAATGGCTGAGATTATTGGTGGGAAATGATCAGAAGACAAGGGGGAAGCTTTTTGTTGACTATATAAAGAGAAGAGAAGGCTAAAGACGAGGAGTTAGTTTTTAGGTTTTTTTTTAGTTTTAATTTAGTTTTCTAGTTTTAGTCTAGATTTTAAAGTCTAGCTCCATCTTATTTTAATTGTCATGTTAGTGTAATTTTAAATTTACAGTTAATGCAAGTTTCAGTTTTAATTCCATTTATTTTATTATTGCAGTTTTACTTATTAGTTATGCTCCTGAGTTCTTCACTTCAATTTTTTAGTGTGCATCAAGTGTGTTTTAAAGCAATTTAAGTTGTTATAGTTATTGCAAACAGATTTTAGTGTGTCTTTTTCCCTCACAGTTTCAAAAATAAGAGATTTCTGCTCGACAACGAGTGTTTGGAATTAGCTTTAAAAGATTGGTCAAAGTGGTTTTTACCCACTTTGACCCAGAAAGTCAAACCGTATTTGATGTTTTAAACTTAGTTTCATCAACTGAAAAAGCATTTTACAAGAGTTAACAGGTTTAAAGAGTCATTTAGTTTCAAAAGAAAAAGAAAATTTATAAATCTGCCAGCCTTTTTCACAAGCATTTTAGTTAAAAATTAGTTAAGCTAAAAAATTTTAAAAATAAAAATATAAAGTTAACTAGGTAGTTTAATTACTGTTAAAAAGAAAAAATTCAAAAAAAAAATCGTTTACTATGGCTGCTATTGGGTAGAAGTTGCTGCTTTGGGCCATTTGATGTTCTATGCACAGGTTCCTCAATCCCAATCTCAAATTTTCCTCAGCTTATTTATAAGCTGTAAACAGCTTCTTCAGGCCAAATTTGTGGGGCAAAAGTAAGCTGGGTAGGTCGACTTCAAGTGCCCTCAAGCTCAGAAGCCATCTCACGCTCTAGCTTATCCAAAATAAGCTCCCAAGTAAGCCCTTTGGCCTGTCCAGCTGCAAAACACAACAGCAGACTGTTTCAGAAGTGTTGCAAAATTTATGAATTCTGCTCGTAGTCAAAACGGGATTTGTTTCCTTCAAATTTATTTTGAAGTATAATACTGTTGGCCCCCTCGTAGGGTTGTCAAGATGTTTGCATGGCCATGCCTAAGTTCTTCTGGAATATGTTCAGAAGAATTGGTAATCTTGATCAATCAAATAAAGCGAGAAACAGAATAGTTAATTAAGAAATGAGTGAGATCCATATTCTTATTAACATAGTATTAGAAACAAAAGGATAAGTATGATGATGAATCATCAAAAGGTTTTTTCCAGGAAACCATACTCGAGTTGTTCTGGGGTCATTGGCGTGTTGCTAGATTCTAACCAATGTCATTACGCATACTAAGATATCTCCAAGTGGGAGCTGTTGGTTTATGGATATATTTAATATGTGTATGACCGGATTCGAACTCGAGACCACGGGATTGCACACTTTACGTATGAGATTCGATGTTTAAATAATTAATATATAAAATATTATGTTTAATTATTAAATTCACAATAAACGACTAAACGAGCGATAAGTACTAATTGGAAGTGACTATCGGTCGTTAAATGTCTTCGGAATATGAAGAAAAGTAAACAAGCTAAGAGACGGTTTTAGGAACCCTCTTTTGGGCTTGTTTTTGGCCAAAACTATGGAATCCCACATCGGAAACCATAGTAAACTTGACATCTACCATAAGGCTATAAATACATTCCCATGTATTCATCCTTTGGTACACTTGATTTTATTAAAAGGCCAAATTCTTCTTTTCTTCCCTCTTGTTCTTGGTCGACGAGTGAATCCCCATTGTAAGGGATTTGCGAGTGACCTTGAGCATAACAAAGGTGTTTGGTTATTCTATTGTGATCAAGAACTAGCATTCGCATCGAATCGCTAATAGTACATGTGTACAAAAACGTGGTGTAACACACTATTGTTACATCAATTGGTTTGAATTGAAAACCGGTAAGGGTCAATTCGTTAAACCACATAAACCCTAATTAGGGTTCTTGAATTGAAGAGATCTACCAATTGCAAGAGGTATGTTACGCATCTTTCAGTTAATTAATTATTGTTATGATTCTAAGTCTTCCGCTGTGTACTCTGTGGTGTCTATATGATTTATTTGTTTTCATATATCTTAAACTCAACATAGTGACTAGTTGATGACTACTGGATGACAACTACTGGTCATCAAATATACTAATGAAGATTAAGAACAAGTCTAATGTATGGTCAAAAGACGATTGTATTTTTGTTTGTTCATGAGCCATTAGTAAGAGCAAGTGTATTAGTTAATCTCTCGGTTTTTCCTTGATCTCCATTCTCTCGTGAGGTTACCGAGAAATACAATTCGGTCCGCTCATTTTATGCAGGGTCCTCTCAATTATATGACAATGTTTGAAAATTTTAGTTTTAGTTATACTACTGTAGCTGTTTGCTGCAGTAACCATGAAGTGTGAAATGACATATGGAAAACACATAATCATAAACAAATGGATAACATAAAGTAGAAAACTCATTGGTCAATCATTATAAGTTGAGTTTTATACTTTGGAGCAAAAAATTAAACACCTCCCGTTTGTAATATTTGTGTTTTATGCAATATGCCCCAGTTTGTTTAAGGATTTCCTTTTATAATAGCAGAATGGATGAAGGGAATGACAGATGGATCGAGATAGAGGATGATGAAGAAAGTATTGATTCTGAATATGATTTAGAAGATGAAGAAGATGAAGATGAAGAATATGATGACAAGGAAGAGTAGTTGAAGAACTGGAGGAGATGACGTCACCATGGGTTTCAAGCTGGATGGATGCAGATGGTAAAATAGTTCATGTGATAATGGTGATTGACGATGATCTAAAAAATCTAAAGAATAGATGTCAATCTGATGATTGTTCTATTTGTTATCAACCTTGGACTAGTCATGGAAAACATCAAATTTGGTATATCTAAACTTTTTGTTTGGTGAGTTACAACTGCTATAAGAGTCATATACATACATACTTGTGTGATTTTATATTCCTACTTGTTTTTAGGGGGTATTTGAGATAGCCTATTTCTGCGTTTGTGCGTATCTGCTTAGTTTTAAGCATAATCAGTTTTGTTATATGCAAAACTACGTCTGCTTATTTTCAAGTAAATTAAGCAGATTCTGATAAGTAGGTAGAAAGCTGCTTTACGTTTCAAAGAAAAGTGGTAATAAAATGATTGTGCCATGAATTTGTTTACTTTCATATGCATACTAAGCTGGAAATTCAAGGGCTGCTTTTACTGTTAGTTGGGGTCATAAACTCATAATAGAAGAAAATATAGCTAAAACGGAAACGGGTCAAAGGGTTATTGAAAGTGTAAAATCTTGATAGAAAGTGTTTTGGGTCAAAGCAACCACCATTCATTTAAAAAACACAGTTGTCATAGGCAACCATCCATAAAAACACCTTATGCTACAGCCTTCAGTTGGTAACCAAATATCAGAAGTTATACTAAAGTATATTGAAATAACTGTATTAGCAAAAGTTTTGTTGAATTTACACATTTTGACTTTTACTTTTCTGTGATGACTGCTGCAGTTCTCTTCCTTGCGGACATCTGTATGGATTGTCATGTATAAAGAAATGGCTTCTTCAAAGCTCCTCTAGTGGGAAGGTATGGTTCTCCACTTTGTCCACCATAAGTAATTCACTTTTCGCAATTAACACTCTTGTCTTAATTACTTTTTATCAACAGTGACCTCAATGCAACACCTTTTGCTTATACGAGGATGTTAGACTTCTTTATGCATCTCGCCTTTGCGTTGCTGATCATCAAAAGGTGAGCGACCTCTTTGTTATAAGCTAGCCTTGAGTGCTTACGGAAGGTTGATGCACTGAAGTTGGTTATATGTCATTTGTAAAAATGATATTATCATTCATGCAGGTAACATCCACAAGACGCTTTCCATTCACCATAGAGGGTTCAATTGAATATAAGCATTACGAGTGGTTATGTAAGGTCGATGCAATGAAGCTGTGTCTTGACGAGAAAGATCATCTTTCTAACGTTGTGAAACAGCTTGATGATGTAAAGCATCTGCTGGATAAACTGGAGAGACAGTGGAATGATATGTTAACACGCGAGCTGAGAAATTGGAAGAGCGGGCTAAGGAATTGAATGACTCCGTTGATGCACGGCTGGCTGATGCATTGAGACGGAGGATTGATGCATTGAAACGGTGGGCTGATGTATGGGAACAGCGTGCCGATCCATTTGATCGGCGTGCTGATGCATTGGAACAGCGGCTTGATGTATTGGGTCGGCGGGTTGATGCATGTGAGCCTAATGTGACATTTTTTGTTGAAATACATTGAGCATCATATGAGCTTCTCACTAAAGAAGAACAAACCTCTAACACCCCGAGAGATTACTACTATCATCCATCAACTTTATTGTTCCTTATTACGATCATTATGCTTGGATAAAAATCAATAGTACTTTGCTAACTATTTAGTCGACTATGTCTATGGGAATTGAATGCTATCGAAATTTTTGGGGCAAAAGTCACCAAATTGTAACCGAAGTTTCACAAATGTTCCCCACACCTAATTCACAGATATATGGATGAGAGATGCACCCACCGATTTGTTATTCAAATGATTGTCATTAATACTTGACAATTACTTCATATGATACGGCGTTTGGTTCGCTGTAATTTGTTGTAATTGTAATCTGAATTACATTCCAATCATGTTTGGTTGGCAAGGTGAAATGAATTGTAATTCAGATTACATTACAATGACTGTTTGGTTTGCATTGTAATTGTAATTCAGTCATTACAATTACATCAAGTGAGGGAATCTAGATTACATAGGAAGTTGGATGGAAAGTTTTGAATTACGTCGTAATTCAGAATTTGTTTACTTTAATAATAATAATAAAACTAATAAATAATAATAATAATAAATAATAATAATAATAATATAATAATAATAATAATAATATAATAATAATAATAAATTAATAATAATAATAATTAATATTATTAAAATAATTATAACAAAAATAATAATAATAAAATTAAAAATAATAATAATAATAAAATAAAATAATAATAATAATAATAATAATAATAATAATAAAATAATAAAAATATAATATTAATAATAATAATAAAATAATAATAATAATAATAATAATAATAATAATAATAATAATAATAATAATAAATAGTAATAATAATAACAATAATAATAAATCATAATTAATAATTAATAATAGTAATATTAAAAATAAATAATAAAATAATAAATAATAATAATAATACATTATTATTATTATTATTATTATTTAATAATAATAATAATAATAATAATAATAATAAATAATAATAATGATAATTATCATTATTATTATTATTATTATTATTATTATTATTATTATTTAATAATAATAATAACAATAATAATTAATATAATATAATAATAAATAATAAATAATAATAATAATAATAATGTATTACTATTATTATTTATTATTATTATTTTACTATTTATTTTTAATATTATTATTATTAATTATTAATTATCATTTTTTTTATTATTATTACTATTTATTATATTATTATTAATTATTATTATTTTTTTATTTTATTATTATATTATTTTCTTTATTATTAATATTATATTATTATTATTATTATTATTATTGTTATTTCATTATTATATTTTTATTCTTAATATTCTTTTTTATTATTATTTTATTATTTTTTATTATTATTATTATTTTATTATTATTATATTTTTAATTATTATTATTTATTATTATTATTATTACTATTTATTATTATTATTATTCTTATTATTTGATTATTATTATTATATTATTATTTTATTATTATTATTATTATTGTTATTATGTTAACTTTTTAAGTTTTATAAAAAAAAAATTGAATTACATTACGTTGCGAGTCAACCAAACACATTGACAGATTTCATCAATTACAATTACAACACATTCCAATTCTTTAAATTACAATTACATCAAATTACAATTCTTTCCAAAGATTACAATTCATTTGAAAACATTCTGTGAACCAAACGCCCAAGGTGCAGTTTGGTTTATTATTAGGAATGGGTTTGGGTATTGGTTTGATTATAAGATGAAATGAGAATAGATATGTGCTTTGATATCATATCTAATATTATTGTTTGGATTATTGGCTATGTTTGGCGGGGGCTTAAATGGGGCTTGGGCTTTTAAAATAAGCCGGCTAATAAAATAAGTCTCGTTTGTCATAAGGCTTATGGAATGGCTTATAAAATAAGCCGGCTAAAAAATTTAGCCTCATAAAAGGGGCTAAAAACTTTAGCCCGGGGCTTATGAAAAATAAATTACTTATTTACCCACAATAATATCTAACATATATACAAAAACTCATTTAATTATGTCATTTTTAGTAATTTTGCAATAATAAGCCCCAGCCCCAGCCCATTTGCCAAACAAGTTTATAAAAATAAAAAACTTTAATTTCCGCTTATAATATAAGCCCCAGCTCCAGCCCCAGCTCTAGCCCCAGCCCATTTTGCCAAACATACCCATTGGTTGGGTTTGAGCTTTTAATTAAAAAAAAATTGATAGACTGGGAATCGAATCTAAACCCACCATGTAAGGTGGGTATGGTAATACCTTTATATTGAGGTATCATTTCAACATATAAAACCCATCTCAACTAACCAAACACCCTCAATCAATCCCATTCCCATTCCCATACCTCATTCCCAAAACCCTCAATCCAAACACACCGTAAATGTGTTGCATTAAGTATGAGCTATGGTCACTTATTTCCGACACAAGGCCAATGTGTATTTTGAGTTGGTTGTTCAAAACCATATGCCCACTTTTGTAGAATCGATTTAGCGTGGCTTGATGTGTGCTTGATTAGTGTAGCTTCAGCTATTGAAATGAACTCGATTCAATAATGTGGTTTTCACGTAGATGATGACACATTTTTATTGGGAAATGGCATCATATAGCAAGAATTTTTTTCATTTATTAAGGGTGTTTGGTACAAGGGTTTGGGAATTACGGTATGGCTATCATGTCCATGGTAAGTGTTTGGTTGATGAACATGAGAATAAAAAATGAAAATGACACATGTTGAGTCGTACCATAGGGGGAAGATGGGTTTTCTTAAGCCAAATCCTGCAACATTTGCTTCCGTATTATTTTCTTCTACTTAATCAATTTTATTTAGGGTCCGTTTGATATGTAGATGGGTTTATGATTATGATTTGAATTTGGATTTAAATTTGGTGTAGAATTAGAATTTGGATTTGATTTGGAGAGAGAAAATAATATTAAAAGATATATTAAATATTAAAATATAAATTAAAAGTTATATTTATATTTATCAATAATAAGAGGATAAAAAAAATAGATGTGAGGTGAAAAAATCATGTGTTCCCACACATGTCATAAAACCTCTCATCCCCCTCTACTTTTCTTCATCCCTTAATATTTACACTACCATCCAGGGACGGAGCTTGAGCAATATTATTGGAGGGGCCGAAATGTAGTTGTAATAATTTTGAGGGGGGCAAACCTATAATTATTTTACATTTATACTAATATTTTAAAAATTATATACAAAACTACAAAAAATAATGCTTAGTGGTCCTAGATTTGGGGGGACCACAACCCCCACTTGCCCCTAAGGCTATGCGCAGTGGTTCGGTTGAACCGATCGGTCGAGCAAGGTTAACTTCGGTTGTGACCAATGTGGAGGTGGGGTGAGGGTCGGTTGAGGAACAATGGCAAAGCAACTAGGTTGCCCAAGCAACCGAATATGAAACACATAAATGTACAAAAAATGTTAACGTTTGTCATTTTTTTCATTTTTTTTTTTTTTTTTTTTTAACTTTACCACTTTTACAACATTATAAATACCAACCTCAAACACATTTTTAAACACACAATTTCAAACACAATTCAACATAAAAATTCACATTCTCTTTACGCAGCATCATTATGGCTTGTCGTCTCCCTCATTCTGTTACTGATATGCGAACGTACGTTCAAAAATCATGCGCGAACGATGATGAGGCTAGGAAAGACGCTATTATACGCGTCATCCAATTCTTTGAGGACAAAAGGAATGAGAAGTCAAATGAGAGACAGTCTACAAGACTTGCAACGACATCCAGAATGAACTAAAAGGTGTTATCGAGAAATTCTAAAGGAAGCCCGCAGAGATGACGAAATTATTGGCAAGTTGTGGAAGTGTGTTCAACGGGTTACGAACAACATCAACACCAAAGTCATGGAGCTAGCGGGTGAACAAAGACGATGATCCAGGAGTCTCCGGTGAGGGATCTCCAGTAGACGAGGAAGCTTTGTCTCGCCTCGAGGATTATATACCTCCCGCGTTTGATCCTGCGGACGAGGAGTTTTCATATTAGGATTTAAGATTTAGGATTTATGTATTATGTATTTCGTATCGTTTAATTTTTAATATATTGTAATGTTTTTATTTATTTTTAATGAATTTTAATTTTGTTTTTAAAAATATTTGAATTAAAAAAAAATAAAAAAAAATAATAAAAAAAAAAATTCTCAAGTCACCACTGTGGCAACTAGGTCGTCGTCAGGTCGTCGGAGAGAGAAAGCTGATGTGGCACCGACGAACTAGGTCGCCATTGTGCATAGCCTAAGAAGCTTCGTGCATGCTACCATCCTAAACCCAACTTCTAAAAAAGCAACCAAACAATTAATTTTAACTTTATAATCTTAAACCTATCATAAACCCACGAATCAAACGGGCCCTTATTTCTAGCATATTTATTTGAGTTGTAGAATTTTATTTGAGTTGTGGAATGAAAAAAAGCGTTTTTGAATCCCATGCTAAATTGAAGAAAACTTATTTAACTTCTTACAAAATAAAAAAGGATTCATGCACAAAAGAGCATCCAGCTATAGGTAGATTTATATTTTAATACTTTATTATTTGCAATAATTATATTAGTTTACGGTTTGAAACTTTTTTGTACACAAAAAATGTACCAAACTTTTATAAACCGTATAACAAACTTTAAATGATATATTACAACATCCACAAATGGCAAAACTTTTTTTTTATAGGTTTATAAGCCTTATATATCATGCTAAATTATTTATTTATAATGCTTTTATTTTTTTAAACATATTTTTAGTTTTCTATTATGAATAAACTTTGTACAAACTTAATGCTTATAAAATGTTTCACAAAAACACATGCATTAATTATGAAAATGCTTATCGTTATAAATCTCATCATACCACTCTCAGTGTTTGTTTAAACTTATTTGTGTGCTTATGAGCTTATTTGTGTGTTTTGAACTATATATATAATCAAATCATATAAGCTCATGTCTCAAAATGGGTCAGAAAATCTGACCTTATAAAATATAAACCGAAACCTAATAAGCTCATAGGCCCACAAAAATAGGTGTAACCGTTAGACATAAAAAATAAAATTAAAATTAGAAAAAAAAAATGGATTTTAGAAGTTCCTTATAGGCCTTTATTTCATAAAAAATAATTTGGAAGAAATATTTTATTTGAACAAGCTTTATTATTATTCAAACATTTTAGTTGTATTAAAAATATATATATTTCCGACTGAAAGACACCACTAGCGATCATCTCTTCCGACAAGTAAGTAGCGATCATTTCTTTCATATGACCCCCTTTTCGGCTTATTTGAAACTTATGAGCTTATGTAAGTTTATTATATATATATACAAGCCCATAAAGCGAAACCACACAAGCTTGTAAGCCTAAAAAAAAGCTTAAACAAACACCTTAGATAAACAAAGTAGGCAATTTCAAAGACCCTGTATGTTGAAGTTATAATGGTTCATATGGTTGCAAATTAAGAATACGCTACTAAGGTTTTTATGTTAGTTTGTAAAACAATTTTCTCGTGAAACGAGGATAGATAAAAAGTTTTCGGGTTTTCGTGGAACGAATGGTTCAATGGTCCACCCTATGATTTTGTTTGCTTTTCCGTTTTTTCCAAAGGTTCTGTGTCGTTGCTGCTTATCAGTTTTACAGCTGTCTTGTAGAGAGACTATATCGACTAATCGGATGATTGGAGTTATAATTTAGCAGCCATATGCATGTATAGTATTTGTAATTATATGCAAACTACGGATTGTATGCATTGGTTTAAATATGGGCCTTTTTGAACAAACGTCAATGATGGCACTGATTGCAACAGTTCCAAAAACTCCATCCAAAAATAACACACGCGGTTCAACGTTTGTCATCTTGAACTGAACTATATGTAGAAGCAAAATTATATGGATTAATCGGGTTAATTGGAGCGATAATTTAACAAGCCGCATGTAGTTAGATTTGGCTACTGATATTTGGTGCTTGAGCCTGGTCGTGTCCTTCATGATGCAACTCTTTTTGCTTGTAATGACCTGTTAAGCGTTATTTAAAATGTTTACTGACTTGCTTCATATCTGATGTCTTCAAAACGATGTGCCGAGATTTTTACATTTAAAGTGTGCATTTTCTTAATAATGAAGGTACTCGTTTAGTTTTTCACTTGTCCGAAGTTAATTTTCATTTTCAGAATTTGTTCGCTTTGTATATATCTAAATGTTAAAACTAATACTAAGGGGGCATTTGGTGGTTCACGATTTTGAACTCATTGAGTTTATGTTCTCTGCATCATTTTATTTCACTAAATTTTATCTCTACCAAACATGCCCATAATTAAAACTAATTTTTCAGTAACAAGAATGGATGTAGAGGATCACAGATGGATCGAAACAGATGATAATGAAGAAGAACATGATGATGAATTAGAAGAAGACGAAGAAGATGAAGACGGAGCCGAAGATGATGATGATGAATTAGAAGAAGAAGATGAAGATGAAGATGAAGCTGAAGATGATGATGATGATATAGAAGAAGATGATGAAGGTGAAGACGAAGACGAAGATGAAGTTGAAGAAGAAGAATCTGAAGAAGAAGAGGAAGTGGATGAACTCAAGGAGATGACGTCACCATGGGTTTCAAGTTGGATGGATGAAGATGGTAAAACAGTTCATGGGATTATGGTTATTGATGACGATCTTAAGAATCCAAAGAATAAATGTCAGTTTGATGATTGTTCTATTTGTTTTAAACCTTGGGCTAGTCATGGAAAACATCAACTTTGGTATGTTTTAACAACCTTTTCTATCTATATTACTTATTCTTAACTTGTGATTCTATTATTGTTGTTGTATTAAAGATGGTTTATGTGCAATTGAAAAAAAGCATCAAGCTTTATGTGCAATTGAAAACTTCGTATGAGTTAGAGTGGTTGTTTGGGTAAGTGCTACATAGCTTATTGTATCTCAGAGAAGCTAGTATGCACTTTCAGGGTGTTCGGGTTATCTCTTGAATTTGGGCTTTTTGAAAAAACATAATTGTTCAAGTATAAGCTTACCCAAACACCCCAACCCAAGTGAAGAAGAAAAACCAATAATTTTTCTTTGGTTAAATGGGTAAACTGTGATCATTTCAAGGTCTTACCCGATAATGACCTTTTGATAAACACTGTGTACTGGAGACTAACTTCGTAAGAGTCAACATGCTTCGGGTCCTTAATCTTTTGTTTTTTCGACTACTCATATGATATTAGTTTGTCCGTGGTCTTACCAAAGATGATTAATATACCTTGAACATTCTATTTTGCTGAAAAACACTGGATTAAAAGGTTCGAGCTTTGATTGCAATTGAAATTATATGACTGCTGCCTTTGTTGACTCGTTATTTGTGTGATGACTGCTGCAGTTCTCTTCAATGTGGACATATGTATGGGTTGTCAATTTGTCATGCATAAAGAAATGGCTTCTTCAAAGCTCCTCTAGCAGGAAGGTAAATCCACTTTGCCGACCATAATATTTTAAAGCTTACCATAAATCTCGTCTTTATTTACTTTTATAAACAGTGTCCTCAGTGCAACACCTTTAGCACATCTGAGGATATAAGACTTCTTTATCCACCTCGTGTTTGTGTTGCTGCTCATCAAACGGTAAACCTCTTTGTTAAAAACTGGCCTTTAGTTCTCTGTAATAAGTTGGTTTTCAATCATGTTAAAACAATTATTATCATTCATGCAGGCATCATCCACTAGACGCTTTCCATTCACCAGATAGGGTTATTTCTGGTTTAAATATTATGAATTGTCACGGAAAATTGAAGCACAGAAACTGCGGGCTGATGACGTAGACCGTATGGCTATTGCTATAGACCAGCAAGTTGATGCACTGTATCTGGGGGAAAAGTTGGCGATAAAGCGGGATACTCTATTAAAATGTGCTGAAGAGTTAGAGCAGGCTGAGGAAATGGAACTGGCTGATGCATTACGAAGGCGGGCTAATCCATTAAAACCGCGGATTGATGCATTGGAACAGCATGCTTGTACATTGGGGCGTCGGGTTGATGCATTAGAACGGCGAATAGATGCTTTGGGACAACGAGCTGCTGCATTTGAGTCGAGGGTGAAACTTTTTTTTATGCTTTATCTATTGTACATCAAACCCCGTGGAATTAACCTATTGTAACAAGTTTCCTAGTTCACAATGATATTTTTTGACTAGTTTTTTCAAAATGAATCATACTGATAGGCAGGTAGCACCTATATAGTATCTTTTCATATATGGGAATGAATGATATTGAAATCCCAGGAAAAAGTCACCAAATAGTAATTACCGACATTGTTTGCAACTGTAACCCTCTTGAATAGCAAACTGTGAAATCGAAGGAGAACGATTTCCTTGCTTGCTTTGGAACTTAGATAGCGGAAGAGTTTACCGAAAGCCCTTAACCATTTTTTACTTATTACAACGGCTTTTCTGGATATCTGTTATTAGGTTAGGCACAGAGGTGACCAGACACGACCATGCCACATCAGCTTTCTCTCTCCGACGATCAAGTTGCCACAGTGGCGACCAGGGTATTTTTTTTTTCTTTTTTTCTTGTTTAGATTCAAATATTTTAAACAACAAATTTAAACTTAATTAAAAATTAAACATTACATAAATTATTCAAATAAATATTAAAAACATTACATGAATAATCCAAAGAACATTAAAAACATCACAAAAATTCTTCATCATCATCGTCGGAAGACGAAGAACAAAAAAATAGCTCGTAAGACATAATTAAAAGAATGTGTTTGAAGGTGTTGAAAGAATTTTAGAAATGTGTTTGAGGTTGGTATTTATAAGATTGTAAAGTGGTAAAGGTTAAAAAAAAAGTTTTTATTTTATTTATTTATTTATTTTTTTAATTCCAAACGATACATTTAAATTTTTTGTGTTTAATCTTCGGTCGCAAATTCGACCAAGTTGTGTGAATTAGGACGACCGATCAAGACCAACATACCACATTGGTCACGACCGATAGTGACCAAGGTCGAAACTTGGTGATCGATCGACTGTGCATAGCTTTAGGTCCGTTAGAATTTTAGTATTTTTCTGGTTCAAACTTGACAATTGCATCTATATAGGGTTTATAGACAGATAGGTTACCCAACTTTTCAATTTTATTCGTCTAAGTTACCAAACTTTCATTTTGTTCACTTAGGTTATTGAACTTAGTTAAGCATTCAACCTCTATTTTTTTTAGTGTAATCAAAGTAACCCAAATGCATTTTTTTAGGTAAGTTAAGTAACCTAAATGTAGCGTTTTAAAAATTCAGTAACCTAAATGTAGCATGAGTTTGGTTCAATAAAGATCAAAGAAAAACTAAAGATCAAATAAACCATTCTCAACCACTCATTTTTTCATCAAAACAATAAAATAAACTTTTACCTTCATTTTTAAAAATTAAATATATCACAAACCATTAATCGTTAGACGAAATTAATCATACCATCACGACAATCATAAAATTACCTTTAATTTGATATCTCACATCATATACTTTCGACGAAATTTTTTTTCCGACTTTTTTGTGGGTTTAGGGTTGGTTTGGTTTAGTTGTTTAGGGTTTAGGGGTTTAACTTTTTGGGTTAAGCTTTTAAGGGGTTAAGTGTTTAGGTTTCTTACGGTTTAGCGGATAGGGTTTAGGTTTTTTGGTTTAGCTGTTAGGGTTTAGGGGTTTAGGTTTTTAGGATTTAGGTTTTTAGGGTTTAGGGGTTAGGGTATTTAGGGTTTAGGGGTTAGTTTTTTAGGTTTAGGGTAGGGTTTTTAGGGTTTAGGGGTTAGGGTTTTTAGGGTTTAGGGGTTGTTTTAACGCAAAAGAGTATTTTTAAAAATTTCATTTATATGTAAATATCGAAACCCGCAAAAAACGATAAAAAATAAGTTCACGAAGTATACAATATTGGATCTCTATAAAAGATAATTTTATTCTTGTCGCAATGGTATAATTAGTTTTATCTAACTATTAACGGTTTGTGAGATATTTAATTTTTAAATATAAGGGTGAAAGTGAATTTAATTAATTTGATTAAAAATGAATGGTTGAGAATGATCCATTTGATCTTTAATTTTTATGTGATCTTTATTGATCTCACCCCAATGTAGCATTTTTTTAGTTAAGTAACCTGTTTGAAAAAAAAAAAGTTTAGTAACTTAGGCGAATAAAGTTGAAAAGTTGGGTAACCTATCTGTTTATAAACCCCATCTATATATAATATAAACTTAAGCTGCATGCAGTAGTAACCAAACGATCGATCAATTTTGTGGTCGCACTCGATCGCCTCTATTAAATGAGGATCGATCGATCGCCACTTTTTGGGAGATTTGGGTCGTTCATGCGATCTAAATCGTCCAAGTTTCCTCCAAGTTTTGTGGTTTTTTTTTTTATTTCGTCCAAGTTTTGTTTATTTCGTTTACTTCATTTTTTTTTCAATAAACATAATTCATACACTATAAAACTTGTAATGTTTTTTAAATTTGGTATTGTAATGTTAAAATATTTAAATCCTATTTGATACAGAAAGGAAAATACATTAAACATTGAATTAAAAATACAAATTACAGATTAATACAAACTACGATACGGAAATGAAAATGAAAATACAAATTACAATGAAAAGTCTATGTTATAACCATCGTCGTAAGGAGAATACTCCGCAAACCTGCTTTCTTCCCACTCGTTGTACAAAATGTCAAACAAGTTGTCCTTACGGTAATGATAAGAAGTTGTGTGTGTGAGAAAGAAAGCAGAATGTGGGTATATATATGAAATTTTTTGAATTTGAAATTGAATTTGAAGTTTGAATCCTCCCGCTCGTACTGTAACCTTTAATTTGAATTTGAATTTTGGTTATCCCGCTCGTACTGTTATTTTGAATTTGAATTATGAAATTGAATATATAAAAAAGAATAGGGTTTGTTTTGAAAATATAAAAAAATAAGGTTTTTAAGGGAAAAAAAAGTGAAGGTCGCCCTTACTGTGGCAACCGATCGCTTGTAGATCACCGAATAAAGAAAGCCGTGACGGATAAATTGGGGTCAATCCCCCTCCCTACTGTGTCCAACCTTAGTACTTTGCAGACCTACTGAACCTCCACTCGGACCACTTAAGTATGCAAATGTTACTTGATGTTGATCTTGCATGACTATTCAAGTGATTGTCATCATGGTGTTGAGTTTGGACAAAAGAGAGATTATACCAGGTATGCACTTTAGCAATTGAACATTTTGAAAAAGGTAAAGTTGCTATTCAACTAAAAGCTGCATATTTGTAGAGTTTGTGATAAATAATATTTTAGGATGTAGAGACTAGTTAGTAAAAGGTTAGAGCAGGAAACAATTTCCCCTAGATATCGTCAAGCATTTAGGTCAATTGCTTGCATCTCTCTTATATTTAAAGAACTTTCTTTTTTGAGTGGTGCTACCAACTGCCCAACACAATGTTTTTAATGTCAAGTTTCGAAATTTTGACATTAAATTACTTCTAACATGTCGCAAACAAAACCGATGGTATTCATATGGCTCTTTCCATTCTTCTAAGGTGTTTGTGGAAAACTAGAAGGGGGGTTGAATAGTTTTACAAATTAAAACTTCGTTTTAAAATATTTAGATCGACTTATTATACAATCTATTTGGATGTATGTTGTATGTTGATAAACAAACATATAGAAATATAAATATGTAATGAAAAGATAAAGAGTAAGAAGCACAAAACCAACGCTAGTATTTATAGTGGTTCAGCTACAAGGACACCTTCCTTGCCCTACTCCACTCTCCGAGTCACCTACTCGAGAGTTCGTAATCACTACACAACACCAGCTCCTAATGGCGGAGAAGCCTTCACAACGTTGCCTAATCTTTTTCCGGTACTAGGCTAACCACCGGGTTCTTCCACGAGGTAGAACCAAACCTATCACAACGTCGTCTACCCTTTATCCGGTACTAGGCTAGATACCGAGTTCCATTACAATGGAGGAACTACTACCCAACACTACACCAACACCTAAACCCCAAAGGAGATCTACTCCTTATAATAACATCATCAATGATATCCTTTGACCCAATACTAATCTATCATGTATATCGAATCACACCATATCGAATGTACACATTAGGCACCTTTCACTAATGCCTTTGACTCGATCTTCACACCCTTTCAATGTCTTCTGTGACTTGACTTCTAGGCACCTTTCACTAATGCCTCTAGCCTTGACTTCTAAGCACCCTTCACTAGTGCTTTCAATACGGACGATCGACAACCCTTCACTAATATTCACATTCGCTTGAGACATCTTTCACTAATGTCTTCAACACTACACTTCCTATGAGAAAGAAGAAAACTATCAACAAGAGAACCTCGAGTCTTGATGATAACAAGCATGGCAACTCATGGACTTGAGCTTGCTCGTTTGATCTTAAGAGGAACCTAGAGAATCACACGAAAACAAAACTACATACATAGATCACTTGGATATGAGGTTAAAGAGTTTATAACTCAAAGAGAAAATGTGTGAGAAAGGGGTAAGGAACAATGAAGAAATGGTAGAGAGAAAATGTTTACTGTTCCACGGATCCCACGGATCCCTCACTTGATGGATCCGTCTAGTGCAATACTGGGGATCCGTGGGATGCTCCCTTTTGCCCATGGGTTTTGGGTCATGGGTCATGGATTATGGATCATGGTATCAAAGTAGATACAATGTATCTCCAAGATGCAATGCATCTAGTCCATGGTTCATGGATTAAAGCTATAGGCCATGGATTAAAACCATGTATGACATAAGCATGATGTCATGCAATGGGTTATGGGTCAAGCTCTATGGGTATGGGTCATGGACTTTGGGTTGTACCCAACTATATTCAATGTATTTGGTCAATGGGTCAAAAGCTTAAGTTTCTACCCATTTATATTACCCATTATAATACATACTAGTTATGTATATATTTGCCCAATATGTAAACACTAGCTGTTGTACATATGTATTATTAAATCATAAAATAATTTATACTTGTTTTAGTGTTTTATGTGAAAACGTAAGTGTGTTTGAAAACTATTGGCTCAAACCATTTACGTATTTTATTTGTTTCGTTTAAATGATTTTACGTTTGTTATCGACAAAACATTCGGCTTATTTGTATTAACAATCTCCCCCTTTTTGTTATTGACAAAAAATAAATTTATTTTAAGGAAAAACTAAAGTTCGTAAAAGTTTGAATTTATAGTTTTTACTTTCTTCTCCCCCTTTTGTCGAAACAAAAGAGCTTCAAAATAAACTAACACATTGTTTTAAAAAAACATGAAAAGAAGGAATAGAGAGCAAGTGACGGGAAGAGTTCTCGTCTTAACTCCCCCTTGACGAGTCCATCCCTTTTTTAGGGCGTCAAGTAAATAAAAGCTACTAAATTAATGCATTGCAACCATGTTTGCAAATGGTTTTGTCTTAGCGAAGATAATGCTACCCCTAGATAATTGCAACTTTGCAAGGGGACGTCATGAAATATAATCCTAATATTGCAAATGATCTTGCAATGTAATGCTTTGACACAAAGCTCCCCCTAGCTTTAGAGTGTCAAAGTCTTCATGTATCAATTGAAAACCTACAAAACAAAGGTTAGAAGACAAATATATAATGCATAATTTCCTGCAAATCTGCAAATAAGACTCAAGTTAGCAGAAAATTGGTCTTCTGTTGCACGGATCCCACGGTTCCCTCCTTGGAGGGATCCTTCTAGGCAAATTCCAGGGATCCGTCTGTCTGATGACAAGATTCAATAATGGAGATATAACAAATAATGTTAACATCAAAGTGAGATATGTATTATCCAAATAATCATATACTCAAAAATATAGCAAATATCATGTACTTTCATTTAATAAAACTAGAGATATGATATACATGACTCTAAAAACTAAGAAAATAAACGATACATGACTTGGAGTTACTAGACTATCTAAGTTACGCTTGATACTAGGACCCACTAAAATCCTCTAGCTCAAGTTTTTTTGGGTTTAATCTCGTCGAAACGTTCAAGGAGGTGATAAAACATGAAACGTTGATCTTCCCGTACTTCATGTATCAAACTTTCAACATGTTGACAATGATAACAATCTTTGTCATGGCTAGGTAGTGGTGATGGAATAAATGAAATTGCTTGATGTGAAGGATCAAGTGAAGCGGGTTGAGGGGCCTCAAACGATGGAGGGATTGGTGGAGGCGCATTTGAATATGGCTCGACTAAGAATGATGGTGGTGGTAGAGAGGTGTCAACTTTCATGTGGTCGGGTGGTTGACTTTGATAATTTCTCATAATCCAAATGGGATTATTTGATGGTGACGGTGAAAAGGAAGCCGGAGCTAGTGTTGACTCAACACCTTGATTCTGTTCCATTATTCCTCCTAATGAGGAGAATGTTGCCGGTGGTGGAGGATGGGACGGCCTAAGAGGCAAATCCTCTAGATTGTAGAGGTGTGGTGATGAGAGTGGAGTAGTGAATGAAAGGGCTCTAGGCACCAATGGTGATGGTTTAGTGGAAATGGGATTGTTTGGCATAGGTAGTTTTGTGGGAACTATCCTTTTAGGGATTGGTTTGATTGGTTGAGTTGGTGGAGGAGAAATCCTTGCATTTGTGGATTTGACCGGGGATGATTCGGTTGAAGAAATTTCGTGTAAAACACGAGCAATTTTCTTGGGTGGTCCCTTGGTGGATGAGTTACCACTTGGAGCTTTCCTCATGATGAGATGATTCAAAGAGGTTTGTAAAGGTTTATAAGTGCTGAAGATGAGGATGAAGGTGATGACTTTAGGAGTCCTAACAATGTGGTTTATAAAGCAAGGGATTTGGCAAGTGCATTCAAGACTTAAGCCACTAAGATTCCTTGGAATGTGATGATTAGCATGCACAAGATTCAACTTCAGAATTGTACTGATCTAGGAACTTAATTAAGATGAGATGGGGTGTTCAAGTTAGCAAGATGAGCTTGAAATGATTGTTTTAGCTAGAGTTGACATGAATCTGTCATACGGATCCCACGGTTCCCTCCAATGAGGGATCCGTCTAGGCTAATCCTAGGGATCCGTCTCTCAGTAGCTAAGAAAAGATAACAATGATGTTTGTAAGATCTGTAACACCCCCAAATCTCGGTACAGCGGAAGACTTAATCAATTTTTCGGGGCGTTACGACTGGATTGGTATCTCACACAAGTTTAGCAACCAAGATAGTCATTTTCATTCAAAACCAATCCCAAATTTAAATATTCAAACATTAATCCAAAAGTATAAATATTAGGCCCAAAACATGATTTAATAAAATAGGTCCCCATAATTTATCAGAGTCAAATATGATCCTTGAACCATGCCTTCCCTTCCACCGAACACGTACTCCAAACATCATTTAAATACTTGAGAAAACATGCTAAAAGGTCAGCTTACGCTGGTGAGTTCATAGGTTTAAGTTCAATAAAACATAGTGGACCTGTAGGAGTTGATTTGCTATGCGAGACTTAAGATAAATACACATCATTCACAAACTGTTTCATATCCGAAATCACAATCCATATCACGCATCCAGGATCAATACTCTGGACCCAAAGATCGCTCTGGCAAAGTCAGAACAATTGCCAACCCCGACTAGGTCGAGGTAGAAGTCTACTCTTAGCTAGGTAACAGCTTATAAATTAGGATTGCTACCCTAGTCTAAGGCAAACTACCACACATCTATCTAAAAGCACATAAGCAAATCCAAATAGTTTTAAAGGTCCAAAAATAGTAGCATGATTCTCACCCAAATTTAATTAAAAAAACGAGAAAAAATGGGGCTATGAAACTCACTTCAAGCAAGCACGCACAAATAAACACTACAGTAAGATAACAGTAATCACGGCTCAATAACTTCGACCACACTTATTAATGTAAACCAATTTTAATATATATTTCCCAAAATATACGTTATCTACCCCAATGTATTCCATTTCGATATTTCCAAAAATGTCTCGTTTCACCGTTTAATCCTAGTGTTTGGTATCCCTCAGGGTGTATCGAATCAATATGATGCCATGAATGCACTTAAACAACCAATATGTGACTCAATGCAACACGATGAGACATCTAAGCGATAAGCTCCATAGTCCACTAAGTTTCGGAATAAATAGTAGACCTTATCGAATCGCCAACTCGATAAACTTAATTTATTTATTCGCTTATCATCCATAAACCGTCGCATCCTAAGAGTCATAAGGATAATTCACCCATTAATATGGTTACCCAACGTACCTAGCGGGCTCTTAGATTCAACCTAATAAGTCCGCTACCCACGTGGATCAACACTATTAATGTTAGGTTATCCATAACACATGCACACAACGTAAGTAAATAAATACTTGAAACTAGTATTAAATGCCCATAATTGGCATATTTTGATAAACGTGCACTCGAAACATTAATTACTTATTTATTATAAAACATTTCCATTTTTAGTCGTTGGTTTCTATTTAAATTAGTAAATAACAAGATAAGTCTTGTTATCGATATTTTTGGTATAAAAGCCTTTTTATTATTAATATTTCATAGTTTATTAGCATTTTCATATATACATTTCGTCAAATTCCAATATTAGTTTCATATCGTTATTCGTTTCGAGTCCACAAGCACGAGTCATGACTTCTCGGATTTTAATCAATCAATAGTCCAAACTATACTAAAGTCCATGTTATGGCGTTGTTGGGGTCAACTATTGACTAAAAAGTCAAAGTAACACCGACGTTGCTCAAAGTTGACAATATATATATCAAGTCCAAATAAAAGTCGCAATGGCGCAATTCAATCCCAAATCAACTCAAATCAATCTCGCCAACCAATCAACCAACCAAGTATACCGAAAACCAATGTTATGACTATAATGGTCATGACATGGTCACGGTTAAGACCACGTGAACCAAACAAGCTCTAGAAGCTTTTCGGCTCCACGCGTGTCATCCAAACACCAACAATATCAACCAACAAGCTACCACGACAACTCTCACCCGACCTTGGTCCTTGAGGGTCACGTACGCCACCCAAACACACCCATACGTGGGTTTGGTGGCTTTTACGCCCCATATGCACAACCAAACACCTCCCAAATCATTTCCACAACATCCAAACACAATCAATCAACCTCCAATCATTAACCAAACATCAAACCCATCATCTATTCCTAATCAAAAACACAAAACATGACCTAAAATGCAAAAACCTAACAATATGATACACCACATGATACCAAATCACTAGCTACATGTTCATTTAAGTGTTAATTAGATTTAATCCCATGTTTAAACCAAAAGCCCTAAAAGTCGCCACATATACGAACCCTAAAAGGGTTGTACGTGGCTTTAAATTTATGTTTGTTTGTTTCAGTTAGCTAGAGTTTAGAGTGTCGAGTCTTGGCTTAGCAACGCCATTCTTCGTATACTTGCAACATAGAGATTTTTGACTTGCCACCCCTAAATAGCCTATCCCACCAAACCCTTTGTTTCCAACAGAAGCCTAACATTACAACCCTTTAAAGACCTCTTTGATAGTCTTTCCTAGGTGCATACGCCAAAGCGATGGAGGTTTGATCTATTCTCAAGCCTATGGTAATCTATGTACTAGGACCGTTAATGAGTGTTTATCTTCCATTTCCAACTTGTTATATTTCATATACACCAGAGAGATGTGAGTATCCAAACACCCCATGTGAGGTGCTAGTATGTAATTCCGTGCTTGTTATGACTTTATGGGCTTATATGTGTTGTGGACTGTTTTAAACCAATGCTTCATGACCCTAACTTATAAATTAATTGGCTAAAAGCACATTTGCTTGAGGACAAACAAATACCAAGTGTAGGGATATTTGATAAGGTTTTAAAATGTACCTTTTTGAGGGGTCATTTAAGCCCTTATTTGATCACTTTTGTATCCGTTATTACTTAATATCGTTCCTTTTCACTTTTTAGGTCTCTTGAAGGCAAATTGCTGAAATGGCACTTATTTGGACGAAAAGGCGTGAATATACGAAGAAAATGGCCAAAGTCAAGAATCGAGACACTCAAAGCTGCAGAATGACTAGGTGACGGGGCGCTGGCTACTCTATACGCCGCCGAGGATTTTGTGACGGGACAAGCCAAAACTCTTATTTCAGCGACGACGCCAAGTTATAAAGAGTAGGCCGTCGCACTCGCACGGCCTGGATTTGATCCAGCACGCCGTAGAAGCTGAGGACGGCGCCACAAGCACAAGGTGACGCCGTCGCAAGTCTAACATGGCCAAGACAAAACCCTAATGACGGCGATCCGACGGCGCACAAAATAATGACGCCGCCGCATATGTAATCTTATATATAGAACGAATTTTTCAAGATAGTGTGTAGTCTTTGGAGTAAAAACCTAAACCGAACCAAGGCCGTCTTGTACAATATTTTAGGGTTCCAAACCCTATCTTACATCAAGATAAGTGCTTTACTTCATAATACAATTATGTCTTTGATTATTTGTGTGTATGCTTGCATGTCTCCGCTAATTTACTTGTGTGTGCTTATGAATATGAAACTTAATTACTGAATATTGATTGGTTGTCTCTTATCTTAGTTGTTAATGATCTAGTAATGCGATAGGTCATTCGTTGTGTACTTAATGCTTGATTAATCTTTGTGAACCTTAGGTTATAGCACCTTGAGCGGTGGTAAGCTAAACTATCCAAAGAGGCCTTAGAGTTAGAGTTTATGATCCCTAGTGGTATTTTGTAGACGAGACCCTTTGGTAACTTCAAAGAGTTAGGGATAAACGCATACCCTACAACTTTAGACACAAAACGCAATTAAGAATAAGGACGTGACAATTCAACCACCAATAGGAGATAATTAATGAGTAGTAAAACCTAAGTAAACACATCTTTAAACTATCATATGAGCACACAATAATTAGACATAGACTACATACACCTTAGATTAGATAATTAGATAAGTAGAGTAATCGGTAGCAATACCAACCCCCAAATCCAAACCCCAGATTTGTACTTTTCCATTTCCTAAAAAAACATAAAAAGATAAAAAAAATAATCCTCCTCAACCCCAACCTTAGCGTAGTAACTTCTCACTAGCATTCCTATTCCCTAGAGAATGATATCAATACCCGTGGCTTACCCTAATACTACACTACAACGATTAGGTTCATCCTAGGGTGTTATAAAGCTTGCTCGAAAAGGAAATCTTTGACCCCGAACGCGCGGTAGCTATCAAGTTTTGGCGCCACCGCGGAATAGAATAGCTAGTTAGTAGTCCACCTCGCTTAGGTTTCTTTGCTTGATTCCTATCAAGTAAATTTTTCTCATTTTTAGCCTCATAGTCTATCCCCCTTCTTCGTGACCTTTGTTCTTAACACCATCACTTTTCATCATGGAAGGTGATAACCAACCACCATTCATCAACCTACCACCAAATGACCCGCCAAGAGCCCGTACTTTTGAATACTGGACCAAGCCACCTAGGCTATAGGAACACCATTGAGCTTCCACCTAGCTCAAACTACGACCCTACGATCCGACACCATCCGGTTGGTGCAAAACGGATGTGCATTCCATGGACTTCGCCCCGAAGATCCAAATCAGATCTATGGGATTTCCTAAAATTGTCGATTCCATCGACCTGATGCTACTACTCGGGAGACCACGCACCGTCTCTTCCAATTTTCTACGGACCAAGCTAGTAATTGGTTTGATACTTCCGCCGCTCCATCTCAAGTTGGGATGATCTCACCTCTCGTTTCCTTGCTCAATTTTTCCCACCGGGAGAACCACTAAACTTAGGAATGACATCTTGATGTTCCAACAACGTCAAGGTGAATCTCTACTAGCATTGACTCATTCAGGACTTACTTCATAAATTCCTCATCATGGCATTGATCTGGCTTCAAGTCCAAATCTTTTATGATCATCAAACCCCACCAACCGATCCATTGACCAAGCGCCGTGGAAAACTTAGATCTCATCGCATAAGAATCATGGGGTATAATAGAGGACCTTGCTCTCTATGACAACGAAAGTTGGAATGACCCGTGAGTTGCCCAAAACCGTTAAGGCAATCTCCTTGCCTCCCATTGACTCACAATCTTCCAATCGTAGGATGATCGAACTTGAAGATCAAGTCAAATTCCTAATGAGTTCCTACGAAAACCCTAAGTCTTCACGCCATGTGAACAAAGTTTCTTCTTCGTGTGAGCCGCTTTATGATCCTCATAACACGCGACTTGCACCCCATCCCCCGAACATGCTTCCGTTGACTACGCATCCTCGCGTATAATGGAACGGAGGAAGATTCCCTACAATACCCGGACCTAGGAATTTCAATGAAACCCAAGAAGCATGGAAGGGTAAGCCCGACTTCTATTGGGGACAAACCAAGGAATTCACTTCCAATGATTTTTCATGGCCCCACCTCACGGTCCTAACCAACAAAACATCGAAGGGATGTTGCAAAACCTAGTTGCAACCCAAGAAGCCCAAATAGGTAAGCTCTCGGACCGCTTTAACCAACAACAAGCCGAAATGGATAGGAAGATGGACAACCTTTTGAAAGCCATGACCAATAGTGATAGGAAGGTTAATGCTATCTCAACTCCCGAGCCTTCCGATGTAGAGATTAAGGACCCAAGTAAGTTAGCTAAGCATGTCCAATTCGTCAATACCATCGCTTTAGTGAAACCTAATAGAACCAATGATGAAGAGGACCATACACATGAGACTAATGAAACAACCGAGGAAGTAGATGAAGTAGACAATGACTATTTCAATAAGTTTCCTAAGGAAGAAGAGCTATCTCACACCTCACTTAGTACGTGACCTCCGTCACATGTATGTTATGAAAAGCCCTAGAATCAAGTTTGGGAACCCTTGGAATCTTAACATACCATGTTGCATAGGACACCTTTTCGTGGCAAAGGCATACATTGACCGAAAATCCCCAATCAACATAATGACTAGCACCTACTACAATTGGTAGTGAAAAGCCGACCAACTAGGCAAGACCCCGATGATCCACGTGTTAGTTGCAATTTTCTTGGTAGAGTTAAGGGATTGCCCGTTTATGTAGGTAGTTTCACGCTTCCTACGGACTTCATAATTGTGGATGATATTAGCACGGCCATAGACCCTAGCTTGTCCAACGTTATTCTAGGAAAACCTTTCATAGAAAACACCGGGATGACTTATGATCCTTCATTAGGAATAGTGCGATTCAAGGATGAGAATGACGACATAGCTTACCAAATGACATAAAAGATTGAGAAGTTCTCATCACTCTCTAATGATGAAAAGGAACTTAAACTATCGGTCTATTATATGAATGAGGAGGATAAAGAAAAAGGAGTAGATTATGTTATGGCTAAGATTTTCTGATTCTATAAGGACTGCCAACCTAGGACCGAAATATAGGACCAAGTGGGGAGAAGACGAACTCTAGAGAGTGCATCATAGGGCACTCTTACAACATGGAATTCCCCAATAGAGACCGTCATGAGGAAGGAGATGACGGTAATGAAGTCGACGTGAGGTAACGACTACGAGTCTAGCTACAAGACTCTTAAATAAAAGAAAAGCGCCTTCGGGGAGGCAACCCATGCTTAATTGTTTGCTTGTTAGTGTCAAATATCTTTTATTAATTGTTTATTCTCATGTTTAAATTTGTAAAAATGCTTTATTTTGTTTTTAACTTCGTCTTAATTGCATATAAAGGTATTTTACATAAAGGATAAGTGTAGGGAGGATTACACACGTTTTCAAAAGAAATGTAAACATGAGAATAGCAATTCATTAAAAGATATATATGTGTGTTTGTTCGAGTCAAATGCTTGTATCTAGTCATAATGGATGTTTTGCGAAACTTTTCAGATTCTAAAGATGTAAATTTTCCAGAATTTTTCCAGAAAATCGCACGCTTTTGTCAGATAACCCGACGACGTCAGATTGCAACTGACGGCCAGAAGGTGTAAAACAATAGATTACTTTTTCTCGTTTGAGCTACTTATGAATTTTTGGAATTTTCCGTGTCTTAATTTTCCGAAATTTCAGTAAACATCCATTCCCCAAGCATTATATCCTAGTTTAGTAGAGTCTTATATATATTATTACCGCCGATTTACGCGAAGGTTTCGTTGTTTTCTTCAAATGTGCAGGTTTCATTTATCAAGAAGAAACAAAAAATTGGAAGGAGCTTTCAACGCACACATTCTTCTTGGAAAGGATTTAACCACTACTTCACACACGGATCCTACCGAGCTAATCGGGGGAGTACTAGTTTCTTTCGTTTTTATTACCTTCCATTATCATAACTTTGATACTTTCGGGAACATTGGGGGAATGTCAGTTTAAGTGTAAGGAGGGAAAACAAAATGGGAACTTTGAAACTATGCTTATCCTTGACTATTTGCTTTGTCCAATTGTATTTGTGTAATAAACCATGAGAAAATGTCGGTTAGGGTAATTTTGGCACCAAATTTGAAATTTTTCATGACATATAGGAGTGGGCCATTAGTCTTAACAAAAGCGTCTCATGGATAGGAAGTTGCATGACTAGCACAAAAAACCCTTTACCACCTAAATTCCACCCAAAATGTGAGGATCGCCCTTAGATTAGTAGGAATTAGAAGCATTCATCTTTAATGCTTAGAGTGTGAACCGGTAGTATATTAGATTCTAGAACTTGTTTTGTGATGCATTCCGAGATCGCTAGTAAGACTACACTTGTGTAGTTAGGAATAACTAAATGATAAGAGGAATTAGGATAACCCTTGTTTGATACCCGTAATATAATTAATTCTTCCACATCGGTTGAGTAATTCCCCCACACCTTGGCGTTGTACTCATCTTTAGTACACGATACCCCTAGTTAACCCCTCAGAGCCTATCCTTTTCTCGGTTCTTGTGATGTTTTTTTTCCGAATATCAATGAAGAACATTGTTTACACCTCACCCCCAAATATACACCCAAATCGCCTTAGCCTACCCCGTATGCACTCACTTTTAGTGCATTATTGTTATCACCCTAAACCCTTAGTTCAATTATCCGGTTGCTTGCATGAGTTGCTAAGTCGAGTCATATACTTTGTACACAGTTTTGGGACGATTGGGACTCATGGGAAAAAGTTAAAGTTTATAAAATGATTGAAAGGGAACGTTAATTTCCCTAATTTGCATAATAACATACCCCAAGTGTTTTGATCTTGTCAATTCGGGTCAAATTAGTGTTAGAGTAATAAAAACTCAAGTGTAGGGATGTGCCTATAAATCCCTATCATTTTGATGTTACCGTAGAGGATGGTAGAGTAAAAGTGTATGAAACAAAAAGAAAAAAAAAGAGAAAAAGAGAAAAAGAAAAAAATAGATTGATTAAAAAAAAAAAACAACATTTACCATCCTACATCTACCCTTTAAATTTATGTTTGTTTGTTTCAGTTACCTAGAGTTTAGAGTGTCGAGTCTTGGCTTAGCAACGCCATTCTTCATATACTTGCAACATAGAGATTTTTGACTTGCCACCACTAAATAGCCTATCCCACCAAAACCCTTTGTTTCTACCGTAGCCTAACATTACAACACTTTAAAGACCTCTTTGATAGTCTTTCCTAGGTGCTTACGCCAAAGCGATGGAGGTTTGATCTATTCTCAAGCCTATGGTAATTTATGTACTAGGACCGGTTAATGAGTGTTTATTGTTGGGATATGAAAGTGCTGAAGACATGAAAGTACTGAAGATATGAAAGTAATAAGTTTGCAAAGTATGAAAAATTCAAAGAGTCAAAGTACCGCTAAAGACAAAGTCACCATCCCATAGAAGTCAAAGTACTGAAAGAACAAAAGAACTGTTATATTCGTTTATGGAAAGTATTGTATTCTATGTTTAGATTACTTGTCGTACAAGGTTACAAATTGTAAACCGACTAGGATATCCTTGAGCCTATAAAAGGACTACTAGATTGGCATTAGATGTACGAGTCTATGAGTTTTAGAGTTTACGAATTCACAAGTTAATTAGTGTTTTAGAGAGAAGTCCGATTATCTTAGAGTTGTATTAGAGTATCTGCATAATAAGCAGATTTAGAGTTTATAATAAAAGGTTTCTTCTTAGATTTGTTAAGTAAATTACGCGTACTTGATAAAGATTGCTCAGTGTTTCTTTGTTAATAACTTAGGATTTATCCGAGGTTATTAAACCTTAACAAGCTAGTTAAGTTAGTTTGATTAAAGTATATCGATCCAACAAGTGGTATCGAGCTGTGTGAAACTCCTACTGGAAGAAACCCTACTACAACAATATTCAAGATGTCAACCGTGCCCTGATCCACCCCTATCTCGAGGTATGTTCTAAGTGTCACGATTTTTTATCGAAAGTACTTAATGCTTATGTTTATGAAAGAGATAATTGTGTTAGGGCTAGGTCCAAGTAGCTAGTTATCAAATAACCTTAGAATCTATGGAAGCCAAAATCTTAGCACATGAAACTAATGAAGTAGCTTGGGCTGAAAAATGAATAACAACAGGATTACCAGTTAAAACTTAGTGAATGGAAATTAAACTATAAAATTGCTGAAATTGAGAAATTAACTAAGGAAAGAGATGATTTATTAGCCAAGTTTGCTGCATGGAGAGTCCTGGTCTGTCACATGTTTCTATGTTCAAAACAAGAAAGAGCCTACCTTAAAACTGATTAGGTTTTGGAATGGATTTTAGTAAATTAGAAGAAACCAATCTAGTGATCAAGATGAAGGTGATTTTGAGGATATAATTACTAGTGATGAAGAACTCATTAATTATGTAGATACATCTAGTAATGAGGGTTCCATAAGTGATTCACCTCCTGAAAATAAGAAAACTAATGATTATCATGTTGTTCCTCATCCCACTGCATTCATCAACCCCTAGGCCTGATGTTTCTCGCTTTGGAGTAGATCCTAGAGTTTAGGAAAAAGCTAGTTGCTCAATCTAGGTCTGAAAACCCAAAGAACCTGTTGAAAACGATGTTCAAAATCAAACAGTACCTTTAAATCAAAGTACTTCCACAAGCAGACCTTCTTCAAAACCTTTTTCAAAACAGTACTGCTAAACCTTTTTGGGATAATTTTGGTCAAACAGGTTTAATCATTCACCAAGAAGGCAAAATAATTTTGGGCATAGACATAGAAGATGTCACTTTGGAAGTATGGGTCAGAAATTGTGTTTTGTGTGTTTTAGTCCTACTCATCTTATTAAGGATTGTGAACATCACTCAGAATACCTTAGAAAATTTCCAAAGAACAGGACTGCCAACCAGAAACCTAGAGAGCACAAAAACTTGGAATAATTCAAATAGGGTCAATCACAGAAATTTCTATCATAGATACCCACATCAGAGAAAACCTTTTTCAAAACCTTAAGTATCTCACAGTACTTTCCAAAGTACTGTTAACTCTGGCCCAGTACTTTCTCAAAGTATCGTCAGACAAAACAAGGTACTGAACATACTACTTGGAATAGGAATCCTAGGAGATCTCACTATCAACCTAGAAGTAGCCATATTCACATAGGCGATGTAGATCCCAGAACCAAGTGTTAAAACAGAATGGTTAAGAGGGAAAGTACTGCAGAGGAAAGCATTACTTTCAACCAAAAGTGAATCTGATGTTTTGTGATACAGAAAAGAGATTTGTGTTGAAAAACATGCTAAAGATCAAAAGATAATACTGGATCATCATTTGAAAGATAGTGGACATTACATACTCAAAGAATTTGAGTTTGTAACTCCACAAGGAACAAGTGTCCATGGCTTGGTTCCTAAAAGTTTCTAACTTTTCTTTATCAGTGGCAACCAGTAAGAGGAGCTTAAAGAACATCTTATTGTGGATAGTGGTTGCTCTGGAAGTATGACAGGAGACAAAGAGATCCTGTCTAATTTTAAGAAGATTAGTGGAGGAAGAGTTGCATTTGGGAATGATCCAAATGGAGGAAAGATTACTGGAAAAGGAACTATCAAAGCAGGGCTTATAGATTCTGAGAATGTTAGATATGTGAAGGAGTTAAAGTTCAATCTATTTATAGACATACTTAAGAAGTTCAATTTTGATGATATGAAGACTGTTACTACACCTATTAAATATATCAATTCATTGGGCAAAGATGAAGATGGACAACCTGCTGAAGTCAAGCTTTATAGATCCATGAATACCCTTATATCTCACTGCATCACGACCTGATATCATGTTTGCAGTTTGTCTATGTGCTAGATATCAAGTCTCACCAAAGATCTCTCACATGAATGCAGTAAAGAGAATCTTCTGTTATTTGAAGCAACAACCAAAGTTAGGGTTGTAGTATCCAAAAGAGTCACCTTTTCACTTAGAAGCTTTTTCAGATAGTGATTATGCAGGTAATAACTATGATAGAAGATCAACCAATCGGAGGATGCCAATATCTTGGAAGAAGATTAGTGTCTGGCAATGCAAGAAACAAACAATTGCAGAAACATCCTCTACTTTGAATATGTAGCCAGTAAGTTGTGGACAAGTTTGTGATGCAAAATCAGCTTTTGGACTATGGATTCAATTTCAAGAATACTCCTATCAACATTGATAATGAGAGTACCATTTGTATTGTGAAGAATCCAGTTTATCATTCCAAGACCAAACACATACATATTAGGCATCACTTTATCAGAGATTGCTATGAGCACAAGCTTATTAATGGTTAAGGTTCACACGATGATAATGTAGTCAACTTACTTACCAAAGGTTTTGATGTTTCTAGATTTACTCACTTGGTGGTGAGTATTGGCATGATTAACTACTGAGCTACATTTAAGGGGAGGACTATTTAGTATTTGTATAGTCCTGTGCATTGCTTTGGGGAGGATAGTTATGTATATTTGTTTATACCAAGAAATTGGAAAAGTACTGCTTTTCGTGAAAGTAATGCTGGGAAAGTACCGCTTACGGAAGTACTGTTTGTCTTATTAAAGTAATGTTCCAACGGTTATCTTGAGGGGTAATTAATGCTAACGGTAACAATGTTATTTTAGGTCTGTATTTTTAAATCCCACCTATAAATACCTACTTTCCGATTTTCCCTCTCATATTGATACATTAGAATCTTTTCCATCTTTCTCTCATCATATTTATATTCTTCGATTACAACTCTTTTCTACTTACATAATCAACAATGGCAAATCGTCCTACTGTTTCAAAGCATAATATGGTCGCTAATTTGGATAAGACTGAATCGAATATACTTTTTCATGATATAATTGATTATCTTCTTGGTTCGCTTATCGTTATGCTCTTTTAGTGGAGCCGGATATAATTGAGCCCTGTGATTCAAGAATTTTGGGCTAATGCTAGAGATAACATGGAGAATGATGAATTATATGATCAACAGCCAGCTTTGAAGAACTGTTAAGATTTAAGCCTCCATCCGAAGATTTATTGTTCAATGATGCAGATGGGCTATCGTGTTTGATAAGCGTTGATATGGGATACTTTTCGACATATTGGTTATGAAGGATCTTTGAATGAACAAACGCTTAGAAAACAACTATTTTGTCCGCATTGGAAGTTTTTGGTTCATGTGTTGCTCCATTGCATAAGTGCTAAGAGTACCTCTTGGGAGCAATTTGGGTCAAATATAGCATCCGCTATGGTGGGTTAGCGAGATAGAGTTTTAACTTCTCAAGGCTTATAATGGATGGAATGCTCTCACATATCTCACATGGATCTACTTGGCTAATGTACCTAAGGTTTATACAGATTTTCTTAAACAAGCAACTTGCTGATATGCCAAAACCTACTGATTTGTTGCCCTATTATTCAACAATCAAAAATTCTTACTGTGATGGCAAAAGGAGTGCTTTATTCAGGTCCAGATACTCCTTTAACTACTCTCCATGATGGATGTTGTTCAGTGTTAGAGTCGACATGAAGCCGTATAGTTAAAGGTACCGTGATCAGCAAGTATCCGCTTCTCCACACCGTGATCAAAAGAAGGTACGCATCTTCACAAGTAGTACCCCCAAGTACTGAACTTCAAGAAGATGTTGCGCTTTCACCTTCTCCATCTCCACAACTGCTCCTCGCTTCTCAATCAGAGGATCATTCACCTATTCAAGGAGAGGATTCTCATACCATACCTCCTAATGAAATCACATTGGATAATTATGTTTTGACAAGGGAATTGGTTAAGTTGAAAAAGACTATTGAGGTTCAAGCCAAACAGATAAAGAAATTAAAACTGAAGTTTAGAAGGCTAAAGACTTTTGTGTGGCCATTAGTTCAAGAATTTCGTATCCGGTTAAATCAGAAAAAAGGCGCAAAAGCTCTAGGAAAACAAACGCCATTAAGGTTCATCAACAATATTCTGTCCAATTGGGGAGGAATTTAGAAGAAGAAAATTTGAAAGAAGATGTTGAGAAGGAGAAAGAACCTGAAGGTACTGATGAACAAGAAAAGATCATTCAAGATACTGAGGAACAAGTTCAAGTTCAAGCAGTAATCAAGATCAAGATCAACAACAAAGTACTACGCTCAACATCAAAGTACTTTTAGACAAGAGGTAATAACTCCAAGAGTTTTGAATTTTGAAGAGGAAGTTGGTCCTTCTAGAACTGTTATACAAGAAGAGGAGGAAGCTACACTCAAACCTATTCATTCTAAACTGATGATGAGTTCATTGCTACAATTTTAGAAGATTTATCACAACCTAGAGGTGGTGTTACTACTCGAGAAGTGCAAGAAGATGAACAACAAAGAACTTCTCAACCTGCAATTGATCCTAAGGATAAAGGAAAGGAGTTTTAGTAGAAGTAAAGAAGAAGAAACTTACATTGGCAGAAATTAGAGAAATTGAAGTTGCTAGGAATGAAGCTGCTGCTAGAAAGCTTCAAGAAGAGTTAAATGCTAAAGATAGAGCAGCTCAAGAAGCTCAAGAAGCTCAAAGTAGAGAAGCGGCAAAAGTTGCAAGAGCAATTAAATGTCAAGCTGATGAACCATTACAATCACCTACTCATGTTAGATATATGCCTAGAAGACCTAATTTAGCTAAGGACAGGAATGCTATGATGGCTTATTTGAAAGCTCGAGGGTATAAAGGATTGCAGAAGCTGAACTATGTTGACATGAAAAGACTCTATGATGCTAAAACAGAGGCTTATAAGAAGAGTGTTGCAGATATCAAAGATTTTAGAGAAGAAGCTTCTTGGACTGAAGCTGAAAGGAAGAAGAGCTTAAAAAGAAAAAGAAAACTGAAGTTACATATACAGTTCTCAAAGAAATAAAGAGTTGAATTAAGATCTGAGTCTAAAGATGCATTAAGAAATTATCTCAGAGTGGTAGATTTTGATTATTCAAAGAAGATGTTGACATGAAGATGAACAGATCTCAAATTAGTGCTTTTGATGTTGTGAAATCCAAAGAAGGAGATTATATGATTTTTCATAAAGAAGATGAAAGCTTCAAAGTTTTCAATAGGCTATGGGATTTGTTACATATTATAGATAGAGTGGATCTATTCTATCTATATAATGTCGTGAAAGCTTATTTTGGAGATATTCCATCAGAAGGAATTGGTCTAGTTTTGCTTGGAGATCTCATAACCATGTGGAAAGAAGAGGAAACCTGATGATATTTGGAAGAATCAAGAAAACTAGGAAATTGTTTGCTGGAGATTCTTTGAAGAGTCTGGAGTTCATGTTTTAGAGTTGGAGAATGGTAAAATGATACACATGTTTGTAAACGTAAGATATCCTCTCACGTTGAGCTCATGAGAAGAATGCTAGAGCATGGATGTAGAAGAGGATAATGAAACTGCTTGCATGGTTATCAATCTATTTATCAATTGGACTACTATTGCCGGAAGATGAGTAAACTGTATGAGTTTTATTGAATAACTTATTTTGATAAATCGTATTCTTTATTCAAGTATCTGCTGATCAAACACACATCAAAAGTACCGCTTACTTTTAAAACCAGCTAAGTGATTTTGAAAGATATCTTTTGCTAAATAACCAAATATTTTGAGACAAAGGTTAAATGAATTAAATGGATTTTGAGATGGAAACATCAATAGGTAATCAATCCACCATGGTTACAAAAGGATTGGCTAATCCATGAGCAAACGGCTCGGGTAAAGATATATCAAATCCGTTTTTAGTTGACAACTTGCTAATAAGTTGTATGGTTATCAACTCACCATATCAGTAATGTGAAGAGTTGGCTAGCCCACAAGAAAATGGTTTGTGGTAAAGGTTGTGGAAAATCCATTATTGGTAATTAGTTCACCATTAGATAGAAGAACTAACTAGTCAAGAAGGGGTAAACTTTTGGTAAAGACAAATCAAATCATTGATAGTGATGATTTGCTAAAAATCATATGGTTATCAATGTACCATGGTCTTACACACCAAAACATTTGGCTATTCCAAAGATAATGGCTTTGGTAAAGAGATCTAAATCCATTAAATTTTCAATGATTCACCTTCACGAGAACACACCGAAGTGATGAGAATAGTATGCAACTTAAACTGAATTAATGTACAAATTGTTATATGTTGTTGTGTTGCTGAAAAGATGGAGCTTATCGGATGCCGAGAAAGAACAATTCTAAGAGATACTTTGACAAGCACAGACTCTACAGAGATACAATCTAAAGACTAAGAAACATCTGCCTTAAAGATGAAGTCTGTTAAAAATATATTTATAAAGGAACTTGAAGTCAAGCAAGTAGAATTCAAGTTAGGGAGGTGTTGGGATATGAAAGTGTCACATGAAAGTATCAAGATATGAAAGTACCGTAATGCAGTACCGAAAAGTCAAAAGTGCACTAAAGAAAGTCAAAGTACTGCACCTAGTCAAAGTACGAAGAACAAAAGAATCTGTATATTCTTATGGAAAGTATTGTATTCTATGTTTAGATTACTTGTCGTATAAGGTTACAAATTGTAAACCGACTAGGATATCCTTGAGCCTATAAAATGACTCCTAGATTGGCATTAGATGTACGAGTTCTATGAGTTTTAGAGTTTAATAATCACAAGTTAATTAGTGTTTGTAGAAGTTCGATTATCTTAGAGTTGTATTAGAGTATCTCATAATAAGAAGATTTAGAGTTTATAAAGGTTATTCTTCTTATCTTTGTTAAGTAAATTCCGTGTACTTGATAAAGATTGCTCAGTGTTTCTTTGTTAATAACTTAGGATTTATCCGAGGTTATTAAACCTTAACATGCTAGTTAAGTTAGTTTGATTAAAGTATATCGATCCAACATTTATCTTCCATTTCCAACTTGTTATATTTCATATACACCTGAGAGAGATGTGAGTATCCAAACACCCCATGTGAGGTGCTAGTATGTAATTTCCGCGCTTGTTATGACTTTTGTGGGGCTTATATGTGTTGTGGACTGTTTTAAACCAATGCTTCATGACCCCTAACTTATAAATTAATCGGCTAAAAGCACATTTGCTTGAGGACAAACAAATACCAAGTGTAGGGATATTTGATAAGGTTTTAAAATGTACCTTTTGAGGGGTCATTTAAGCCCTTATTTGATCACTTTTGTATCCGTTATTACTTAATATCGCTCCTTTTCACTTTTTAGGTCTCTTGAAGGCAAATTGCTGTAATGGCACTTATTTGGACGAAAAGGCGAATATGAAGAAGAATGGCCAAAGTCAAGAATCGACACTCAAAGTTGAATGACTAGGTGACGCCATTCTATACGCCACCGCGGAGGATTTTGTGACGGGACGAAGCCAAACTCTTATTTTCAAGTGACGACGCCAAGTTATAAAAAAAGAGAGTCGCCGAACTCGACGCCTAGATTTGATCCGACGGGCGCCGAAGCTAAGGAGGACGCGCCACAAGCCAAGGTGACGCCGCCGCAAGTCTAACGTGGCCAAGACGAAACCCTAATGACGCGATCCGACCGCCGCATATGTAATCTTATATATAGAATCCAATTTTCAAGATAGTGTGTAGTCTTTGAGTAAAACCTAAACCGAAACAAGTCTGTCTTGTACAGTATTTTAGGGTTCCAAACCCTATCTTACATCAAGATAAGTGCTTTACTTCATTAATACAATTATGTCTTTGATTATTTGTGTGTATGCTTGCATGTTCTCCATGTCCGCGAATAATTTGTGTGTTTGTTGTGAATATGAAACTTAATCATTGAATATTGATTGGTTGTCTCTTATGTTAGTTGTTAATGATCTAGTAATGCGATAGGTCATTCGTTGTGTACTTAATGCTTGATTAATCTTGTAACCTTAGGTTATAGCACCTTGAGCTGTTGTAAGCTAAACTATCCAAAGAGGCCTTAGAGTTAGAGTTTATGATCCCTAGTGGTATTTTGTAGACGAGACCCTTGGTAACTTCAAAGAGTTAGGGATAAACGCATACCCTACAACTTTAGACACACAATGAAATTAAGAATAAGGACGTGACAATTCAACCACCAATAGGAGATAATTAAGGAGTAGTAAAACCTAAGTAAGCACATCTTTAAACTATCATACGAGCACACAATAATTAGACATAGGCTACATACACCTTAGATTAGATAATTAGATAAGTAGAGTAATCGGTAGCAATACCAACCCCAAAATCCAAACCCCGAGATTCGTACTTTTCCATTTCCTAAAAAAAAAGATAAAAAAAAATAATCTTCCTCAACCCCAACCTTAGCGTAGTAACTTCTCACTAGCATTCCTATTCCCCTAGAGAACGATATCAATACCGGTGGCTTACCCTAATAATACACTACAACGATTAGGTTCACTGCCTAGGGTGTTATAAAACTTGCTCGAAGAAAAGGAAGTTCCTTTGACCCCGAACGACGCGTGTAGCGTTATCATCAACTCACGGATTTCACCATGAAATGGTATCCAACTTCTGTCTTTGAAGCATAAGGTTCCATCGGAATGCTTCAAGAAGCCGTTTTCACTTTCTACCATCCCATGAAGATTCTCGTAAGGACGGTTCTCTTCCGAATGCGCAGCCTGAGCGGCTAAGATTTGAGATGGTAGAGACGAAACAATGGTCATTCCTAGGGATCAAACGAGTAATGGTGGAATGTTCTCTCACGACTAAGTGCATCACCACAACATTAGGCTTACCAGATGATAACGAATCTCACAAATATAATCACTAATTTAAACCAACGACGCTGTCTCATATCAGCCTCTTTCCGATCTAAGATATGCTTCAAGCTCTTATGGTCGGTAAACACTACACACTTGGTTCCATACATATAATGTCTCCAGATTCTAAGGGCAAACATTACAGCACCTAACTCAAGGTCATGGGTGGTGTAGTTCTTCTCATGTTTAAGATGTCAGGATGCATAAGCAATTACCTTCTCCCGTTACATCAAAACAGCACCTAAGCCTTTATGTAAGCGTCGTAGCATACACCTACAAAGTCTTCGCTTCCAGCAAAGCTAGATGATGACCGCACAACTTCTCCTTCCGGTTGAATGCTTCTTCTTCCTTTTCTACCCATTCATACTTAACGCCCTTCTGTGTCAGTTTGGTCAGCGACTTAGCTATTTTGGAAAATCCCTCAATGAATCTCCTATAATAGCCTGCTAAACCTAGAAACTGGCGGACTTCTGATGGGTTCTTAAGGGCTGCCCATTCCTTAATGGCCTCAATCTTTGCTGGGTCATCATGAAAACCTCGACTATCTATCACGTGACCTAAGAATTGTACGGACGGTATCCAAAATTCACACTTAGAGAACTTGGCATACAACTTCTCCTCTCTCAACAATTCTAAAATGAGCCTCAAATGCTCTTCGTGCTCCTCTCTACTGTTGGAGTATGTCAAGATGTCATCTATGAATACTATCACAAACTTATCCAGATATGGCTTACATACTTGGTTCATGAGATCCATGAAAACCGTTGGCGCGTTGGTCAATCTTGGAAAAGACACTAGCTCCTTGGAGTTGGTCAAACAAGTAATCTATTCTAGGTAGCGGATATCGATTCTTCACCGTCAACTTATTCAACTCCCTATAATCAATACACATCCGAAACGATCCATCCTTCTTCTTCACAAACAACACCGGTGCTCCCCACGGTGATGAACTTGGTCGAATGAATCTCTTCTCTGACAACTCTGCCAACTGTTTAAACAGTTCCTCCAATTCTCTTGGAGCAAGTTGATAGGTGCCCGCTACGGTAAAAAGACCGGTATTAACTCTATTTTGAATTCCACTTTGTCGGACAGTGGAATCCCAGGCATCGCCGAAACACATCCGTAATTCTTCTAACGACGGTATATCATTAAGGTGTTTCACTCTTCCCCGCTTTTCGTAAATTGAGCCAAGAAAGACAACCTCCTCTATCGATGTACTTATGGCCTTAATACAAGAGATGATGCTTCAACCGGGAAGGACTTCCACTAGTACAAAACGGATTTGGTCACACATGGTCGAATGGAACGACCACACATTTGCATATTTGTGGGTGAAGGTACTAAAATTGACAACATTTACTAATTGGTCACACATGAAAATTTTGATTGTGCCATTTTAGAATTGACACAATTAAACATTGTGTGGCTAAAGGTATCTGTGATTTTGTTCGATAATTTAGCCACATATGAATTTGGAATGACAAATACAAGTAACCTTAATGCGTTAGTCACATGAAGTAATTTTTTGTGTGTCTAAATCATTGAGTCAAGTTTTGTCACACATTATTTAAGGGTGACTGATATGTTTTGCCAACTCTTTAGCCACATCTGAAATTGGAAGGAGTGACAAATGAAAAGTAAGGTTGAAGCATTAGTCGCGATATACATATAAAAAAGGACAAATATATGTCACACACTTGAACACTATGACCAAATGCCATATATGGTCACACTAAATGTTTTGTCACACATTCATTAAGTGTAGCCAAAATCCAAAGACATATGTTCAAGTTAATATGTGTGTTTAAAGTTTAGTTTATGTTAGCTTGCCAAAAGCTAATCTATAAAGTCACATTTACTACTAACACCGCGGACCAAATGCCATATAAGGTCACACTAAACGTTTTGTCACACATATTATTTAAGTGTAGCCAAAATCCAAACATATGGTCACGAACTTAATATGTGGCTATTGGATGATCAATAGTCACTCAAAATACATGTTTCTTCACTTTAAACACCATATGGTCACACTTATTAACACTTAGCCACTTTATGGTTAATTGTATGTGACTAAATACCCAAAACAAACATGCTTTGTGAGACTAAATGTTAGAAAAGGCCACACAAACATAAAATTCATGTGGCCATTGGATGATCAATAGTCACACAAAATACATGTTTCTTCACTTGAAACACCATATGGTCACACTTATTAACACTTTTAGCCACTTTATGATTAATTGTATTTGACTAAATACCCAAAACAAACATTCTTTGTGTGACTAAATGTTAGAAAAGGCCACACAAACATAAATCATGGCCATTGGATGATCAATAGTCACACAAAATACACGCTTCTTCACTTTAAACACCATATGGTCAAGTTTGTTGCATTTATTGTGCTGTTATCGCAAAATGGGTTTGTAGGTGATGGCTTTTATAGTCACATTGATATGCACACAAAACACATTAATTAACACTTTGCAACACCACAATCTACTAAACTTGGATAAATCCAAACTAATTATATATGTGAATAACTCTTTAACAACGAGTACTTGATTGTTAATGTGGAATCTTAACAACAAGCAAGAAGAACACAAATACTATTTCATTATAAACTTATTTTATTAATATTTCTATTCGTCTAAGTACAAGTTCATTTCACTATACTTTAGGGTTCCTTTATACACTTAGGAAAACCTAGTATACAAAACGTGTATAAGGATATAGATATCTCTTCCTAAGATATCTCTACGCGTACATATCCTTCCTAAACTCTAACAAACTATTATGTTTTTCATAAAATAAACTAACTATTAATACTACAGACTTAATCTGTTATACTACCAAGATATTGTTGTTGAGCTTTTAATTCAATTAACCTCAAAAGCTGATAGAATGCATCATCCTTTCTTTCACCTAAAACTTCTTTCTCAAGCATAGCCTTCAAAATACTATTTGGAAGTGGATACTCCACTCGTAAGCATATAAAGAATTGCAGTTTCTAATTCCAAATAATGCACCTAACAAGTGTGGAAATATCTCCATCTGATCACTTGTTCTTGACAGGCCAGCTTCCATATTTCATCATCAACATCTGGTGTCTCAAACATGGTCTTCAAGTCACCCTAGAGGACTCTTTCATATTCCTCTTAGGTCTCTTGTCACCATGCTTCCATCATCGTTACATGGTCTTCAAATCATCCTCGACAAATCACTCAATAAACCGGAAAGTTCACATATATAGTGTCTGTGTGATTTTCCTTACTATCGTAAACTACCTTTTTCCCATTTTTGATGATCTGAACCTTTGCAATCTTAGCAGGAAGTGTTGAACCTGTAGGAATGGAGCCCATGGTAAACTCCTTCATGACGGTTCATCAACATTATCCTTCATGTACTCTTCCACTTCCTTCTTAACATTTGTCTTATCCTTTTTCCCTCCTTTCTTTCCAGTGGATTTCTTCCTTGTCATATTCACAACCGGTTGCTTAACCTCAGCTTCCTCCTCTTTCTTTACAGTTTTTGGCTTATCACCAAGTTTTTTAGCTTCAATAACCTTTTCGCCTCGCAATCTTGGCTTAGCATCCTTTGGTTGAAGATTGTAACCCTTCCTTTTAAGCGTTGAAGCTTCCAACTCAATCCATTGAATAAATCTTTTATTTTGGTACACTACTTTTCAAATTCTCGCTTTTAGATCTTCACCTTCAATTTCCTTAGAATGGCCCAACTTCCGTGTAGGATTCCCTTGAATTTTGACGTAGTGGATCATATAATCCCTTTGCTCAGCTTTGGTCAAGGTTCTGTTCATCCTTTCTCTTTGTCTCGCTTCTAAGCCTCTTCTTCTCATTAATCATCTCAACCATTTTCCTTGCATAGTCTTCTCCCCCAATATTAGGAAGGATATTTCGTTACTAATAATCGGCCTTTATAGTATCCCATTCTTCATCAGTGTAGAATTTGGCGAATCTTCAATTTCATTTTCATTTGGTCTTCACATTGGTTCCTCCCGCAGATTTCCGCATTGACTCATCATTCAATGTTTGTTACCTTACGTTTAACCTTGACCTCATCCTACTGCTTGAATCCTAGCAATCTGACTGCTAGCTTCTCTTCTATGAGTTTCTTTTGGTATTCAGCTTTCAGATTCTTGCACTATTCCTTTGCCTTCCCTAATGCAAACTCCTCACCGATTACTACGGATCACTACCAGGATTAATATGTTTGATACTAGTATTAATTTCAGCATGGCGAGTATTAAAATCTTCATCAAAAGCAATTTAATTTCAGCTTCCTGAGACTTATCTTTAGTAAAGTCACCAGACTTATCCACTCCACTAGAACTTGCGGCTTCTTTATCCAGTCTCTTCTTAAAGGATTTCTTGATTGAAATTCTTAACCAAGATTGTTGCTTCCAATCCTTGAGGACTAATTTGAGTTTCCTCGATTCCTCACCTCGAGTCGTAATAATCTATCCCTATTTTTTTAATTTCCCTTCAATTTCTTAACTCTTTTTCGAGTAGTCCCCAGTGACTTCTTGGTCTTCTTCAATTTTTTCTCCAACTCATTAACCCTTGAAATCAGTTGTGGAACCAGTTGAAGTAGATCTTCCATAGATAAGGAACTGGGTTCTGCTATAGGAGTGGGTGTTGGAGGTTGTGGTTGAGGAATCACTGGTGGTTCTTCCTCATGGATTGAAGGTGAAGGTGGTGGGGGTGTTGGTGTCCTCTGTTCAAACTCTGGTTTTTCTGGTTCAGATGTAGGTTGAGCCTAAGCTTGATGTGATAGGAGATGGAGACAGATGTAGATGTACTGTGAGGTCAGGTAGCAACAGAGCAACATAGCGGGTAAAAGTGGCTTGTGTGCCCCCTTCAAAACCCCTTTTCATATTACCAAATATCTTTTTAGTGAAAGGGGCAGACAATGTAAGGAAGTTTGCTTGTTGTTTCAACATTTAAGATCATTTGCAAAAATCTTGGGTACATCAAAAACTTTCTTATTCTGGCATTAGCAACCGGCATCAAAATCATTTTGAAAAATTGAAGAATGCGCGTGGAGAGCAGACCAATCTGAAAGCAATATTGCTTCTAAATTGATCCCATCCACCACTTTTAGAGCTCATACAATGTAAAAGATGATGCACAAGGAAGCGCCATTGTGGCGTAAAATGACTCTTCCAAAAAGTGAATGTTCCATCAGTTAGATATCCAATATTTTCCAATCCCTGAAAAGGTCATTATTTGGCAACATTGAAATCCCTGAGGCATCAGCCAATTGAAGCTTGCTTCGATTCCTCGTGATTGAATACTCTAAAGTATCAATAGTTGCATTTAATTCTAGTGTCCATCAACAATAATAGTTCTAGCAATAGCGATGCGAACTGTTTGACTAGGAAATCATAGATAGTTGGATTATGAGTAAGGGCATACCTGATATGACTACCCTTTAGAAAGTCCATGCGCTCGAAGCATGTGCTTTAGCAGAGCTTTTGAGAAATCCCACTGGATTGTGCTTGTCTACAAACTTTAATTGTGCCATCTTTTATGTTAATTGAAGTACTGGTAGTGCAGGGTAATTAGGGTTTAGTACTGGTAAGGAGACTTAATCGAAAGAAAAGATTTAAACTTTTAAAGATTATAGGATAAAGTAATTAAAGGATAAATATGAATTGTAAAAATAAAAATTATCCATATAAATACTTCTAACCACCTAAAATTAGGTAACGGTACTATTTAAACAGTCAAAATCGTTTTTTATTTTTTGCACTACCAGAGTAAAAAATAGTCAAACAGACTTAACAATGACATCACCAGAATTAACTCTGTACTATAGCACATCAACTAGCACAACTTCCATACATCTCCAATCTGTGAGAATTCTTGCTTTTCAACATAAATCCTTAAACATAAATCCTTAAACAAGTACAAATTAATATACCTAACAGATTTAACTAATATTAAGTCTTGTATTATAAACATAAATCCTTAAACAAGTACAAAAAATCGAATGTCTTTATGCTTTAAAAGAGTGAAATATGATAAAGGTAGAGTGTGACAACTTGAGCATAACATGGTTCACTTGGATTTTCGTATAACAACACCTCCACAATCGGTTCGATAGTAGTCAGTTCGTGATTCGTTACCCAAGTCACGTCGATCCACGCGTGGCAATATGTTATCATTGTCTGGTGAATGACGGTTACTAAATTCCTCATCGGCTTCGTCGTACTTATCTTTGTAATTCTTGGGAGGTATCTTAAACACAATAGACAATTTTTTATACCAGTCTTTCACAAAACACTTGTGCTGGCGTAACTAATGAACGGATCAACCTTGTGGCCTAAACTATTCAGGTTAACCAATGCATACCCAAGAGTATCGCGCGTTTCACACCCACCGCTTTGTGATTAACCCAGTCACATTTGAAAAGAGGAATTTGCATGTAAAGGTAATCTAGTTCCTATATCTCTTAAATAATATGTTTTTCTTGTGGTTGCAACTTCTTTAGATATGTGCATATCTAATGCCTCAACACTAACCCCACTGTTCTGGTAAACTTTGCCTTCATGATCTTTCGTACGAAAAGTATACCCATTGATGTGATATGCATCGTATTCACTCACGTTGGCGCGTGGTCCATAGGATCACCTACAGTTTCGATACACTTTCTTTGTCGATTTCTAACTCTCTCTCTCTCAACCTGAATTTCATTACAAGTATATATTAGCTCAAAAGATCAAAAGTACACCAATTTTCAGATCAAAATGAGCTGAGAAATAAGGTTTAGAAAGGGTATGTTGAGTAACATAAGATTAATTACTTCTTTGCGTAACCACTTGGCAAAAGATTTGCTCTGCTCATTCTCCAGAAATGCTATTCGTTTACCCGGGTTTTCTGTTTTTAAACTTGCTTGTGCCTTGAAACAATGTATTTGATTATTATATTTGATAGATCATTTTCAGTAACGAAATAGACATGTTTTAGTAAGACTTACTCGGTATACGGTACAATTTCATCTGTATTATTTATTACGTACAAATGTGTTTTCTGAAAGAGTTCCGCAGAAACTTCACTTGATTTGCCGGCTGACAATGGCTTTCCTTCCTCATTTTCATCTGTTTCATGTTTATCAGGTGGGATACCAACAGTTTTCATGGATTTATGATATTCGCTAAAAACTCTATTGTTTCTTCCGCAATAGTCTCCTCAGCAATGCATCCTTCTAGTATATTTCATTCACATGTCCTTTAATACCCTTCATACATCTTTCGAATGGATACATCCACCGAAAGCATATGGGACCGCATAATTTTACCTCCCTAGTTAGGTGCACAGTCAAATGTATCATAATATCAAAGAATGATGGAGGAAAGAACTTCGAGTAGGCAGTGTCACTACCATTTTTGCTTGCATATTATCTAGTTCTTGCAATATTATTTCTTTGCAACATATTGATTTAAAAAAAAGCAAAACCTGATAATAGCATATCGTGTGGGTGGGTGCATGATTGAACGTATTGCAATGGGCAAAAACTCTTGCATTAGCATGTGATAGTCATGCGATTTTAGGCCAATGAGCTTCCTATCCTTTAGGTGACCAAACTAGAAATTTGAACAATAGCCTTGTGGTACCACTGATGTTGTGTAAAGTTTCACAAAAATATCTTTTTCAGCATTCGTTAATGTGTAACCTGCTGGAGGTAGTGTTGTTTTGTCTTGTTCTTGCATAGAAAACAACTCTTGTTTTACCCCAACTCAGCCGGATCCAATCGAGCATTGGTCCATCTTTCGTCTTTCCTGCAACATGTAGCAAAGTTCGCGAGACTCAAACACATTCTTTTCTACATCCATAAAATCAATACAATGTGGAACAGAATTATGCCTCCAATACCTAAGTTTTCGATACCAAATGTTGAATTTCTTCCAATACGCACCGTTTTGTCCGTTTACTTGGCTTGAACTACCCTCTACTTCTGTTATGTTTCTTTTATGCTTTTGATTCTTCCCCTCTCGCCTCTCGTATCTTCTTGGTTTTCTGATGCATTATTGTTTGTTCGTTTTCCTTTTACCCACTTATTTTCAATATGTTGTACCTCGTTGTATATTTGTTCCCCGATCATTGGATTTGGAGCCGAGAGAAATTATTGTTGTCCATTAAATGCCTTCCTTTGCCTTCTGAACGGATGGTCATATGGTAGATATCATCTGTGACCAACATAACTTTGCTTGATGAGGCAGAAAAGTCTAACACAGTTTGTATCTTTCCCACATACTACACAACCTTTGATCCACTGTACGGGCAGCCACATAATGTACCAAGTGCAGGGTAATCATTTATTGTCCATAATACAATGGCACGTAGATTAAAGTTATCTTTTGTGGATGCATCATATGTATCAACCCCTGTATCGAATAAGGTTTGCAGATCATCAACCAACGGTTCTATAAAAAATCGATATCATTTCCCGGGTATCCCGATATTAATACCGAAAGCATGATAAACTTTCTTTTCATACAAAACCATGGAGGAAGGTTGTATATGACAGTTAACACTGGCCATACACTGTGATGCCTATTTCCTGAGTTGACATCAACCCCATTAGCCGATATTCCTAGCCGTAGATTTCTTGGATCTTCAGCAATTTCAGGGAATTTTTCATCTATGGTACGCCATGAATTTAAATCTGCGGGGTGATGTAACACACCATCGGTTATCCTCCGTGTCGCGTGCCATCTTAAATCTTCTGAAATACTTTCCAGCTTAAATAGTTGTTGCAGTCTTGGTATAACTGGAAAGTACCACATTACCTTTGCTGGAATGTTTTCGTACACTTGATGATTCTTATTATCCACCTTCCATCTTGATATCCCACAAGTTCGACACGCAGTCAAATCCTTGTCATCCTTCCAGTAAAAGAAGGATTCTGATACACACATGTATCTTTTTGTATCTGATCCCATCAATTTCAAAAAAATTTGGCTTGATAAGTTTTTCCACCATTTCGTTACCGCAGTAGCATCTTCTTTATCAATCCTAGTAATTCAGTAAAGAACTTATCAGAACATCCGTACTTACCCTTCAAGTTGAGTAGTTTAACTATTGCGGACAACTTTGTGAAGTCAGGACATCCTTCATAAAGAGGCTTCTCTACATCTAATAATAATTTTTTAAACTTGACAAGATCATCCTCATCAAAATTATCTTTTGTAGCATTAACCATTTCTCTCTTTCTTGGGACATCTGTTGGAATATTTGAAGCAAAATCCGTGTCGTCAACAAACTCTGTTGTAGCGTTAACAGGTTTTTCGGTACTTATTGATGACTCATCCTTCTCTCCATGTTTAGTCCAATTTAGGTAGCTTAGACCAAACCCATTGCTGAATAAATGGAACTGAACTTTCTCCACTTTATGCTCTATGTGGTTTAAACAATCTGTACACGGACATGGCATTGAAAGATCATTTTTATTGACTCGTTGGTCGATGTTCCCCATCTTCCGCAAGTTGTGTACTGCATAATCAATAAACGCTGCTACTCCATCAACATAAGATTTGTTGGTCCTATTAGTTCCTATCCAAGACTTGTCCATGTTTATAAATGTGTCCTACTTATCCGAGCATCAATGTTTATAAATTTAGTCCCTGCAGGCATGTTAAAAAGACAGTCCAAGTTATTGAAGATTATAGAAGACAACATCAAACTGCAATTGATGATCTTAAAAGTTAAAAAAGACATTCCAAGTAATGAGGATAGCTCAAAGATTGAATGTGGTATTGAATTATGCTAAGAACTGAATAAAGTCTAATGAAACAGTTCCTAAAGGGGTGTTTGGGTCAAGGAAAAATAAGAAATTAACTAGCTAAATTATGGTTCCATGTTCATGTGGTAACAGGCTTAACATGGTTTCTTAAATTTTTTTAACCAATTAACTATCTAAATTTAACAAGAAAATGACATAATTTACAAGAGGATATCTCAAAACAAATGTTCAATTAGCTAATAGGCTTAACAGGGTTACTTATATATTTTATGTGTTAGAACGATGTGTACAAAAGGAACATAACAATACTTACCAGTGGTGAAGGGACTGGTGGGTCTATGACGGGAGAGTTGTGGTGGTGACGGGATTTGTGGTGATATGAGAGGGAGGTGTGGCAGTACAGGAGGAGGAGGAGGAGTTAATTTTTGCAATTAGTTTGAAATGACCTTGATGCAAACTTTGGGGGGAATAAATTTAATTTGTAGGGGGAATTTTAAATTTGCTTAAATTTTTGAAAAGTTTTCATATTAGTTTGAAAAGGTTTTTTCTCTTTTGATTTAATAATTTTTTTTTTCATTTAATTAGTTTAAAAAGGTTTTTTATTCATAATAAATAAAATAAAATTCAGAAAAATACAATTTTAAAAAAAATATATATATTTTTAAGTATTTAGGACTTTTAAAAAATAATTTTAATTTTTATGCTTAAATTTCCAATATTTGGTATTTTTAGGATTTAGTGCATTTTAGGTCATTTCGACTTTTGCTCCTTGATTTATTTGCTTATTTTGTTGTTTTTAGTTTAAAAAAAAGTAAAGTAACTCCCAATACCGTCTTCCACGGTCTATGGAGGAGGTTGAGCGTGAAACACCTTACCCTACCTAAGGTAGAGAGGAGCCTTCGGTTCTACCAAAGGTAGAAAAGGACCTCTGGCCTTGCAAGGGGTGAGGATCGAACCCTTGACAGGCTGCTTCCGGTTCTACCAAAGGTAGAAAAGGACCTCCGGCCTTGCAAGTGGTAAGGATCGAACCCTTGACCTCTGTCTCCAGAGGCAAGAGTGTTAACCACTTGATCCAACCTTGCTCTTTTTTTGTTTTTAGTTCATGTTTCATAAATTTATTCACAAAATCCAAATATCTTTCATTATTCTTTATCACCCGATCCACGAACCAACGCGAATTTCCATTCACACTCCGTTGGGACTTAAAGCGACCATGGGAATATCTCATACTTCTAGAAAATATTGTGTTTTGACTTTCTTTTACCAAATTGGGATTTTCATTCTCGGGTAGACAGCAAATTGAACATTTGGTCGGGTTTTTCATAATATAATATTATATATACTATTGATTGAATCATGTCTGTGGAAAACTAGAAGGGGGTTGAATAGTTTTACCAATTAAAACTTCCTTTTAATTTATTTAGATCGACTTCTATCAATCTATTTGGATGTGTGTGTTGGATGTTGATAAACAAGCATATAAAGGTAAGTAATGAAAAGATAAGAGTAAGAAGCACAAAACCACAACACGAGTATTTATAGTGGTTCGGCTATAAGGACACCTTCCTTGCCCTACTCCACTCCCCGATTCACCTACTCGAGAGTTCGTAATCACTACACCAATCTCCTTATGGCGGAGAAGCCTTCACAACGTCTCCTACCCTTTTTCTGGTGCTAGGCTAACCACCAGGTTCTTTCACTCCAAGGTGAACCACACCTACACAACGTCGCCTACCCTTTATAAGGTACTAGGCTAAGTACCTAGTTCTTTCACTCCAAGGTGAACTACACCTTCACAACGTTGCCTACCCTTTATTAGGTACTAGGCTAAGCACCTAGTTCCATTGCAATGGAGGAACTACTACCACACTACACCGATGACTAATCCCAAAGGAGATCTACTCCTTTACAACATCATCAAGGATATCAATATCCTTGTATCTAATACTAGTCTATATTGTACATCGAAACACACCAAATCGAATGTACATCTAAGGAACCTTTCACTAATGCCTTTGACTAGATCTACAAGATACCTTTCACTAATGTCTTGTGTCTTCACTTCTAAGCACCTTTCACTAATGCTTCTTTGTCTTGACTTCTAAGCACCTACCACAAGTGCTTATCTTATAGACGATAGATACCCTTCACTAATATATTCGTCTTGATACTTGAGACATATTTTACTAATGTCTTCAACACTACACTTCTTTGAAGAAAGAAAAGAATCATCAACAAGAAGACTTCAGTAGCCTTGATGATGAGGAAGCATGGCAACTCATGGACTTGAGCTTGCTCGACTTCAAAGGTGGTGATCTTGCCTTTAAGAGGAACCTAAAAGATCACACAAAAACAAAACTACAAACATAGATCTCTTGGATCTGAGGTTAGTGAGTTTTTAACTCAGGGAGAAAGTGTGTTAGAAAGGGGTGAGGAATAATGAAGAAATAGCTCACTATTTATAGAGGAAAAATCCTACTGTTCCTCGGATCCCACGGATCCCTACCACAAGGGATCCGGCTAGCACAAAGCTAGGGATCCGTGGAACGCTCTTCTTTGGCCATGGGTATTTTGGTTATGGGTCATGGGTCATGGGTTGAACCATGGATCTTTGGCTAGATACAATGTATCTTTAAGTGCAATGCACTTAGTCACTTGGGTATGGGTTGATCCATGGGTTATGGATATTATCCATGTGTGATATAAGCATGATGTCATGCAATGGGTTATGGGTCAAGATCCATGGGGCATGGGCTTTGGGTTGTACCCAACTACATTCAATGTATTTTCCCAATGGGTTGTGATACTTAAGTTTCTACCCATTTATATTACCCAATATACTACATACTAGTTATGTGTATATTTTATCCAAATATGTAAACACTAGTTGTTGTACATATGTATTACTAAATCATAAAATCACTTATAGTTGTTTTAGTGTTTTATGTGAAAATGTGAATATGTTAGAAACTATTAGTTCAAACTATTTACGTATTTTTATTTGTTTCGTTAAAATGATTTTACGTTTGTTATCTACAAAACATTAGAAGATCGTAAAATATAAATAAACGTTTTTACAGCTTATTTGTATTAACAATCTCCCCCTTTTTGTTGATGACAAAACATAAAATTATTTTAAGGAAAAGCTAAAATCCGTAAGAGTTTGAATTTGTAGTTTTTACTTTCTTCTCCCCTTTTTTGTTAAAACAAAAAGTGTTTGAAGGAAAGCAACACATCGTTTTTAAGAAAAACATGTGAAAGAAAATAAAAAATAGAAAGAAATAGAGAGCAAGTAACGGGAAAGGATCTCGTATTTACTCCCCCTTGACGAGTCCATCCCTATGTAAGGGCGTCAAGTAAGTGATACTAATCTAGTTTGTTTGCAAATAAGTTTGCAAAAGATTTCGTCTAAGCGACGAATGTGCTCCCCCTTGATGATTGCAATTTTGCAAGGGAATGTCACGAAATGTAAACCTAGTATTGCAAGTAATTTGCAATGTATTGCTTTGACATAATGCTCCCCCTAGCTTTAGGATGTCAAAGTCTTCATGTGTAAATTGAATAACTACAAAACAAAGGTTAGAAAGCAAGTAAAATTCACAATTTCCTGCAAATGTGGTCCAAGTTAGTAGAAAAATATCTTTCTGTCTCACGGATCCCACGGTTCCCCCCTAGTAGGGATCCGTCTAGGCATTTCTGAGGGATCCATATTAGCTGATTAATTTTAGCAAAGGTGATATAACAAGTAATGTTATCACAAAAAAATGAGATATGAATACAAAGTAATCATATGCTCAGAAGGATAACAAGTAGCATGTAATTCCATTTAATAAAACTAGAGTTATGATATACATGACTCCAAAAACTAAGAAAATAAGAGAATACATGACTAGGAATTTCAACATGTTGACAATGATAGCAATCTTTGTCATGGCTAGGTAGTGGTGGTGGAAGAAATGAAATGGCTTGATGCGAAGGATCAAGTAAAGTGGCTTGTGGAGCTTCAAACGATGGAGGGATTGGTGGAGGCGCATTTGAGAATGGCTCGACTAAGAATGATGGTGGTGGTAGAGAAGTGTCAACTTCCATATGGTCGGGTGGTTGACTTTGATGATTTCTCATAATCCAAATGGGATTATATGATGGAAACGGCGAAAAGGTAGTCGGAGTAAGTGTTGACTCAACACCTTGATTTTGTAGCATTATTCCTCCTAATGAGGAGAATGTTGTCGGCGGAAACGGATGAGACGGCCTAGGAGGCAAGTCCTATAAATTGTAGAGGTGTGGTGATGATAGTGGGGATGTAAATGAAATAGCTCTAGGAACTAATGGTGATGGTTTAGTGGAGATGATATTGTTTGGCCTAGGAGGTATGGTGGTATTTGGCATTGGTAGTTTTGTGGGTACTATCCTTTTAGGAATTGGTTTGATTGGATGAGAAAGGATCCTATCATTTGTTGGCTTGACCGGAGATGATTCGGTTGAAGAGATTTCGTGTATAACACGAGCCTTTTTCAAGGGTGGTTCTTTGGTGGATAAGTTACTACTTGGGGTTTTCCTCATGATGAGATGATTTCAAGAGGTTTGTAAAGATTTCTAAAGTACTGAAAGTTAGGATGAGAGTGATGACTATGGAGGTCCTAACAAATTGGTTTATAAACCAAGAGATTTGGCAAGTGCATTTAAGCCTTAAGCCACTAGGATTCATTGGAATGTGATGATTAACATGCACAAGAGTCAACTTCAGAGTTTGCACTGATCTAGGAACTCATTTAAGATGAGATGGAGTGTTTGAGTTAGGAAGATGAGTTGAAATGATTGTTTTAGCAAGATTTGACAGAAACTGTCATCCGGATCCCGCGGTTCCCTCCTCAGAGGGATCCGTCTAGGCTAATCCTAGGGATCCAGCTCTGAGCAGCTATGAAAGAGTGGAAATGATGTTTCTAGGATCTAAGACCTATAATATCTTGAGTGTTTCAGTCCTCCTATGTGTTTTAAATGAAGGGGTGCTTAAGTACTTGAAGGTAATGAATGATGTAGCTAATGATTGTCATTTATGGAAGGATTTGGGACTTTCAAAAGTGCCAATGGATGAGCAAGGATGACACTAAAGATTTGGTGTATCAATTGAAGCTAAATGATCCTAGAGATCAGGTTGTGACTTAGGATAGTGTTTTGGAAAATATCCTAGAAGCTTTGAGATGGGAGTTTGATCAACTTTGATTAATTTTGAGGTAAGGATGAATTATGATCAATTTTGCCATAATCGAAAGATTTCTAAGACTAAATGTGAGGGATTAAGTAAAAAATGAAGTGTGATTTTGAGAGCGGAAGAGTAATGGATTAAAAATGAAATGGTAGATCTACAAGCGTCTTAGAGTGTGATCTAGGTGAGTTATGTATGAGTAGGAAAGATCAACCTATCTTGATAAGGACTTAATTTCCCTTAAGACACTATGTTTAGCTTAGTGTGAGGTGTTCTAAGGATATGTTTGAAATATAATGCTTGCAATTGCATTTTCTGTTTGCCGGATCCCATGGTTCCCTAAGTGTAGGGATCCGTCTAGCACAATCTTTGGGATCCGCCCATCTACTCAGCAGGACCTTTACTAAAGGTATGCAATGATCTTCACAATGCATTATATCTCAAGGATAGTCTAAAAAGAGTTCTAATACTAAGATATCAAATGTAAGATGTTTTATTTCATGAAAGAAATTGGATTACATTGATAAAGCACGAGTACAAGAGAATTGATCCTATTTTGGAAATTTGCCGACCCACCATGTGAACTAGCTATTATCACCGGTCGTGCATGGGTTACACCGGCTTGGTAGGTGTATAGTTATAGTTGAAGGTTATATGAACTGTATTAAAGTTATTAAGGGTGGGCACGTTAATTTTGACATTTCAGGATGACATAAAATCATTAACTCACGTGTCTTACTCAAAACACTGTGTGAAACTGTGTTTAAGGTTACGTTAGATACGTTGGGCACGGTAACACAACCCTTGTGCGATTTCGTCTATTTTAGTCGGTCCTATACGTTTTCGTCCGTGTTCATACGTTTTCTTAGTTTTGTACTTGTTTTCGTCCGTTTTTGTACGTTTTCGTCTCTTTTCATATGTTTTCGTCCGTTTTCAACTGTTTTACATATTAACGTACATTTTATTACGTTCTTATACGTTTTCGTCCGCTATAGTCCGTTTGTTGTCCGTTTTCATCCGTTTTAGCCATTTTCATATGTTTTAAGACTTTTTCGCCCATTTTCATACGGTTTCTTACACTTTTACACATTTTCCTATGTTTTCACACGTTTGCGTCTGTTTTCATACGTTTTTGTCCGTTTACGTACGTCTTTGTCCTTTTTAATCAGTCTTTATAAGTTTTCGTTTTTGTTTACACATTTTCGTCCGTGTGTTACACTTTGTCGCTGGTTTTTCATGTTTTAGTCCGTTTGTATAAGTTTTTGTCCGTTTTCGTCCGTTTCTAGCCGTTTTCATCTATTTTAGACTATTTCGTACGTTTTCATCTGTTTTACGTATTAACGTACATTTTATCACGTTCTTATACGTTTTCGTCCGCTTTAGTTCATTTTTGTCCGTTTTCATCAATTTTAGCCATTTTCATATGTTTTTAACACTTTTTCGCCCGTTTTCATACGCTTTCTTACACTTTTACACATTTTCATACATTTTTGACACGTTTGCGTCTGTTTTCATACGTTTTCCACCGTTTTCGTACGACTTTGTCCTTTTTAATCAGTTTTTATATGTTTTAGTTTTTGTTTACACGTTTTCGTCCGTGTTTACACTTTGTCGCTGGTTTTTCATGTTTTAGTCCGTTTGTATAAGTTTTTGACCGTTTTCGTCCGTTTCTAGCCGTTTTCATCTATTTTAGACGTTTTCGTCCATTTTCATACGCTTTCATCTGTTTTACATATTAATGTACATTTTCTTACGTTCCATACGTTTTCTTACGTTCTTACACGTTTTCGTCTGCATTAGTCCGTTTTTTTTCCGTTTTATCCGTTTTCAAGACTTTTCGTGTCAACCCAAGAAGCGAAGTGAATTCATATTCGGTTTTCGGTTTGCTTCAGTTTAATTCTAGTTCGGTTCGGTTCGGTTTTCGTGTTGAACCGAATAAAAAAATAACCGATTTAACGAAACCAAACAACCCGATAACCGAACTGATAAACACCCCTAATTTATAGTGATAGTTTAAAAGGAGGACTTATTTTGCGGTTTTAAAAATTAGGTCTTTATAGTTTGAATTCATAAGGACTATTTTAGTTATCACTGCCAGTATCTCTGACTAGTTCTCGGTTTCTGGAGTTACAAGTATCTTCTCTATCACATTATCCCCACGACTCTTCTTCAACCTTTCTTATCAATCTTTCAATAATATCCTATTTTACCCAATTTCATTATCAATGGCAGCACCATCACCACAAAACCAATTGGCTAAGCGTGTTATTGATGACCTAATTGAGTTTAGCGGGGAGGCATCTGTTGATGGTTACATGAGTTTCTTCAAGGCTCAGCAAATTTCCCGTCTCCGTGGCTTTATAAACCGGATGCGCGAAGAGGCCACCACAACAAAGAATGAGATTGGGTAGTTTAATGCTTTAATTGCTGAGATGGTAGCTCTTGGAGATGGGGATGACCATTTTGACACTTTAATGGATCTTAGGCATGACAGGGAGGCTGCGAAGACTAAGCTGCAGGGGTTGAATGATCTCATTACTCAAGCTGAGGAGGATATCGATACCAAGGAAGAAAAAATTCAGGCGATAAATGGTTGAAGGGTTGCTCGCTATGTAAAGGGATGGTTTCTTTCGCTCTAGTTTCATCTGTTTATAATGTCTAATGTCTTGGTTTAATATTATGGTTTGTAGGTATATTAACAATGAAACATGTATGGATCTTTTGATGGTTTATCCATATGACACTCTAAAGTATGTATGTTGATCCAATGGAATGGAATGGGATGCGTTCGCTAGTTTGTTTCATCTTTTTTTAATGTTGTTTTGCATTTAGGAATTGCTTGTGGTGTTTAAGTTCATATCTGGTAGAATGTATTATTGTAGGTTTGAGGTTGATCCAATGACAGTGGTGCATCCCATGTGTCGTGTTCAATGTTGAGTCATGGATATGCGGTTCATAAGTGTTTTGCTTAGGTTTTTGTCAATTTTTTATGACTGATTATGAAGTTTAGAAGTGGACCGTTTGTGGATGACAATTATTTTGGATTGAACCACAAGATTTAGCGTGTTTTTGTTGTTGTTTTTGCTTTAAGTTAATTGCATTTACATGATTTCTTGATTTTTTTTACTGTTGGAGGATGTTAGATCTTATGTAAGTGCTTATAAATAGCTTATTTATAGGCTTAAAGTAAGGTCTGAGGGCTGTTTGTTGTATCAGCAGTCCTTGGTTGGATTTGATTATTTTTGTGCTTACTTGTTTATCTGGGACTGCTTATTAGTTATAGTTGCTTAATTAGTTGCTTTAATTCTATTTTTTTGCTTTTGTTTGTTCATTTGTATGCGCCATGTGGTGAGATTTTAGTGTAGCTGCAGTTATATGTGTCTTTGATACAGGGGTTTGAAGTTATATGGGTGTTTGGGATTGTGGGTAAGCACCATTTATATCATGGGTGTGTTGGTTTCAAAAATTGCAGCCAAAAATGAAATATTTAAATTATATATTATCAATTTAGAGCCACATTTTAAAATTATCAAATTTGGAGCCAAATTTCAGCCAAAATTTTTAAAATTACTTAGGAAATTATAGTTTCCTTAATTGAAAAACTGCCCCATAATGAGCCCTAACTTTACTCCAATAATTCAGGATTCTAGCAAAACAACCAGAACGTCAATTTTCACACAATTATTTACCAATTAAGTTTACTAATTTTCTTTAACACATTACTTCTGACGAATCATGGCAACTCAAACCAATTATCAGGATGATTTGGTTTATTCTTATCGTGAAAATGATAACCCTTTAGGATATGAATCAGAGGTGTATTCAGATGAGGGTGAGGATGCTGAAAACAACCATTCAAATGTGAATGTTGTTAAGAGGGGCATAACTAGGTTAGCTAAGTTTCGCAGGGATTATGGAAAAACCGACGGAATAAAGGTCAGTGTAACCTTCGATGCACTGAATAGGTTATCAGGAAAAAACAGGGCATTGTTTTCGAGTTTTTTGGGTGATTTGGTTCGTGAGCATATAGGTGTCAGGATTCTATCATGGAGGAAGGTTGATTCAGAAGCAAGAGATAAAATGTGGGACAAAATCACGGTACACATATACTTTTTTTAACTAGTAGTGGCTTGGTTGTCGTAGGTACAATGTGTTAATAAGTTTATCTCTGCATTTACATTATGTGCAACTAATTAACAACATTGTGTTAATCTTTGCAGCGATATTTTGATGTTGACTTGACAGTCAGAAAGCTGATAATGAATCGTCTTGGTCAACTTCTAAGGAATTTCAGAAGGAAATTGACAGAAAACTACATATTGCCCAACCAAAATACCCTTTCAAAACTTAATGAAGTCCCGGTGAAGTATAGTGCAATTATAAAAGCCGAAGATTGGGTAAATTTTGTAAACTTCACGGCCACCGAGGAATACAAGGTGTTAATTATTTATTTTTATTCAAGTTCAAATATCTGTCACATTTGATGTTTCCATACTACATCTAAACACCTTTTTTATTTTGTGTTACAAGGTGAAATCAGCTGCATCTAAAATGGCGCGTTCCAAGTCTGTTTATCAGCATACAATGGGACGAGGTGGATATGCCCGTGTGATAGATAAAATGGTAACATTAAACATTTGCACATTTGCATTTAATAGCATTATACTTTCGTTTATATTGGTTTATCTTACAAGTGTATGTATTTGATGTTTATAAGATCGAGAATAAAGAAATTGAACCAGATGAAGAACCACTTGGCGTGGTATTTGTGGTTGAAAGGAAGGGTGAATAAAGACGAAGAATTTCACGATGATAATATCAGAACAGTTGGACAAAAAATTGTAAGTTTGACTGCAAATTTTATTATTATGTTTATTGTTAGTTATAAGTTAATACTGATAGTCTATTAGTTAAAACTGTTAGTTATAAGTTAATACTGTTAGTTATAAGTTAATATTGTTACTTAAGTTAATACTGGTAGAATTAAATAACCTATTTCCCATATTGTGTGTGCAGAAAGAGACGGAGGACAAGATCAAACAAGGAATCTTGAAGGTTGATCATGGCAGTGATGCCATGACAGTTGTATTAGGTAAGGAAAAGGGAGGATATGCGAGAGGAGTGGGAGGTGGAGTAACCTACAAGAGGTATTTTGAGCTGCCTCGAATCAGACAAGCATCTGATGAAAGAGTGGTGTTACTTCAAAGTGAACTTGATAATGAGCGACGCCAAAGTCAAGAAAAAGAGGCGGTAATCCAGGATTTGATGAATCAATTGGCTGCACAAAGGGCGCAGTTGCAGCCAACTTCAACTCCATTGACACCAACGGATGTAAGACATATTTTATCTTGATTTTTTTTTGTGTAACAAAAGTGAAATTATATTACCAATAGAATCCATGATCCAAAGACTCCTCCATATAACAATAGAATCCATTCAGCCTTAAATTGAAGTTGTTTCTTGACATAAGAAAGTAACATTCCATCTTTTTTTTACCCTTTTAAATACTGCTGCATTCTTCTTAAACAATTTATATTTCAGGTGTCTCCGGTGAACATTAATCTTATAAATAGCAGTCTTTGATGAGGATGCCGGGACATGTGTTGCTGGACGTGAGAAAATTGCGAGCATTGAGAAGTCTAATGGACTTGCAACTTTGGAAAAGGAAATGAAAATAAGTGTAAGTAATAAATCATCCCCCTGGGATTTTTGAATTCTACATACATGTATTATTTACCGTGTATTATATATATAGGAATCTGTTAAATCTGTCACATCTAAGAAACCGACTAGATCAAAACGAAAGGATTCTTCACGTCAACTTTCCCAATCACAAGAACATGAGTCTTCATTAACAGTACTACCACAAGTATGTATTTAAACATTTTCATATGTTCTTTAGTTTAATTAATTACTGATACATATATACATGCAACAAATTATCTTTTTAGGTAATTAAGTGCGGATTGTGGCACTTAAAGAAATCAAGTATTATTGCGGAGGGTACCGTGTACAAAACTGATGGAAAACAAATGCTTCATAACAAACCACTCCCAAAGGATTGCTACAGAGTGTCTATTGATAAATCTTTAGTGGATGCAGCATGCATACCGGATGTAGGAAGTAAATGTTTCAAAACAATTAAGGATGCAGTAGGTGGTTTTTATGCATGACCAAAGGATCAAGTGGTTATCGATGAAAAGGTACATACATGCATGTGTTTTATAAACCTACATATATCATTCCTCATATTTAATTCAGTGTTTGATACACCCCGGCTTTTGTTTCCTACAGGTAACACCACCAAGTACCATAAAACTGATTGGTGAGAACATAACTACACCTAAATTACAAACGAAGCGCTACGTCTCTAGTGATGCCATGCAAAAGGAAGCTAAGAAGATCAAGAGTAAGAAGTCGTTAAATTATTGAGAATTTTATTATGTACGACGTTACAATTTTATATACATTCCAAATTTATTGTATTTGAATATATTTTGTATACATATATATATATTTGAATTTGTTTTGATATATATTGATTTCTTATATGTGACTAAAAGATGCATATAGTCACAATTATTAACACTTTTTGGTCACAGTTTGCTTAATTCGATGTGTGACTAAATGTTAGAAAAGGCCACACAAACATAAAATTCAAGTGGCCATTGGATGATCAATAGTCACATAAAACACACATTTCTTCACTTTACACACCATATGGTCACACTTATTAACACTTTTGGCCACTTTATGGTTAATTGTATGTGACTAAATACCCAAAAGAAACATGCTTTGTGTGACTAAATGTTTGAAAAGGCCACACAAACATAAAATTAATGTGGCCATTGGATGAGCAATAGTAACACAAAACACACATTTCTTCACTTAAAACACCATATGGTCACACTTATTAACACTTTTGGTCACTTTATGATTAATTGTATGTGACTAAATACCCAAAAGAAACATGCTTTGTGTGACTAAATGTTAGAAAATGCCACACAAACATAAAACTAATGTGGCCATTGGATGATCAATAGTCACACAAAACACATATTTCTTCACTTAAAACACCATATGGTCACACTTATTAACACTTTTGGCGACTTTATGCTTAATTGTATGTGACTAAATACCCAAAAGAAATATGCTTTGTGTGACTAAATGTTAGAAAAGGCCACACAAACATAAAATTCAAGTGGCCATTGGATGATCAATAGTCACACAAAACACACATTTCTTCACATAAAACACCATATGGTCACATTTATTAACACTTTTGGCCACTTTATGCTTAATTGTATGTGACTAAATATACAAAACAAACATGCTTTGTGTGACTAAATGTTAGAAAATGCCACACAAACATAAATTTCATGTGGCCATTGGATGATCAATAGTCACACAAAACACACATTTCTTCACTTAAAACACTATATGGTCACACTTATTAACACTTTTGGCCACTTTATGGTTAATTGTATGTGACTAAATACCCAAAACAAACATGCTTTGTGTGACTAAATGTTAGAAAAGGCCACACAAACATAAAATTCATGTGGCCATTGGATGATCAATAGTCACACAAAACACACATTTCTTCACTATAAACACCATATGGTCACACTCATTAACACTTTTGGCCACTTTATGATTAATTGTATGTGACTAAATACCCAAAAGAAACATGCTTTGTGTGACTAAATGTTAGAAAAGGCCACACAAACATAAAATTCAAGTGGCCATTGGATGATCAATAGTCTTACAAAACACACATTTATTCACTTAAAACACCATATGGTCACACTTATTAACACTTTTAGCCACTTTATGGTTAATTGTATGTAACTAAATACCCAAAACAAACATGCTTTGTGTGACTAAGTGTTAGAAAAGGCCACACAAACATCAAATTCATGTGGCCATTGGATGATCAATAGTCACACAGAACACACATTTCTTCACTGTAAACACCATATGGTCACACTTATTAACACTTTTGGCCACTTTATGTTTAATTGTATGTGACTAAATACACAAAACAAACATGCTTTGTGTGACTAAATGTTACAAAAGGCCACACAAACATAAAATTCAAGTGGCCATTGGATGATCAATAGTCACACAAAAGACATATTTCTTCACCTTAAACACCATATGGTCACACTTATTAACACTTTTGGCCACTTTATGCTTAATTGTATGTGACTAAATACCCAAAAGAAACATGCTTTGTGTGACTATACAGTGTTTATGGTCACTAATACGGATTAATCCAACAAAATTTGTACCTAATTAGTCACACATGTTAAGGTTTTGGTTACTGTTTTGTAATAGAGACTAAAAAAAGTCAAACATGTGACATAGGGTACCTATGGTCGCGCGACCTTTAGTCACACACGGTCGAAAAATCATGTGTGACTATATGTATATCGTCACACATATTCGGTGTAGCCAAATCCACTTTTTGTTCTAGTGTCCACAGTCGCTCTGATCTCCTTGTATGCTCAGAACTTTTCCGCCATACGGTACACGCACGATCTTCTCATCGCAGATGATGTGTGCACCGTTCTTCGACAACCAATCCATTCCGATAATGACGTCAAAACTTCCCATGGTAACTGGCAATAGGTCTATGCTAAACGGGTGGTCTAAGAAATTTAAGGTACAACCTCGGACTACGGTGTCTATCTTCTCCCTATTTACATTAGCTAATTCCACATCGTAACTAAACCCTAGAGGTGTTTGGGAGATTCCTAGCAATGGCATAAAGTCAGTGGATATGAAACTCATATCCGCACCAGTATCAAACAGTATGGAAGCATAGCGATTATTGAGAAGGATCGTACCCGTAACTACGTTAGGGTCCTCACTAGCTTCCTTCCCTATAGCATACATACGCGCTGTTCCCATGTCTCTCTGCTGATTCCTAGCACTCTGATTTCCTTGATTTTCCACAACCTCACGCTTTACAGGGTTTAAGCAATTACTTCCCACACCTCGGGTAACAAATCCTCCTACATTACCGGGATTTCCTCTCATCCACGGCTCTCGACACTCATTATTGTAGTGCCCTTTCTTTCCACACCCAGTATAGGTGACATTGGCCTTTCAGTCCGCTCCTTGTGCAGTTTAAGCTGCAGCAAGTGGTTGGGACCTACAGTCTTTGGCCAAGTGTCCTGCCTTAGAGCACTTCCTACACACATTCGGGCACAGTCCATAGTGGTGTCGGTTGCAACGACCACACATGGGTCTACTACCTTCATAACCTTTCCTTTCTCCATTTCCTATGGCGAACACCCTGGCTGTCTCATGCCGTTTGTTGCCATTCCCTTTAACAACTTCATTCCTCTTCCTCTTATCACTCCTATCACTCTTACCCTTGTCTCCTACTTCTAATACATAAGAGTCCATCAAACGCTGAGCCACAGTAATTGCCTCATGCAAATTAACTGGCTTCGCAGCGATGACATCATTTCGAGTAGCTAAAGGCAATCCATCAGTATACCTCTCAATTTTAAGGTCTTCAGTGCGAACTATATCAGGGCAAAGCAACGGCAACCCTTGGAAACGACGATTGTAAGTCGTCATGTTAGTACCCTTAACCTTATGGTTCCAGAACTCAATCTCTAACTTCTTAACTTCATTCCTAGGACAGTAAGTCTTGATCAGGAGAGTCTTAAACTGAGTCCAAGTCATGCTATAAGCTACATCACTTCCTACTGATCTGTGATATATAGTTTTTCCACGAGGTCAACGCTTCGTCCTTCAAGGTAAATGTTGCATACTTAACCTTACAATCCTCTCCAACCACCTAGTTAGGTAAACTACTCCCTTAGTTCCTCCGAACTCGATGGGACCACAGAATCAGAACTCTTTGTAGGTACAACTTCGAGTTCGATTCAGCATTGGGGTTCCACCAGAGGTGTTAGAGAGATTTGACTCAGCTAGCAGTTCAGCGACACGCTGCGTCACAAGCTGGTCAATGTGGGTTGGGTTCACAGGTGGAGGGTTTTGTAGAACAGGACCATTCTCAGCACGGTTGTTCACATTCGGGTTCTCTACAGCTGGGTTATCAGTGTTCAGGTTCTCAACAGGTGGAGTGGTCGGGGTCGGACGACGACCTCAACGAACAGGGGCAACCTCAACAGCAGGAGCTGCTCGGTTGTTCCTAGGCGGGTTTCGTCTTGTTGCCATCATTCTGAAGGCAAGAATAACAGTTTCATAAGTTCATAATTCACGCTCTAAAAGGTAGGGTTGGGTTCCAAGGATCACCAAATAACGCTCGAATACATAATCGAGGTCAACAAGGATAACGCTATACCGAAACAAAACAATCAGAGACCAAATCATAACTAAAGGATGCACGTTCCAATAACCATAACTCATAGGTTTCAAGGTGGAATACATGAAAGGATACAGAGAAATCAAAAACGATCCTAACAAAAATACTAATAAGATAACTAGGATAAACCTACAATTCGAACCAAGTACTACTTAGTTTCAAGATGGTACAAAGCCATGAATCTAACCCTATCTAGCCACGATCACGAATACCACTAACTGATCTCCTAACATCATCAACCTTTCTCCACAAAGATGCCATCTCAACACGTCGAGCATCGCGATCACTCTTAAGATCTACGACCTCTCTCTCCAACTCACCAATCCTATGCCATATCGCTCTATCTGCATCTCGAGCTGTCGCGAACCCTCTCACCAGGTCTCCAACCTGCTCCTGGAGCTCCGACATACCCTCACGCAGAATCGTAGTCCTCCTGACTACAGTACCCATATCGGCTCTCAGATTCTCTATACTAGCCCTCGATACTCCAACCAACCGATCTGTCAACCTACTAAGCCTAGTACCCTGTGATGTAATCCTCTCCCACATCAGACCCGTCTCACCATACTCCTCGGGATCTGAAGCAATCTTCGATGGTATCTCATATCCTAATGGGCCACCTATCTCAGGTGAATGTGGAGGTGAATCAAAATCAAAAGGTTGTCCAGGAGAATCAGGCTCCGGCAAAGGAGAGCCTGGTCCTAGAGAATGTGCAGGACTCTGCAATGGAGGAGTACCCCCTTCTGGGATATCCTCATCATCATCCTCCTGAGGATCCTCATCCTCATCTACATACTGTTCCTCAATCTCATGCTCCTCCTCGACCTCATGCTCCTCCTCGCCCTCATCCTCAAAGGGAGAGTCCATGAGTCGGAGTCTCTGTGCGGGTGAATCCTGAGGTGGTACAGTAGGGGATCTAGGTCTTCTAAGACATGGTGATGCTGGTGGTGATGACAGAAGAGAGTGGGCTGCTAAGCGGATAAGTGATAATGGTGGTCGCACGGGCATGCGGACAGTACAACGAGTAAGTCTAGAAGTCTGGGCTCGTGCTAAGACCTGATGTAAAGTGAGCTGCCTAGATGAGCTAGGGCGATATGATGATGATGATAAACTAGAGTGACGGGTAATCTCATAGGGATCACCCTGCGCAACCGTCATGAGAGTCAATGCTGGGGAACTAGCAGCAGCAAGGACTTCCTCAGACACATCAAAAGCTAGTGAAGGCATAGTCTGTGACAATGGCATAAGATAGGTATAAGTGTTCGAAAATAACTAGTTTTAATAAGCGCATCAACTCAACCAAAACATGTATCACATAATGAAAGTTTTAAAAATAGAGGTACCGCATTACTCAAAATATGCCTTTACATAAAACATGTAAGTTCAGTTCTATCACATAATCCCATATCAAATCAATCGAGCTCAAAATCCCAAAATCATAACATATCGATAACTCAAATCAAACCCGTAATATCTCTATAATCGCATCACATTTACCCAAAATCAATAATCATATCCCAAAACGTAACGTCTCATAAGTCAAATCGTAGTTCATACCATAATCAAATAAGAAGCTTTGAATTGGCAAGCGGGCGTGCGTCAGTCGAGGATCAATTTTCTGAAAAAGTGGTTATAGTTTAGGGTTTATTAAATACCTAGTTCTCTATAACCTTGAGCTCTGATACCAATCTGTAACACCCCCAAATCTCGGTACAGCTGAAGACTTAATCAAGTTTTCGAGGCGTTATGACTGGATTGGTATCTCACACAAGTATAGCAACCAAGATAGTCATTTTCATTCAAAACCAATCCCAAATTTAAATATTCAAACATTAATCCAAAAGTATAAATATTATGCCCAAAACATGATTTAATAAAATAGGTCCCCATAATTTATCAGAGTCAAATATGATCCTTGAACCATGCCTCCTTGCCAAGCTTCCACCGAACACGTACTCCAAACATCATTTAAATACTTGAGAAAACATGCTAAAATGTCAGCTTACGTTGGTGAGTTCATAGGTTTAAGTTCAATAAAACATAGTGGACCTGTAGGAGTTGATTTGCTATGCGAGACTTAAGATAGATACACATCATTCACAAACTGTTTCATATCCGAAATCACAATCCATATCGCGCATCCAGTGATCACACGGGCCCAGCGACTCTAGTCCAGCACTGTCGTGGCAAAGTCTAGAACAATTGCCAACCCCGGACTAGGTCGAGGTAGAAGTTTACTCTTACCAAGGCAACAGTTATAGCAATTAGGATTGCTACCCTAGTCTAAGGCAACGACTACCACACATCTATCTAAACAGTCAAGCACATAAGCAAATCCAAATAGTTTTAAAGGTCCAAAAACAGTAGCATGATTCTCACCCCAATTTAGTTAAAAACGTAGATAAAAATGGGGCTATGAAACTCACCTCAAGCAAGCAACGCACAAATAAACACTAGCAGAAGATAACAGGTAATCACGGCTCAGCAACTATCGACTCGGCACAACCTATTAATGTAAACCAATTTTAATATATATTTCCCAAAATCAACGTTATCTACCCCAATGTATTCCATTTCATTATTTCCAAAAATGTCTCGTTTCACCGTTTAATCCTAGTGTTTGGTATCCTCATGTGGGTGTATCGACTCAATATGATGCCATGAATGCACTCAAACAACCAATATGTGACTCAATGCAACACAAAGAGACATCTAAGCGATAAACTCCATAGTCCAATAAATTTCAGAATAAATAGTAGACCTTATCGAATTCGTCAACTCGATAAACTCAATTATTTATTCGTCGTAAACTATCATCCCATAAACCGGTCACATCCTAAAGAGTCATAAGGATAATTCACCCATTAATAATGTTACCCAACGTACCTAGCGGGCTCTTATTAGATTCGTCAACCTAATAAGTCCGCTACCCACGTGGATCAACATTATTAATGTTAGGTTATCCGTAACCCATGCACACAACGTAAGTAAATAAATACTTGAAACTAGTATTAAATGCCCATAATTGGCATATTTCGATAAACGTGCACTCGAAATATTAATTACTTATTTATTATAAAACATTTCTATTTTTAGTCGTTAGTTTCTATTTAAAATAGTAAATAACAAGATAAGTCTTGTTATCGATATTTTTGGTATAAAAGCCTTTTTATTATTAATATTTCATAGTTTATTAGCATTTTCATATATACATTTCGTCAAATTCCAATATTAGTTTCATATCGTTATTCGTTTCGAGTCCACAAACACGAGTCATGAATTCTCGGCTTTTAATCAATCAATAGTCCAAACTATACTAAAGTCCATGTTACGGCATTGTCGGGGTCAAATATTGACTAAAAAGTCAAAGTAACACCGACGTTGCTCAAAGTTGACAATATATATATCAAGTCCAAATAAAAGTCGTAATGGCGCAATTCAATCCCAAATCAACTCAAATCAATCTCGCCAACCAATCAACCAACCAAGTATACCCGAAACCAATGTTATGACCCTAATGGTCCTAACATGGTCACAGTTAAGACCACGTGAACCAAACAAGCTCTAGAAGCATTTCGGCTCCACGCGTCTCATCCAAACACCAACAATATCAACCAACAAGCTACCACGACAACTCGACCCGGACCCTTGGTCCTTGAGGGTCACGTACGCCACCCAAACACACCCATACATGGGTTTGGTGGCTTGTACGCCCCATATGCACAACCAAACACCTCCCAAATCATTTCCACAACATCCAAACACAATCAATCAACCTCCAATCAGTAACCAAACATCAAACCCATCATCTATTCCTAATCAAAAACACAAAACATGACCTAAAATGCAAAAACCCAACAATATAATACACCACATGATACCAAATCACTAGCTACATGTTCATTTAAGTGTTAATTAGATTTAATCTCGTGTTTAAACCAAAATCCCTAAAAGTTGCCACATATACGAACCCTAAAAGGGTTGTACGTGGCTTTTCAATGATCAAACAAGACGTATTCAAGTCTTTTTTACCTTTTCCAAACACGAATTGTAAAACCCACTTGAAACCCTAAAGATCCGAATCGTATTTTCAAGATTTAGAGATGTTATGGAGGTCTATATGGCGCGTGCCATATATGGTTGGAAAGAGGGGAGAAATATCTTTAAGATGGTGGTGGTGGTGTGTGGTCACGCGCGGTGACGGCGTTGGAATCTCGCCGGAAAGGGGCGGCGGCCGGTTATGGTGTTTAGGGTTAGGGTTTTAATTATTTGGAAGAGAGAGAGAGTTAGAGAGAGAAAGGTGTTAGTATGTGTTTTTAGTGAGAGAGTGAAAGAGATGAAATGAGGGTAGGAGGGTGGTTTATATACTTGGGCATGAGGGACCTAAAAATAAATAAAAAGGGGAGGAGGGGCGCCCGCTAGGGGAAAAGAGGAGGGGCCAGGGCCGTCGTTTACTCATTTCCGAGCTCATATATTGTCCCCCGAGTGTCCCACGACGTTCATTCGACTTTCTATTATCGTTATTTATGTTTTTCCATGAGTTTTGACTATTTATTTTCCAATTTTTGAGTTACGGTCTAAAAGTTACGTTATTTCTCGTTTTAGGCTTTTATAGTGCCGAATCGAATAGTGCCTACCAAAAAGAGTTAAAACTCACACGATAACTCGTCCAATAATGAAATAAACCATAAAAACCAATAGACGATATAAAATCAAGTCATGGTTGATAAAAATAGTGTTAAAGGCAAAAACTCGGTTTAGTTTAACGTAATGCGGTTACCTAAAATAGACTCCCTAAATTACCAGTTGTCACAGGGTCTAATGTCTATTTCTTCTTGAGTGTTTCAGTCCATCTAAGTGTCTTAAATGAAGAGGTACTTAAATACTTAAGGGTAATGAGTGACATAGCTAATGATTGCCTTTTATTGAAGAGATTGGAACTTTTATGAGTACCAATGAGTGACCAAATATGACACTAAAGATTTGAGAGTGTCAAATGGAGCTAAATGATCCTAGAGATCAGATAGTAACTTAGGATAATGTTTTGGAGGATATCCTAAAGGCTTAAGATGGAAAAAACTAGAATTTGATCAATTTTGACCAATTTTGAGGTAAGGATGATTATAATCAATTTTGCTATAATTGAAAGATTTCCAAAGCTAGGTGTTTTAACATGTGAGAGATCATGTATGAGTATAAGAGCGGAAGAGTAATGAGTTTTGGTGAAACGATATATCTACAAGCTCTTAGAGTGTGATCTAGGCGAGTTAAGTGTGCGTACGAAAAATTTACTCAACTTGATAAGGGCTCAATTTGTCTTAAGGCGCTATGTCTTAGCTTAGTGTGAGGTGATCTAAGGACATGTTTTGAAATACAATTATTGCAATTGCATTTCTGTTTGCCGGATCCCACGGTTCCCTAAGAGTAGGGATCCGTCTAGCACAAACTTTCGGATCCGTCTCTCTGCTAAGCAGAACCTTTACAAAAGGTATGCAAGGGTTGCACAATGCATCATATTTCAAAGTTAGGGGTTTTTCTAAAAAGTTCTAACATTAGTGTAGAGATATCAAAATGTAAGATGTCTTATTTCATGAAGGAAATTACATTACATTGATAGAGCATGGATACTAAAGATTGACCCTATTTAGAAAGAAGACTAAGTTCTTTGAGCATTTTCGCTAGATAGATCATTAAATGATTGATGAGTGTTCGCCAATTCGGGAATAAAGAAAGTCTTCATGAGAGATGTGTTTAGAGGTTCCATCATCTTGTTCACAAGTACGTACAACGGACTTTGAAATTGAGGATGGAAGTACATGATGTGATGATAAAGGCGTGTCAAGAACATTCCATAAGGGATTAGTTTGTTCCTAGAGACTTGAAGATTTACAATTCACCTTGCGAAGAAGTAGGCGAAATTGTATGGTTGTTGTGTTAGCAAACAATACATTATGTGAGCACAACAAGCGGGAAGGATTTCTCAATTTCCCCTAAGACTCCAAACATTTTCACTTAGGATGAGTGCAAGAGCCTTGTACTCTTCTCGGATATCCCCGTATATAGATAATGTTTGGATCGGAGTAATGGGGTTTGCATATTATGCTATTCAAGTCTTCCGGGGAAGGTATGTGTGAACAATATGGACTATTTTCTTCACGAAAGTTGAAGAGAGAATCAAGAGACCAATCTTCAGTGAAGGCACATTGTCCATGATTTGGAATTCGGAGGATGTGAGCAATTGCCCAAGGGTTAAAACAAACTTTTGGTTTTTGATCCAAAACTAAAGAGATAGAGAGCGATCCTCGTTACGAACGAGTTCAACTTGACGGAAGAATTCCAATACAAACCTTGGACATATTTTCTTGTAATTTCGAGAAGACATTCTAGTCCTATGGCTTAGAAGGAAGTATTGATACCTTCTTCGAATTGTAGAGGGGTATCGACAATACGTCCTTCGTGGAAATGACGGGTTTCGAGATTATTGAACCCACGGACATGATTTCCAGGTGTGTTGGGCTCAAGAGAGATGTTAGGAGTGTAGACGCTTGTGAGTGAAAAATCAAACTCATACTCATGCAACATAGCGAGACCTATAGGAAAGAAGAGTTAATAGGATGTGACGTATTACGGGCAAAAAAATGATTACCTAACATTTTTACAAGATGTTTATTAACAATGGTAACTCACTTAATGTTTGACATTTTAGTGGAACATTTCTTTTAGGAATAAAACTGTTTTTATTTTGCATGAAAAACTGTTATCCAAAAGGACGGTTCTCACGGTTCCCTCCCATAAGGGATCCAGCTAGTATATCTACAGGGATCCGTGGATCTGTAGTGACAGAAAAAGGTTTTGACGAAAAAGGATTTTTGCATCTTATATGTTTATACAAATGTATGTATTTTAACCAATTTTTACTATAGCATGCATTGTTGGTTTCAAAAGTGTCTCAAGATAAAAAATAACGAGAGATATAAAGCAAAAGAAATGATAAAGACATTATGAGAAATTAACTAGATAAACTAGAACATTAGTAATATTTCATTTCAATGCTAAGAACGATACAAAGGATTGGGTATATAACACCAATGTAGATTAACAACACAAAGTATATGTCTCCATATGAGAACTTCATCATAGGGAACACGAGAGCGATGAGTGTTAAGACGATGACTACGAAGGCGTTGTAAACCATGTTGATGACGAACCTTCTTGGTTTTGGATTGAGATGAATGAGAGGTAATTTTTGAAAGTGGAAGAATTGAAAAAGTGAGGATTTGGTGGAGTGGACGTCGAAGGGGTTTTTATGGGGAAGGAGGAATTTTTGAGATTTGTGTTTTGTTTTATTATTAGAAAGATATGTTTTTTTTTGGATTAAATGAAAATAAAACACAAGTTTTATAAACCTCGACTTTAGACGAAAAAGTAACACGTATGCGAGAAAGACTTCCTAATGAAGCTACATGTAATATATGAGTATGCACAAAAGATAATCCTATAGATACCTATGTAAGCATACTTATTTATCAAGCTAATGTTATTTAGAGATAAGTGGGAAGTCATACCTCTAATGCACATAGGAATGTCTTTACAAATGACACAACCAATGTCAGTAGACAATTCCGGCTCCTTTGTGTTTAGGATACCTTTTTAGGGAAGGTATTCTTGTTACCAAGCAATTCCTATGGCTTGGTAAGTATGAGCTTTAACTAAGCAACATAAAAAATATGATTAGTGCAATTAAATAAATAATAAGTAAAAAAAATATTGTCATCTAACTAACATCCAAACAAAGAGTTTTTTTAAAAACATGGTATTTATTTTTTTAAAAGACCTTCTTTGTAGTTTTCAATTAACCACGGATCGTATCAAGTTTTTAAAGTACACTATACTTTAAGGAACTTGGTAACGAAGCTCTGATGCCAAGTGTGGAAAACTAGAAGGGGGGGGGGTTGAATAGTTTTATCAATTAAAACTTCGTTTTAAAATATTTAGATCGACTTATGTCAATCTATTTGGATGTTGATAAACAAATATATAGAAATATAAATATGTAATGAAAAGATAAATAGTAAGAAGCACAAAACCACAACGCGAGTATTTATAGTGGTTCGGCTACAAGGACACCTTCCTTGCCCTACTCCACTCCCCGAGTCACCTACTCGAGAGTTCGTAATCACTACACAACACCAGCTCTTTATGGCAGAGAAGCCTTCACAACGTTGCCTACTCTTTTTCCGGTACTAGGCAAACCACCGGGTTCTTCCACGAGGTAGAACCAAACCTATCACAACGTCGCCTACCCTTTATCCGGTACTAGGCTAGATACCGAGTTCCATTACAATAGAGGAACTATTACCCAACACTACACCAACACCTAAACCCCAAAGGAGATCTACTCCTTATAATAACATCATCAAGGATAACAATATCCTTTGACCCAATACTAATCTATCATGTATATCGAATCATACCATATCGAATGTACACCTTAGGCACCTTTCACTAATGCCTTTGACTCGATATTCAAGACACCCTTCACTAATGTCTTGTGACTTGACTTCTAGGAACCTTTCACTAATGCCTCTAGCCTTGACTTCTAAGCACCCTTCACTAGTGCTTTCAATACGGACGATTGACACCCTTCACTAATATCTTCGACTTGACGCTTGAGACATCTTTCACTAATGTCTTCAACACTACACTTCTTATGAGAAAGAAGAAAACTATCAACAAGAGAACCTCAGTAGTCTTGATGATAACGAAGCATGGCAACTCATGGACTTGAGCTTGCTCGTCTTTAAAAGATGGTGATCTCGCCTTTAAGAGGAACCTAGAGAATCACACGAAAACAAAACTACATACATAGATCACTTGGATCCGAGGTTAGAGAGTTTATAACTCAAATAGAAAATGTGTGAGAAAGGGGTAAGGAACAATGAAGAAATGGCTCACTATTTATAGAGAGAAAATGTCTATTGTTCCACGGATCCCACGGATCCCTCACTTGAGGGATCCGTCCAGTGCAATACTGGGGATCATTGGGACGCTCCCCTTTGCCCATGGGTTTTGGGTCATGAGTCATGGGTGATGGATCATGGTATCAAAGTAGATACAATGTATCTCCAAGATGCAATGCATCTAGTCCATGGTTCATGGATTAAAGCTATGGGCCATGGATTAAAACCATGTATGACATAAGCATGATGTCATGCAATGAGTTATGGGTCAAGCTCCATGGGTATGGGTCATGTACTTGGGGTTGTACCCAACTATATTCAATGTATTTGGTCAATGGGTCAAAAGCTTAAGTTTCTACCCATTTATATTACCCATTATAATACATACTAGTTATGTATATATTTGCCCAATATGTAAACACTAGTTATTGTACATATGTATTATTAAATCATAAAATCACTTATACTTGTTTTAGTGTTTTATGTGAAAACGTAAGTGTGTTAGAAAACTATTGGCTCAAACCATTTACATGTTTTATTTGTTTCGTTAAAATGATTTTACGTTTGTTATCGACAAAACATTAGAAGATCGTAAAATATAAATAAACGTTTTTTAGGCTTATTTGTATTAACAGTGTTCATTGCATAAATTATTCCCCGATGTCTATCTGAGATAACACATAGCTATTTATCTTGTGCAACATAATACCTGGATTGTTGAAAAAACCAACACCAACTATGAACCATCTCTTCATCAACTATCGCATATGCCACCGGTAATATGTGATTGTTAGCGTCTTTTGATACAGCAACAAGCATTTTCCCCTTATATTGACATTTTAAAGTGTGCCATCAACGCTAATAGTAGACCTACACAAGTGAAACGCATGGATCGCTGGTCCAAAGGCCAAAAAAACATATTTGAATATCATTGTGTTTGTGGGTGATGAAGCCATTTCACAGCAGTACTAGGATTAGACGTCTCCAATGCTGCAATATAGGCAGGAAACTCGGCAAAATTGCTTTCCCAAGTTCCATAAACTACCTCTAGTGCTTTTCTCCTCCCATGCCATGCTTTTTTATAAGAATTATCGACATTTAATGCATTTTTAATGTCTGCTTGAATATTTGTTACAGAATAGGCAGGATCTTGCTCGATAAAGTGTCGAATGTATGATACAATCAATGTGGAAGTCAAATTTATATTATTAGACCCCACCAAAGCTCCAATACAATTGTGTTCATGAACCCACTTTGTAATCTGCTATTGCTTCTGAGTTTTCTTTTGTAAAGCACGAACATACCACCCACAGTTGTGTTCTTCATTCATGGTAGACTTTGCTGCCCATGTATTTATTCTACTTTCAACGACCCTAAATTCTCGGTTTTGTACAACAGACCACAATGTTATGCCTTTTTTTAGCTGTGATTTGCTTTTAAATCGCATACCAAGCCTAAAAACATTGTTTGTTGTCAAATCAAGAAAGAGACAAAGAGAATATAGAATATTATACCTTTTACACCGTTCAATTTTCTAGATTCACTGAAAACGACACTCAATTTGTCACTTTTTAGTGATTTAAAGATAAGGGTTTATTACAAAAGTGAATTACCAAAACAGACTTATGTCTCTCCTCATTTACAAATATGAACTGTTTATTTTCGTTTACCAAAATGGCTTGGGACCACTAGCATTTTTTTTATATTTCTCGTTTTTTCATAATGACTTGTGATGGACATTGAATAGAGGAAAAACCTAACCAGTAGCTACCCATATTTACTTTTCACTTTCCCCATAAATATTTATTCATCATTTCATCTTCTCCAAGATTCCTATCTTACTTCAACCATAAAAATGGCCAACACTCTTTAAACTCCTACCATCGAGAGTCTTCACCAACACATCTTCCCCAACACATCTTGTGTGCATTTTTTGCAGTTTGCAGCATGTTGAAAATTTTATGAAGCATGACCACTCACTCGGCCCTCGCCTAAAAGTTCGCCTAGCCCTAGCATTTCCCCAGCCTTCGCCTAGAAGCTTGCCCAACCCACGCCCAGAAGCTTGCCCATCCCTATCATTTAGCCCAGGCCACGCCCAGCTCACCCTCTCGCCCAGAACACGCCCTCACTTCTTACTGGTTTGTATCACGCCCAAACTCACGCCCAGGAAATTGGTTATACACGTGTACGGTTTAAAACATATTGCGGTAGAAATCTAACGTATAATATTGAAAAGTTCATTTTAGAAAAATATATAGGCGAGGTTTATATGTGTAAAGTGGTAGCAGAAAGTGTTCGTTTAAGAAATTTTCTCTTATTACAAATATGGGTGAAAAGGATAGGAGGTATGTAAAGTGAACACAAATGGGGGACATAGTTTTGTTACTACTTTGGTAAAATACAAATTAGTGGAATATCTATGTGGACAAGATACAGATGTGGAATCCCATGTGGAAATATAAAAAAATTAAAAAAGAAAAAACAAATACTAACGGGTGCAAGGATGGCATGTCACAGCTTGCACAAAAATCAAAATTTAAAAGTATGTTGATTAAAAAAAAAAAAAAAACTACACTAAATTGGAAAAATGGGTAAATTTACTATATTTTTAAGCGATTTTGAATTTGAGACTGAATTAAAGAAAACCTATTTAACTTCTTACAAAATAAAAAAGGACCATGCACAAACGAATATCCAACTATAGGTTTGATACTTTTTTTGTACACAAAAACTTTTATAAAAGTCATGACAAACTTTAAAATGATATGTTAGAGCATTCAAAAAGGGCAATTTTTAATTTTTTTTTAATTATTATTATTTTTTTTTCTAGGTTTATAACCCTTAGATATCATGCTAAATTATTTATTTATAAAGCTTTAAGTTTTGTAAACATATTTCTAGTTTTCTATTATGAATAAACTTTGTATAAACTTAATGCTTATGAAATGTTTCACAAAGACACATGCATTAATTTATGAAAATACTTATTGTTATAAATCTCATCATACCATTTAGAGAGTGTTTGTTTAAACTCATATGTATGCTTATAAGCTTATGTGATTTCAGCTTATATTTCATAAACCTGGATTTTCTGGCTTATTTTGAAATCTATATATTTATATGAGTTTATTATATCATAATTAAATCATATTGTCTCACAATGAGTTAGAAAATCCGAACGTATGAAATATAACCAGTAAACTAATAAGCTCTTAAATTCAGGTTGGACGCAGTAAGGCGAGGGATCGACTTGTGGATCGACTTGACGATCGATCACCCCTACTATGGGTGCCAATCAGTAATCTGAAGGTGGCTTGATGCGTGCTTGATTAGTGTAGGCTTCAGCTATTGAAATGAACTCGATTCAATAATGTGGTTTTCATGTCAATGATGCCATATTGTTATTGGGAAATGGCGTCGGATGCCAAGATTTTTATTTTTATTATTTTTTTTTATTTTATTTTTTTTAAAGGTGTTTGGCACAAGGGTTTGGGAATTATGTTATGGCTATCATGTCCATTGTGATTGATTGGTTGATGAACATGGGAATAAAAAATGAAAATGACACCCATAGAGTCTCACCTTAGGGGGGAGCTGGGTTTTCTTAAGCCATTTCTGCAACATTTGCCTCCGTATTATTTTCTACTTAATCAACTTTATTTATTTTCTAGCATATTTATTTGAGTTGTAAAATAAGAAATGCGCTTTTTGAATTTCATAGTAAATTGAAAAAAAACCTATTTAACTTCTTACAAAATAAAAAAAGATTCATGCACGAAAGAGTATCCAAACTATAAGTGGATTTATATTTAAATACTTTATTATTTACAACCATTTGTATTAGTTTATGGTTTGATACTTTTTTTACACAAAAGTATGCCAAACTTTTATAAACGGTAAAGCAAACTTTAAAATGATATATTATATTACAACATCCACAAATGGCAAAACTTTTTTTTATAGGTTTATAAGCCTTATATATCATGCTAAATTATTTATTTATTAAGCTTTTAGTTTTGTAAACATATTTTTAGTTTTTTATTATGAATAAACTTTGTACAAACTTTTTTTTTTTTTTTTTTGAAACGTGAATTTCTTATTAAGTGCTTCGTGTCGCGGTTCGACAGCGGGAGGTCTAGACTACGTTGTCTAAACCAGGTCCGCGCTAGAGAGCTCCCTCGAAGCGGAAGCGGAAATGTCTATTTCAAATACCCGATGGGGGGAAAACCCCCTACTAATCTGCCCGAAAGCACGACAATTAATAGGGGTAAACTCTTGCCTTTTCCAAGATTCGAACCTATGGTTACCAGGCCCAAACCCCTTCATTAAAGGACTACCTTGAAGAAAAATCCCTCATTCAAACCCCTTACAGGATTTGAACTCAAGACCTCCCTTCCTCAAAAGCCCCTAAAGACTCCAAGGTGACCAACTGAGCTAAGCTAGTTGGTTAAACTTTGTACAAACTTAATGCTTATAAAATGTTTCACAAAAACACACGCATTAATTATGAAAATGCTTATCATTATAAATCTCATAAATTCTTTTATAGATTTTAGAAGTTAGCCTTTAAACAAACCCTTGTACAGTAAAAGTACAAATTAGGAGTAGTAACTTTTTTCATAAATTCTAGAAGTTTCTTATAGGCCTTTATTTAAAAAAAATACTAGTACTTTCTCTGTCTTAAATTTATAGTCTATATTTTTTTCGGTATATCTCAAAACAATTGTTCATTTTTTTTTAAATAAAAATTAAACATTTAGTGGGAGAATATTTTATTTAAGTGATCGAAAATTAAAGTGATCTCCCTTTTATTAAATTTTTGAGACGGGGGGTAATTTGGAACAAATATTTTATTTAAACAAGCTTTATTGCATGAAAAATAAAAGCACCATTACATTTACCCAGACTGAAAGACACCACTAGCTTCTTCCGGCGACCCTCTCACAAGTAAGTAGCATCTGCACTTTGCCTTTTCATTAGTATTATGTTTGTTGATTAGATTGTTTAAGTAATGTGATGCACATAACATGTTTGTACAAATGCTTAAATCAAAACTACTTAACAATTTGTTGGAAATTTTAGTCACTATAAAGTTTTAGGTTTTATATGTTGGGAAATTTAAGGGGGTGTTTGTTATATAAGCTTATTATGACATAATAAACTTACATAAGCTCATAAGTTTCAAAATAAGCTTAAACAGACACCTTAGGTTTAGGAAAGTAATTTTTATTTCAAAATAAGCCTATTTTATTTGGCCTATTATGAAGCTTATGGGCTTATGTAAGATTATGTGTTTTCGGCTTAAGCTTCATACGCCCTTTCTTTCGGCTTATTTTGAACCTTATGAGCTTATTTGACTTCGGCTTATATATCATAAGCCCCAATTTGGTGGCTTATTTTGATACTTATGGGCTTATATAAGTTTATCATATCTTAACAAACTTATATAAGCCCACAAGTCTCAAATTAAGCCGGAAAATTGAGGCTTATGAAATATAAACCGAAAAACAAATAAACTCATAAGCCACATATAAGCTTAAACAAACACCCCCTAATGAGCTTATGTAAGTTTATTATGTCATAATAAGCTTGTTATAAGTTTCAAAATAAGCCGATAAAAGGGTCATATGAAGCATAAACCGAAACCACACAAGCTCGTAAGCCCAAAAATAAGCTTAAACAAACACCTTAGATAAACAAAGTAGGTAATTTCAAAGACCCTGTATGTTGAAAGTTATAATGGTTTGTATGGTTGCAAATTAAGAATATGCTACTAAGGTTTTTATGTTAGTTTGTCAAACAATTTTCTCGTGAAACGAGGATAGATATAAATTTTTCGGGTTTTCGTGGAACAAATGGTTCAATGGTCCAACCCTATGATTTTGTTTGCTTTTTCGTTTTTTTTTCAAAGGTCCTGTTTCTTTGCTGCTTATCAATCTTACAGCTGTCTAGTAGAAACAGACTATATCGACTAATCGGATGAATTGGAGTTATAATTTAGCAACCATATGCATGTATTTTATTTGTAATTATATGGAATCTACGGAGTGTATGCATTGGTTTTAATATGGGCCTTTTTGAACAAACTGTTATGCGTCAATGATGGCACTGATTGCAACAGTTCCAAAAACTCCATCCAAAAATAACACATGCGGTTCAACTTTTGTCATCTTGAACTGAACTATATGTAGAAGCAAAACTATATGGATTAATCGGGTTAATTGGAGCGATAATTTAACAAGCCGCATGTAGTTAGACTTGGCTACTGATATTTGGTGCTTGAGCCTGGTCGTGTCCTTCATGATGCAACTCTTTTTGCTTGTAATGACCTGTTAAACGTTATTTAAAATGTTTACTGACTTGCTTCATATCTGATGTCTTCAAAACGAAGTGCCGAGATTTTTACATGTAAAGTTTTTTTTTTTTTTGGATTCTATGAACACGAGGATGTGCATTTTCTTAATAATGAAGGCACATGTTTAGTTTTTCACTTGTTCGAAGTTAATTTTCATTTTCAGAATTTGTTAGCTTTGTATATACTATATCTAAATGTTAAAGATAATAATTATATGAGTTAATTACATAAATCGTCCTTGTGGTTTGGTCAAAGTTACGGATCTTGTCCCTATAGTTTTTTTTAGCGCGTTTCGTCCTTGTGGTTTACAAATCTTACGGATCTTGTCCCTGAGCTGACCCGGTCCCAAAAAAGGACCTCCCTTGCAAATCTCTCTAACGTGAGGGCTAACGATCGTTATACAAACCACAGGGACGATTTATGTAATTTACTCTTAAATTTTTTTTTTCTTTTTAGTTTTATTATTCAAAATTTTTTTAATTTTATTACGATTAAATTTTTTAATAAAAAAAACTTTTTTTTTTAATTTAATTTTAATTTTATTATAATAAATTAAAAAAAAAAAACAAAATTTAAATTTATTATATATTTTTTTTAAAAACTGTTTTTTCTTTAAAAAAATTAATTTTATTAAAAAAAATTAAAGTAAAATTAAAAAATTAATTTTATTAAAAACTGTGGTATTTTTTCGACATTCTCATTTTATTTTATTTCTCTTTTGATATTGTACATATATTAAAACGTCATGGCATACTTGAAACTGAAGAAATAAGCTCGTTTTCTCTTTAGTGGTGAGAATGTTTTTAGTTTGGACTTTAATCAAGGTTTTTTTAAGTTTTCTCATGAAACAAATGTTCTCGTAAATTAAGTACTTTGGTAATGTTATTATTATTTTTTCGAAAGGCTAAGATTTTATTAACAAAAAAGTTCCAAAACAAAACCGGAAATTGCAAGAAACACAAAACAAAAGAAATCAACCAAGAGGTAGAACATCAAAAGGCCTTCAAATCCATCATTCCAAGCCGCCAAACCATGAGAGAACCGAGCAGTAATCAAAAAGCTTTCAAAAAGTTTTTTTTTTTTTAATTTTACTTTAATTTTTTTAATAAAATTATTTTTTAAAAAAAAAGTTTTTAAAAATTTATTATAATAAAATTAAAATAATTTTTTAATTTTATTATAATTTTTTTATTTTTTAAATTTAAAAAAAAATAGTTTTTTAATTTATTATAATAAAATTAAAATTTGTTTTTTTAATTTATTATAATAAAATTAAAATTAAATTTAAAAAAAAAGATTTTTTTATTAAAAATTTTAATCGTAATAAAATTAAAAAAATTTTGAATAATAAAACTAAAAAGAAAAAACTTTTTTTTTAAGGAGTAAATTACATAAATCGTCCCTGTGGTTTGTATAACGATCGTTAGCCCTCACGTTAGAGAGATTTGCAAGCGAGGTCCTTTTTTGGGACCGGGTCAGATCAGGGACAAGATCCGTAAGATTTGTAAACCACAAGGACGAAACGCGCTAAAAAAAACTATAGGAACAAGATCCGTAACTTTGACCAAACCACAAGGACGATTTATGTAATTAACTCTAATTATATTTACTACTAATTTTTTCAATATCAAGAATGGATGAAGAGGATCTCAGATGGGGCGAAACAGATGATGATGAAGAAGATGAAGACGAAGTTGAAGAAGAAGAATTTGACGAATTTGAAGATGAATATGAAGAGGAATTTGACGAATTTGAAAATGAATATGAAGAGGAAGTGGATGAACTCAAGGAGATGACGTCACCATGGGTTTCAAGTTGGATGGATAAAGATGGTAAAACAGTTCATGGGATTATCATTTAGAAATAACACCAATTTAGAAATAACACTCCTTGAACTTTTTCGGCCAGCAAAAGGAAGAATCACTTGTATAATAGAATCCATAGATGAATTAGCATTTGAAATACCAAAGAATAAATGTTCAGTTTGATGAAATTGCTCTATGAAGATTATCTTGGGTCTAAACGATATAATCAACCACATATGAAAAGCATGACTAGTCAAACCACTGGAAAACATCGACTTTGGTATGTTTTAACAACCTTTTCTATCTATATTACTTATTCTTAACTTGTGATTTTATTATTGTTGTTATATTAAAGATGCTTTATGTGCAATTGAAAACTTCTTATAAGTTAGAGTGGTTCTTTGGTTAAATGGGTAAACTGTGATCATTTCAAGGTCCCACCCGATACTGGAGACCAACTTCGTAAGAATCAACTTGCTTCTGGTCCTTACTCTTTTGTTTTTTCGACTACTCATATGATTTTAGTTTGTCCGTGGTCTTACCAAAGATGATTAATATACCTTGAACATTCTATTTTGCTGAAAAATACTGGATCAAAAGGTTCGAGCTTTGATTGCAATTGAAATTATATGACTGCTGCCTTTGTTGACTCGTTATTTGTGTGACTGCTGCAGTTCTCTTCAATGTGGACATATGTATGGGTTGTCATGCATAAAGAAATGGCTTCTTCAAAGCTCCTCTATCCACTTTGCCGACCATAATATTTTAAAGCTTACCATAAATCTCGTCTTAACTAACTTCTTACACAGTGCCCTAAATGCAACACCTTTAGCTCATCAGAGGATATAATACTTCTTTATCCACCTCGCGTTTGCGTTGCTGCTCATCAAAAGGTAATCGACCTCTTTGTTAAAAACTAGCTCTAGTAAGTTGGTTTTCAATCATGTTAAAGCTATTATTATCATTCATGCAGGCATCATCCACTAGACGCTTTCCATTCACGAAACTGGGCTATTTACAGTTTAAAGATTATGAAATGTCACGGATGATTGATGCACAGAAACTGCAGGCATATGACGTAGACCGTATGGCTATTGTTATAAAACAGCAGCTTGATACAGTGAATCTGGGGAAAAAGTTGTCAATAAAGCGGGATACTCTTTTAAAATGTGCTAAAGTGGAAGAGCAAGCTGAGGAAATGGGAATGGCTCATGCATTGAGAAGGCGGGCTAATCCATTGCAACCGAGAATTGATGCATTGGACCGGGGTGCTTCTGCATTGGACCGGGGTGCTTGTACATTGGGACAGCGGATTCATGCATTGGGACAACGAGCTGATGCATTTGAGTCAAGGGTGAATTTTTTTTATAGCATGTACACGGAACATCGGACAAGGTTGGCACAACAGAAGAATACCGAGCCATGTTCTACCATTCACAAACGTTAATAGATATATCAGTCATGCATCAAACGTTAGGCCACATGGAATAAACCTATTCTAACAAGTTTCCTAGTTCATAATGATATTTCGTGTGTTGTTCAAAATTAATCATACTGATAAGTATGCAAATGTTACTTGCTGTTGATCTAACATGGCTATTCAAGTGATTGTCATTATGGTGTTGAGTTGGACAAAAGAGAGATTATGCCAGGTATGCAGTTCGGCAATTGCACATTTTGAAAAGGTAAGGGGCCGTTTAGTTGGAGAGAAATACTTCATTTTTCCAGAATATTTTTCATATGAAAAGGGAAAAACAGAAAATCAACAGTCAAAGTGGAAAAGTGGAAAAGTGAAAAAGTTTAATGGTCAAATGAGAGAGAAATATAATTGTGTAATTAATACCTTATTAAAACACCCTTTTACTCTAAAAGACAATAATTTATTCACATTGTATAAACAATTAAAAGCATATCTACCAAATTAAAAAACAACCAATCCAAAATATGAATTTAAACTCATAATTTAAATATAAAATAATAAACACACTAATTAATATTATTTTTAAACAAAAATAAAAATCTTAATAGAAAAATGGAAACGGTTCAACCGATTTAGAGGACTGTTAAAACCGACCTCACTTTTTCCGTTAATTGTCTACTCACGCAACGCGCAAGTAATAACCCATTTTACCTGTTTACCCGTCCCAACTTTATCACCGGAAGCGGTTCAACGGTCGAACCGGGAAAACGTTATGTTTAATCCCCAAATCTTCAAACTTTTATTATTTTTGTCCATAAACCTTCCATAAGTTTTCTTCCAAAAACAACTTCCATAACGCCTTTCATTTCAAAAAAAAATATGGGGCTAAATGTGCCCAAATCTTTTACAAAATAGCTCCCTAATTTTGGTCACCATTAATCCCATCCTTGCTAACAACAAGTCCACCATCTCTTTTATATGTTTCGCTAAAAATTAAAATCCATAACACAGGCTACTCCAACTAACTTTTTGTCTTTTCTTTCATGACCATAAATATTTTCGTTTATTTTCAAACTTCTCAAATGAAAATACTCTTCATAGAAAAAAAATACTTAAGAAAAACATTCATTCCCTTTAATTTAGAAACCGTCGGGTTGACCCGGTTTATGACTGTTTTTTAACCCAAATGCGTTAATCCCAATTCTCAATTACTTTATAACTAATAAACTTTTTTTATCACTAAAATTATCTTACTAAAAAGTACAATAAAATTTTCACAATGTACAATTTAAACAAGCTACTCTAAACATTTCTCAACTAAAACTGAAAAGTATATGTTATTATATACATTATACAAATTAATAAAACACAAAACAAAAGCTTCATACGTAACAAGTTGATGGTACATATAGTTTTGAAATCGGATCGGAAACGGTTCAATCGAAACCGGTGTCCAATCGAGATCTTGTTATATACAAAGGAAAAACCCAAAAGTAAAAGTGAAATTTGAAACTATTAATAATATCGAAAACCGGGTTGACCTGGACGTTTCAAAACCGGTGGGGATACTCGATTTTAATCGACCCGTTTTTCGACGAAGAACGGTTCAACGGTCCACCGAACCAACGTTTCAAAACATTATATTTAATCCCCAATCTTCAAACTTTTATTATTTTCGTTTAGAACCATACACTTTATGTCATTGCTATATAAATATATTATATATATAAGCAAAACGATTTATTTAACTTTCAGAAAAGAAATGTAGAGATGTTAGTTTATCTAGTTTTTATCTAGTTTGCATCGCCTATTTTAAGGTTAGTCCAGCCCAGGCCAACCGCTCTGCTTAAAAATATAACTCCAACTAAAGCGGATTCAAGCCATTCCCTTCTCTGCAAAATTTTCACCAACTCCCTAAGCTAAGATATACCTAAGAGACTAAGCCGCAAAAATTCAACGCTGCTGATTTGCGTGTACACCATGTTAATGTTGACGGTTTTGATTTAAAACATGAAAAACCATAGTCCATAGAAGTATATAATCTTGTCTGTTGATGATTTGATGCTCTTCAAGTTCACAGTTTACTTAAAAACAAGGATTCTATCAAGTTAATCTCTCATGTAGATATGGATCGATCCTCTCAAGTTAACTTTTCATGTTATTCATGTTAAAGTGTTGGACCAATTAAAAACAAGAAAATGATAAAATGAGACCACCGCTAATGAAACAAGAGACTCATTGATTTGATACCTTTCACAAGAATATTAACATGAGAAAAACACGAGAGAGTTAAACATGAAAAGATCTCATTCCGTTACTTGAACTTTGTTAAAAATAGTCATGCAGGTAAAAATAATTACTTTATAGTTACTACAATAAATTTTTTATACATCTTTTTTTGGACGGTAATTTTTTATAAATCTATATATCAATTTAATTTCTTAAAATCCAATAGAAAGAGGTGCATTGCCAATCACATATGACTCTTTTAAATGACAGAAATATTTCAAATGGAGTGTTCATTTACTTTTTGACAAAATACAACTTTGAAACCTAACCATGAAGTTAAATGAAAACTATTAAACACCAGATTCTATTTATTTATTTTTTTTATAAAATTGAGAATTTGATTAAGGAAAAAGAAAATGTATAATAATTACATATCCTTGATAGTTGATACATTAGGTACAAAGAATCTTTTAATATCCAATTTTACATCAATCATTTCAATATTATTATAACACAAATTAAACTATTACCCTATAGGAAATGGTTTGCACGTCTCAAGTAGTTCACATCCACTTCAATTTTTGGTCAATGCCATGCTTTATATAGAGAGACACACAAATGCAAATCATATTACTCATCTTCAACAGATTACCTTCAAATTTAAGTATTTTTCGGGGTGAACAACAACAAAACAAAAGATGAAGATGGCATGGTCGATGGTGTTGCTTGTTGCGGCTGCAACGATGATGAGCATAGCCGAATGTTGGGAGGATGTTCCCACCAACGGTGTTACTACCGGAGTCATACGTGTTGGTGGTAAGGTGCTTTGCCAAGATTGTACCGAGGGGTGGAACGAATGGGTTGATGGTCAAAAACCTATTGAAGGTATACATAACTCTCGTATAGAAGTGTTAATATGTACTTTTGTTTGCCTTAGAGTTACATTTCTGCTCTTTTTTTAGGTTGTGTCATTTCTGTAACATGCATGGACGAACGAAAAAGGATCACTTACTACGGAAGCGACAAGACTGATAAAGCAGGTGAATTCGAGCTTACCATAAACGAATACATTCATGGAAAGCAGATTAAGCCCGAAGCTTGTTTCACAAGGCTTGTTTCATCGCCTGACCCTATTTGCAACATCCCAACCGATTTTGCTGGAGGCAAGACTGGAGTGAAGCTTGGTCGCCCAACCTTGGTGTACCGAGATATGATCAAATATGTCCTCAACCCGTTCTATTACACCACACCTATGTGTGATGAACCCGATACTAATGATGATAATGATCAACAGCAAAACAACTATTGATGCCCCTAATATCTTGTAAATCGATTAAATGAGTTCTCAATTTCTTTCTGTTATGCTAAAAACCAAAAAATATGTAAACCTGAAGGAACCCCATAGTGTTTTAATCTAAATTTTCTGACAATTCACAAACTATGAGTTACAAGTCATCCAATTGTGGATTGCTGATTGTATTGATCTCAACAAGGTTTTGTTTTAACGCTACGGTATTTTTTAATGAAAATTAACTATCTTACAATATATACACAACAAATCTATCTCATATGTTCTACGCGAGACTTGAACCCAAAATTGTTTAACTGAGAAGCTTCTCATGCAAGGTTCCACTTGGATATGCCCTTTGGTCTAAAAATGAAACATGAAGCAACTTCAGAGTTTAGATACTTTTTTAAATACCGTGAGAGCAAAAGTCTTTGACCCAATTGTTATAAAGTAAAGCTAATCCAAATGAATCTAGGAAGTTAAAAATATGTTGATATCCGGTTAGGGTTCAGCATACTTGAAAAATCATTACTCGCATTTGAAACCAACGTAAGTATTAAACGCATACCTGAATCAAAATGTCACTTCAAATACACATTATCTCGCAAATGTCTCCAACGAGACTTGAACCACAACCTTTTTTGATTGGTGGGCAACTCACATACCACTAGGCTAAAGGCCTTTGGGTAACTAGTCGAATAATTATATACGTGTTCCTATTTCTGGCATAAGTCATATAACTCGTCAAATATGAATCTATGACAACAAATTGATCAATTATACCAAACTATTGGAATCGAACAAAATAATCAAAACATTTCATCATCGTTCATAGATGTACTAATCAGTTAAACAACTAATAACTTTCTTAATTTTGTTTATAAACCAGTTGACATAATATACAGAAATTAAAAACTTTAGTGACTCAGACCATTTATAAAATGATGGTTGCACCGGGGTTTCATGCTTAACAAACGTTATGCACCTTTCATTTGTGCCACAACTCAAATAAGGGGCCCATTTCTACTCTCCCATACATCTTCTTCTTCTGGAACAAAATATCCCCAAAATCCACGCCTTGTCTCCTTCATCAAGCTCCCCAACATCCATCTTCTTCTTCTGCAAGACTTCATCTTTCTTCATCTCAAAATACTCATCACCCTCCTTGATGAATTTCTGAACGCCCACTATCACCCATTGCCATCCCCTTGGGTCAACTCAAAAAGCAAAAAAGGACTAGAATAACATCATCTTGAAGACCACAGTGAAAGGTTGTTTGCCAAAACCTTCAACACGAGGTAAAGATACTACTACTTATCACATGTTTCCTCACTTTTTCACACACAATCCCAAATTAGGGTTTCAAAAATCAAAGGGGTTTTAAAATTGGCATAGGGTTGTAATTGGGAGTGCAGAAGCTTAATCAAGTGTTTAATTGCGTCAATTCTCCGAGTCTTGTTTAATTGGAGCTCTATAAATCCTACTCGACCCACAAGCTTGATTGTAAGAAGCACATTCAATTGTTATTATTATTATTATTTTTTTTCTAATGAATCTGTAATTTATTTGATTCGAATTTAATGTTTATATATATGTCGAATTGAATTGGTTGTGTTGATAATGTATGTTGTTGTTGGCTGTCGAGATACACAAGAGAAAAACATGAAACATTAAATTTCGTTTTTGACTAAACCAGATTGTTAGTGAGGTCTAGAGGGAGAAATAGTCGCCGCCGGCGAGGTCTAGAGGGAGAGAGAAATGGTGGTGATGATGATATGTGTTTTATGTTTGTGTGTGTGTGTGGTAGATGGGGGTAATAAATGCAAGTTGCGGGAACGGATATACCTTAAAACCTCCGTTAACTGACGTTAGTGGGAATTGGGGTTGGATGGAGGGACGCCGCATGCATACCACGGCTGAACTTTTGGTCAAAAGACGAAACCCTCTGTAATTTACTCTTTATAAAATGATGGTTGCACCCATGAAGGTTATGCACCTGTGCACATCAAATAAGGGGCCCACTTTGCTACAAGCTAAAGCCTCAAGTCTTCTTCAGCCACACAAAAAAAACTAGAATAACATCATCCAAATTTAAAACCAAATAAAGATACTACTACTATTTCTAACATCATATTTGCTCAGCCATCAAAATTTTATGGCTGCAAGAACAGCGCTATCCTCACCTTCACTTTCTCTCCTACCAAGAAGAGGTGGCACCAATAGCGGAACTGGCACGTACACCACCATCTCGTGGTGGAAACCTGTCACTCAAGGTGGCGGTAGGAGTGTTTTACGGGTTTATGCAGCAGCGGTAGGAGAAGGGGAAGGGAGGCAGAAGGCCCCTCCAGGAGTTGACACAAGAATCCATTGGGAGAACGAAGATGAAGGATGGGTTGGTGGCAGCAGCAACCCCACTCGTTCAGTAGATGAAGAAGAGCAGAAGAAAAACTTGCTTGGTGAAAAATTCTCTGAATTGCTCAACAATTCTACTAATTCTCATTACCAGTTAGTATTCTCCATTCTTGCTCTATACCAACACTTTTAACACGCGCAATTCAACATGATCGCTATAAATAACAAAAGGTTGCATAACAATGACAAAGATACTTACCGTGTTATGAGCGGTACAAAAATGATAGACCAACTGGTAAACAGTATACTGAAAATGGTCTAAAAATTCTAAACAAACATCTAAAAACTTTATTCAGAAGTTTATACTAATCATTGTAAAAGTATTGTTTTCCTAACGATAGTAACACGTTAACTCTTTGTCAAAGTTTGGACAAAAAAGTATGTGCAGTTTCAATAACCCTGCCCGCCTATCTAACCAGCTCCAGTACAAATTGCATGACTTGTACATATTATAACTGGTCAGCTTGGCTCATTCAGGATCATCAAACCTAGGCCATATATGCTATGCTTTTTCTTTTTTCTTTTTTTTTTTTCTTTTTTTTTTCTTTTTCTTTCTGGAGTTCAGTCTCGATTAAACGAGCCACCTAAAATTGATTCGGTGTTGCTAAGCTTCTTGACTAATGGCAGGTTTTTAGGGGTTCCAGCAGAAGCTGACTTGGAAGAGATCAAGGCGGCTTACCGAGGGCTATCAAAGGAATACCATCCCGACACCACTTCTCTCCCACTCAAAACTGCCTCAGAAATGTTTATGAAACTAAGGGAAGTTTACAACATACTGAGTGACTCAGAGAAGAGAAGGTTCTATGACTGGACCTTGGCTCAGGAGGCTGCAAGCCGTGAAGCCGAAAAGATGAGGCTAAAGTTAGAAGATCCATACATGAAAGATATAGAAAATTTTGTCTCTATCCCAGACATGGTTGACCGACTTGGAGGACGAAACATGGAGCTGAGTGACCAAGCCAAGTCGGCTCTTACTTTTGATATTCTTATAATTGTATTCGCAATCTGTTGTATTACTTATGTGGTTGTTTTCCTAGAGCCTTATTAGTAGTGATTGTGTATACAAAGGGAATACTTGACTTTTAAAAGGTCAAACATACTAATATTATAGATTGAAACCGATATATACGATAAATAGTTTAAAACCATCGTTGTTCAGTTTTACATGTTTGGTGCTAAGGTTAACACGCTAGTTGTGATTTGTGTACATGCAATATATACAGAAATAGTGGAATCACAAACTACTTTAACCTACCAAAGACAAATTGGTCGCGAGACGAGTGAGGGCCCGCTTATGGTGAACATTGCGAAGCTTCTTGTATTTGTTCATGAAAGCAGTGACATCAATCTCTCTATCAAGAAGCTGTTGGTGGAGAGCTTCTGATTCCTCTTCTGACTTATAGATTGACTCTGAAAACAACCATCACCATTATAACTACAATACCTAACATGTATGTGTAAACCTTTTACTATCAACCTACTGAATATGTTAAGAGGCGTCACGATGGGTTTCGGGTTGAAACAGGCTATTTTGTGTACTTGCTGACCCTTTTGTGTAACATTTTTTCTTAAATAATTCATGTGTTAATTAAGATTACAAAACAACAACATTAATCCACATCTACGAACAAAAGTACTTAGGGGGTTGTATGCATTAGAAGGATACATGGGCAGCACTTTAACCTGTTCGACCGTCTGATATGCCTGTTGCACTCTTTTGAGATAAACACAACGTACATTGACTCGTTCATAAGTAAATTGGTTGAAACTGTCACCTCAAGTACAATTCATCTATTACCTTCAACTACATTTTAGGCCAAAAGCAGGACATATTTTCCTTCAACAAGATTAACATAACTTCATTTTGCTAAAGGGAAATTTGTCCCGTCTGTAATTTTTCCGGTAGCAAAGGAAGACTGCTGGGGTGCTTTTTAACCAAATATATGAATTATCTATCCTTAACGAGGCAGCTTGTCAGCATTTTAGTAAAGGCCTAAAGAAGTAAAGGGTATATTGTCGAGTCATGTTCTTTTAGGCCAGGAAGTGACGGGTGAAATAGTTGTAATATGCTGCAGAGTGGCCAAATAAGTTACTCAGTAGCATTAGGAAAAACAGATAGCCCTAGTTCATTTAAGTTTTACTTAATTAAGTATATATATAATATTTTCAGGGCATCACGTGTCATGTTCCTAATGCAAGTAAGAGGAAAAAGTATCAAGAAAAAAACGTTTTTTGTTATAAAAGAGGACTAGGGGACTGAAGAGGACTAAAACATGAAGTATAACAGAGTCAAAGAAATAAGTTATTTTACCTTGCAGACGATGAAGCAACGCTGCAGGAGAGTAAAATCTGAGGATTTCTTGTTTCTGCTTCTTAAGTTCATTAAGCTTCTCCCTAGCAGCAGCCAGTTCAGTGGCCCGAATTATCTGACACTATATTAAACAAAAAAAGGAAAATTTCACCAAGGATCAACACTCTTTCGAAATGTTTTGGGAAAAGAGTGAGAATGCCACCTCTAGAGAAGAATAGTACGAGGCACATTTTTCCATTTTCAGGTGACGGAGTATAAAAATATTAGATCATGCACAGCTTCAACATTTGACTACATTATTAGCACAACCCTATAAACAACTGAGCTAAATAGGCAAATAAGTTTTACAGTTTTGTAGGAGTAGCAATCTCAACCAAATTATGTGAAAATTGGTTGAAATGGATTACATGACCATGTGTCAAACAGGTAACTTTATAAATCTAACTAAAAAGGGAATCAGGTTAAAACTTAAAGGATCCCATCACATAATCAACTGTCTATAGCCTCATATTTTATCAAAAGTTATTGTAATATCAGTTTTCACAAAAAAAATGTTAGCAGGTCAACGTAACCCATTTGACCCGCCTAAATAAGTTTCCCGTTTTTACCCGGACCCATTTAAGCACACTATCCAACACAACTTGCAGTCTAGCCTGTTTCACTACCTATATTGTTGTATTTCGTTGCTCATACATTTGGTTGTTGGCTCTAAAAACAGCCTTGCTGACCTTTTTCTAATACATAGGAGAGCATGGAGGGTCGGAAGGAGACTATATATGTCCCAGAATCCTAGGGAAGCCATTTATAGCATAACCACCTAGTTTGGGATAAAGGCAATTCACCGTCATCCTTGTTAAAGGTTACACGGCATATAATTATTCAAATAAATATGAATGTCACAGTTCAATCAGTAATCACATCTAGTGCAAATCAACTGTCTTTCGTGTTGTTTCTTAGGTACCATGAGGCATAAACGGTATAAAATATGTGAATAAACAATAAAGGAGCATTAAACTACAATAGTAACAAGATGACTTACACGAATCTGACTCTGGACCATATCAAGCGAAAGTAAAAAATGTTGATACGCATCTCTATTGGACAAAAGCGTCTGCAGCTCGCTACCACTACAAATATCACAACAAAAAAGGAATCCACGGTCAAGAATACAACACAGTATCATGCAAATTATTGCTAAAATCAACTAGACGTGAGAACCAAGGATCTTTTTAAGGAACTATGTATGAAAATACTTAAAAGTAGGCGATCAAACCTTTTGTCCTGTAGGACATGAATAATCCCAGCAGCCTCGGGTGGAATGCGGGTTAAAGGTCTATCTCCGTAAACTTGAGTTTGATGCTGCTCTTGAGAATCCCTTCAGTGAAAGAGAATTCAAAGAAGTGAAAAACGGAAATATATAATATGAATCATACAATACGCAGTTTATATAACAGGGTGTCTGAGATTACTTATTTTCTGTTTATTTTATGCAAATAAGCAGTTTAGAGTGTTGGGATAAAACAATTTGCTTCGGCTTATTCTGGTAGTTTTCACAAGTTGGAATGTACTTATTTGAGATGAAACAGAAATTATTCTTTTAGCCTCATATCTAACCTAAAACCCTATGGATACCACTAAAACTTGTAACAGATTCATTAATTTCCCTTGTACATAATCCAAACACTGTTTCCTCACTTTCAAGCTTCTTATCTGATTCTGCTTATAACCAAAAACGTAAGCAGATAAAACAAACAATTCCAAACACCCTCAAACTTATATATTATTACTAATTGCATAAAAATCTTTAACATGGGCAACCATCAGAGCAAGGATTGTTAAAAGCACAAATTAACCTATTACCTCATTTTACAGACACAGCCAAAGTTAAGAAAAACTAACTTAATCCATAGATTGTGGCTTTTTTTTACTATTATTTAAACAAATATTCTTTGAACAATACTCATTGCATAAAGATAACCATCTCCGAGTAGTGGTAAGGTGTCCCTAAGGTCTCAGAAGAGACCTTGTCGGGTGAACAATACTATAGCGTTCAAACCTCGTTGGGTGAACATCCTGGGGTATCCAGGGAAAAGTCTGGAAACCGCCATGGGAATACCGGTTTAGCAGCGTACATCAGAGCAAAAAAAGCTCAACTTCCCGACTTCCCCGGGTAACCTGCACAGGGATCCTTCTCGGATTACCCGCTCTTTAATTGCATAAAGATCTTAGAGGGTGTTTGGAATTGCTTATTTAACTACTTATGTATCTATACTTAAGCACCTAAAAATAAGCAGTTTGAAATAAGAAATACCAAACACTTAACTATCTCTTAATCCATTAATTATGGTTTTTGGCTATGTGGGTATCTTCTAAAATCAGTAAACAAACTAAAAGAGACATAAAGGTTCAATCTTTATACTAGATTTGAATTGAATAACAAACTACATAAGTAAATCAAGAATCATGAAAATTAAACCATAAACTTAAGATTAAGAAAGTTACCAGAAGGATGAAAACATGATTTGAATTCTTGGAAATTGAGTGATTGCAAGAAAAAATAGTCTTTTTTATTCTTTAATTAATCCAACATCATGAAGGACTGAAAATTGCTGTATTATTTCGTTTCTTGTTGAGAAGGGAATCAAGTCATCAACTATCACTTTAGTGGGTCCCATTTAAAATAAAAGTTGAGCGAAAATCATAAAGGGGTAATGGTCGACGTTTTAATTTTCATTTTATCCGAAAAGGGTGTCTTTCTTCAGTCGGATATACGTGGTCTTACCGGTTTAATCTCACGACAGTTTTCAACTTTTTAGTGTTCTTATATAAGTATGGATGAACCTCTTTAAAACTTTATGGTTCATCTATACTACATTTAATAGAAAAACAGTCAAAGGTGAAATGTTGAAAAGTTGAAAAGTTATTATTAAATTGGTCAGACGAGAGAGAAATGCATAGTGTAATTAATGCTCTTATTAAAACATCTCATTATTTAAAAGTACAATAATGTATTCACATTGTACAACCAATTAAAAGCACATCTACCAAATTAAAAACAAACAATTAAAACACCCCTTACTAAAAGGTTCAATAAAATTTGCGTAACGTACAATTTAAAGATGCTACAACATAATCCAAAATATAAAATAATCAAGCACACTAATTAACGATATTTTTAAAATACCATAAAATGAAAATTACATGTTATTATACACATTATACAAATTAATAAAACACACAAAACTTCATACAAGCTAACAAGTTGATGTTACATATAGTTTTGAAAAACGGACCAACGTGTTCAACCGGGAACCGGTGTCGTCACCGGTTCGGATAACCAGTTAAATCCATCCGAAAATGAACCAGAGAGGACCCGTTGAAACCGATATAAATGCGGTGAATCAGGTCTCATCGAGATATATTTCTGCGGTTAATCGTCACAGGGTACCCGCCGCCAAAACGCGTGAGTACCCTGCTATATACTCTATATATAAAGAAAAAACCAGAAAGTAAAAAGTGAAAAGTTGAAACTAAAAGTAGAAATGTTGAAGACATATATTTCAAAAGGAAACTATTAATACACATGAAACGGGTTGACCGGGATGCTTCAAACCCGGCGGGTTGACCCGATTTAATTTGACTTGTTTTCGACCTAACATGTCGGGTTGACTCGGTTTAAATCGACTTGTTTTTTTTACCGGAACGGTTCAACCAGTTGAACCACCAGGGTCGAACCAGGTTTCAAATTTGACAAATTATATGAGAAATGACGAAGTAGTTGCGGAACCCATGACAAATTTGGAAAAATGATAGACCAAGTAATTGTATTTTTTTTGTTGTTTATTTTGCTTTGACACATGTACGTTGTCATTTGTATAATGTTATTTTGAAATATTTTGGTCGTGCACCACTAAAGGGACTAGCATATATGAATCGACTTTTAAAAGTTAATATATATGTATAGCCCTTTGTCCGGTATATCAATAATGCTATGTAAGTTTATTAGAATCACAAAAATTAAATAGTATTGTTATCTTTAGCGATAATTATTTGTACCCCAAACAAATAGCTTTGAACAATGCTTAAATATCTAAGCAAATTGATAGTACAAGATAATCTTATTATGATGTTATTAAATTTGTAAGGTTACAAGTTTAAAAGCCACACACCAAATAATAAACGCTACACATGTAAAAAAAAAATAGTTAGCACTGCCTAAATTACTGACAAAACAAGAAAAGGCGGTCACACACGTTGGCTATACCTCTAAACTACAATATAATATTGTCAACTACATAATACCGTTTCTTTTTGTAATGCTTGAATCTATTATTATGAAAGTCTTAATAACTTAAAAGTTAAAACAATCCTGTTAGAAATATACTCTCACACTTAGATCGACTACACATAATTTTCTTGAAAACTGTATATTTTTGCTGCTATGCAACCACACATCAGAATTATAGTTATTTAAAAATGATTCTCTGATGCTACAAATACAGTTTGTTGAAAGAAACTTATGGGTCGTCGGAATTTTGCAGAAAACTAGACATCGTTGCCGCTAGGCGCGCATACTCGTCTAGTATTTTAAATGAGTGCTTCTGAGAAAATGAAGGCTTTACTCGGTTTGATTATTTATAACGATTGATTCAAACTTTATAGATTAGTCGGTCAAAATATCGAAAACCATATTATAAAGTTTATATCTTTAATGTTACTAGTAAATGTTTTGCACTAATAAAAAATGCTTGTAGAGACTAAGGGCTTGTTTCTTCTTTTTTTTCTGGATTAAGTGGGTGGGTCCCTTTCTGTTAGTGGGTCTTAATGGGTAAGAGGACTCTTTGCTTTCTCTCTCCATATAGACCATTTAACAGAAAAAGAAACACATTATATGTGTGGCCCCACCACTATCTCCCCATTAAGACTCATTAAAATAAAAAAGAAACACCCCCTAAGAGCATCCACAATGACTAAGCTTTATATACGTCTATAAGTTTGCAAAATCATTAATTATAAACATATGTTCACTATGTATAAACTTTTTACAACTCTTTAAATGATTCATAATAACACATGCATTGAATTATAAAAAGGTTAAAACTTATGAAGCTCCCCCATGTACATAAAACAAATGATCAGTATAATTAAAATAAAAAATAAAACTTTATATAGGTTTTAAAACTTTTGATAAAACTATCATTATGGATGCCCTAAAAACTACGCAAATTATTTGAAAAAAATAAACATTTTTTGTAATTCTCAACAAGTAAAAGAACTTAAAGTGTTATTGCAATTAACTAGTTATAATACCCGCACACGCGCGAGTTTTTATATATTGTGTTTTTTAAGAATCGATTACAAATTTATTTATTTTATATAGATTTGTAAATTGTTGATATATAAACCTTATAATTAATTTAATTATATTAATTGAGAGTAGGATTTTTTTTCTTCGTGTGTCGATGTAGGGCAATAGGTGGAAAGCATCATTTTAATCTTAAATTTACACATAGGTTGGAAAGTGTATGTATGTGCGGGTGATTTTCTTATTTCTTTACACTAGGCGAGTACCCGTGCCTGGCGGCAACGGTTCTTAGTGGTAGACAATTAATGATATGCGATATTATGGCAAGTGTTTCGTTTAATATTCAAAATAGAACGTGAAAAGATCAAAATGTAATTTGCAAACAAAAATTCTTAACATGGTTTGACATTCACAAATGGTATGAGAGTATATGGTAACAATTTTTTTTGCAAACCATGAATACTTTCCAAAGTTACCATGCAAACCACATTTTCCACTTTTCACATTGACTTATTGACCATTTTTGTATTTTATGTAGTATAGATATAGATTAGACACAAATATTTTTAAAATCACTTCTGTTTTTTTCTAAGTTTTTTTCTTTATACTTTTGTCACTTAAACTTTTATGTTTAATTTTCTTTTCTTAACTATATATAAGAACGTTTTTTTAACTATTGCCGAATCCGGAATATTTGAGTTTTTTTAGTAAATATTTAAAAATAAAAATAATAAACTATTATTATCTCTAATAAAATAAGCTTTTGTACAAGTCCTACTAAGCACATTGCATTAAAAATTGGTTTAATGTCATACCTTAATTAGCTTCATAGTACAATGTTTTTATGCAGGAGGTTTTGAAATCTATTATAACAAAGTTATACCTAAATGCTTTTAAACAAATTAAATGCTTTTAAACATACCTAAACCACATACACAGAATGTCAACACCAACAATCCGCTCCTTTTGTTTTATTTTAGGACAGTCATTAATCAAAATACAAATTACTTGACTTCTCCTATACGCTTGATTAATCACTTCAAACAATCACCAATTCAAAATCTTCCTCAACGTCCTTTGTTATAAATCGGTATTCAATTTTCAGTTTCAATTCACCAATTAAATTCAATTCATTCAAAAAAAATCTAAAAGTAACTTACAAATTGGTATATATATCTTTGATTAAAGGATTATCATCAACCCTGACTCAATAAATTCGGTAAGTTTAAAGTGTATTGAATCGATTTGGTTTGTATTATTGTTGATTTTTTTATGTTTATGATGTAAACCCACTAATTTAGGAATTGGATGCAGCCGAGTATGAAAACCCCCAGACCGAATCACATACTCTTCATAATTGGTATGTGTTTTTTTTATATGTTGTCATTTTAATTTTGTTCCAATTCAATTGAAAATATTTAATTTGATATGTATGATTTATATCTCCTCAAATTCTCATTTGCTTCTACTTTTCTTAATTTATTTTTCTTTTCAGTTTCATGCTTGGATGGCCTTTATTTTTGTGATTGATTTTAACCTAATAATAAGAAGTTTTGTTATTACTTCCATTGTGCCTAATGGTATTACTGGCATTGGGAGAATGATTCACTAATAATTCATATGAGTTCTATAAACAGGTTCTATTAGTAGTTTTTGTTTTTAATCTCCACTTTAAGGTACGTGTATCCCATTAAGTTTTGATGCATACCAACCCTTTGATGAAATGTATAAATGAAAAGACAGTTCTATTTGGTAGAAATGTATTTACTTTCTTCTTCTTTGGAGTTATAAAATGTATAACTATGGCTAATCATGATCTTTACTTGAATAAATGTTGTTGAGATAAATACTTTGAGTTTAGAATATGGTTTTCAAAGTTAAATCTAATTTTGGTATGAAGTTCTATGTTCAGGTTCATAACCAGTGAACTTTACGTCGACACGTCTCCTTTTATATCCAGTCCTAATTTCTACAAGAACACTTAGGCTCATCAGAAGCACTACCTTATTAGTTTAAAAGGCTATTTAGGAACTTGATTTAGATGTGACTTTCATCTATTTACTTTGTTAGTTATTTTGTTTGATCGTCATGTTTGCGAATGCAGGAGAGATTAATATTGTATCAGGAGAAGCCGGCCAAGTGCATAAATTTAAGCAACAGTTAGTTATCTTCCGAATAGTTTTACTTGAGTTTTAAGTTTGACTGCATGATATAGGTAGACGAAACTTTTTAGAATGCAATTATGGAAAATGGAATCAACTTTCATGCCATCTTAAAGGGTGTTTGGATGTGTCTTTTAAAGGGTGTGAGATTGTACTGGAAGTTGTAACAATCATTTTAAAGGGTAGGACGAAACTGTTTATTTGATCCCTAAAAAGTTAAAAGAACATTAGGTATATACTGCCATATATCTTTGTTGTTTTTTGTTTATTACGATGGTGGTGTCACCAGGTTCCACTAAAAGAGTGAAAATGTATTTTTAAATGGTTAAAGGACCTATCAGTCGAAAGATATAAGGCATACAATATATATTGGATTGAACCCGAACCCGATAAACCTCAAAATATGTAACCATAAACCCAACCCTTTAAGAATTAGGTTATGTTAGGTTAACCTGATAAACCTTTTATAGTGTTTCATGAAATGAAGTTAATAATCGTCATCAATAGTACGTAAAGGAGTTGGGGTTGAGAGTAATTTGCGCAATGTCAATAGCAAACTGTTAACAATCACTTTTATAAGTTGCTATTTATGCTTTGAGTTTTAGATATGATAATTTGTGATCAACCTTTTATACTATTACATGTAGTATTTTTATGATTAAACAAACTATATTATGCAAATGGCATGCAAACACTGTCATTAAACAAACTATTAGTTGACATTTACCAATTAAATGATAGTTCCATTTGTTTTACTACAACTTCTCCAAAAATCTCATATTACTTGCATATGAAAACATTTATATGGGTCAATTCCACAAAGAACAACGGTCAATTGGTGACAAAAAAAAGTCAAGTAATAGTTCAAAAGTCGAGACTTCGAAATATTGGTGTTAAATACATAACCATCCTATTAAAAAACCTGATGTGGTATGCGTTTACATTTGTGTACTTTATATGTTGAGATGAAACTTTCAACCTGTGTGGATGCGTATAATAACTATAGTGAGTGTAAGGAAACCATGATTGGTGTGTGGATGTTGGTGATGCTGGAGCTATAAGTTTAGTATGAGTTTCGGTGTCAACTATTTTTGTAAACCGATTGATAGAGATGTTGATTTGCTAGCCCATTTTGATTTTGTTATTTTTTAAATCTGTAAGTTATCTCCTTTTTCCCATTTTCGTTTCAATTTTGTTTCGAATTGTTTGTTGCATATGCTCTTTTTAGCTGATTAATTACAATATGTTAATAAATTATTAAAGCCCTAATTAATTCGAATTATAATGTATTTTGTATGAAACCCTAATAGTTTTAGTATTTGGGGAAAATTGGGGAAAATGCTTATTGTATGGAACAAAATCAAATTTGGGGGAAATTGGTGTGTTAAGAATTTGGGGGAAATTGGTAATATTAAAATAATTTTTATTTATTTATGCAGAACGAATGTAAGCATCTCATGTGTTCAGTTATCACGCCATTGAAATTCAAGAATTTCTATCAGGTACATTTCATTTCATTTCATATAATAATCATCAAATATCATTCTTCATTATTAGTTACATTAATGAAACCATTAATAGTAAGCATAACCATTTTGGATTGTAGTTATTGGTTTGTTAGTTTTTGGTTTTGAGGCATGTAAAATATATTAGCCAACTTTTGAGAGAAAATGATGATAAAATCCGAATTATAACTTGTGTAGACAACATGTAAAAGGTCCTACAATGTTGTCATATTGTTGTTTTTGTTGCTTATTTCTAACAGTTTGGTTCCGACATTCTTTGTTATAATTTGCAGTGAGATGTCCATAACTGAGCTCAAGGGCAAATACAAGAAGGTAGCTTTGTTATACGATACTTAGATTGAACATGTTCAGCTCCTTTTTGATGTTTTGTTATTTCTGTGAATCAATTGTTTGAATATTTTGCTGAAAGAATGATATCTGAAGTGACATTACAAAGAAACTCTCTTATGCAAAGACGTTATGCAAATCAGGTACATTACATAGCCTTTTTATGTGTAAAATTAAGATTTCATTTATACTCTTTGCTACTTATCATTGTATCTTTGGTCTTATTGGAAACAAATTATTATAATAAATATTTTCAAAGGCTGTTGGACGAAATGTATTATTAGTGTTGTTTGGACAACATTGATTTAGCGATTGTTTGGACAGATCGCATAAGCAATGACTGTGTTTTAGTCGATTAATATTAAGGGTTGTTTGTCTGTATAAATTGTTGTAGTTGTGTGTGTGGAGTTGGTAACTGCGACCCATATACTAATGAATGATTTGATTTTGGTTATATTAGAAGCGAAAGAGATCAAGCGGGTTAAATGTGTCAAATTCAGTTTTTATAAGTTACAGATTATTAACTTAAAAAGTGCTTATTTAGGTGCTTATTGGCTTCTAATATTACTTTATTTTGTATATTAGTAATGTGATATAAATGTCAATCAACACTATCGGATGTAGATCTATCCACAGTAAGATATGGCATGCTACCTGTAATTATTATCTTGAATTTTACGGCTTAATAATCACTTTGCTATCCCTCCTAATATTTAGAAATGGGCTATAAATGCCAATAAAAATGTGCATGCAAAAGTTTTAGATTAAACCATCCAGAGACACAAGTAGTAAGTAACAACTCATCTTTACTGCAATTTTTTAACAAAACCAAATTTGAATGCATTTGATAATTACAGATCGTGTTTTACAGATTAGAATTGAATATCTTTGAAAAACTGGTGGATATGAAGGAGAACTATTCAGACGACATTGGTTTGCAGGTAACGATGGAGTAATTCCAGTGACCCTTCTAAACTTTATTTTTGGATATGGAAGCGATGCAGTGACCCTCCAACTAATAAAATGACTTATTAGTGGAGAGGCTTTAGATTACTGCCACCGCCAAGATTTGGACCACCGCCAAGATTAGAGCCACCGCCAATTACTACATCGGAATCAGCTTCCATATCAAAAAAAAAATCATTTTATTTATGCATTTTGTTTAATTGCAGGTTCCAACTGTTTTGAGTGAGATTTATTGATCAGAAAGAAGGCTAAAGTAAAAAAAAAAGGTTTGATTGGCATTAATGTTAATTTCAGTATTTAGTCGTACACAAGTTTATGCTTGAATAGTGATGGTATTTAAAACCTTAAACAACTATATATTTTTTGAAAGAGATAATGGTGAAAGATGCAACTTTTTCATCGATCGAAATGATCAGTTTTGTTATGGTAACTTGATCTATACCGTTTTATGCAATTGCAATTATTTTGACTAAGTAAATAGAAATTTTGAATTATGATCAATGTTTTCCAAATGTCCAATGTAATTATCGTGACTACTGAACTAAAAGAAGAACGTCATGTCGATAATGTGTTTTCAAAAAATGCACAAGATGCAATTCATGCTCTTGCTGATGTTGATCAAGTATCAGCTCAAGGAACTAAACCAGAAGGCTCTATGTGGTGGAAAGAAACCGGGACAGAGTTAAGACCAGATAGAGTGGTCTGCAGTTGGACGTTGCTGAAATGGGTGGCTTTGGGGGCTGAAATGGGTGTGTTTGGGGATTGAAATTGGTGTGGGATTGGGGATGAAATGGGTAGGGTTGGGGGCTGAATTTGGAGTTGAAATGGGTAGGTTTCGGTTCTGAAATGAGGGCTGAGATAGGTGCATTTAGGTCTTTGGAATTAGGGGTGTAATCGAGTCAAGCCGAGCTCGAGCTCGACAAGGCTTGAGCTTGGCTTGAAACAAAAATAGTAGGCTTGAGCTTGGCTTGATAGCTTGTCAAGCTTTAATCATCTTGAATAGGTTTCGAGCAAAGCTTGAGCTTGACTTGAAAAGCTTGAATGTATAAAAAAATATTGTATTTGGTAGACAAAGTCATCAAAATATATATATTTATAAAGTAATACAAACTAAAACCACATTTGAAAACCCAATTAAATTAATTTAACAATAATAAAACCAACAATAACATTTTCGTGCTAAGTCCAACATTAGAATAAAACATAAGCCAAAGTACTAATTGATGTTGTAATCGATATACTAAGTATAAACAAAAGCTAAAATTATCTAATAGTAGTATATATTTTGGTCTATTAATATTCACGATTCATAACTAGAAACTTGTATTCGCTTCTTGATATAAAGCAAGTAAGCAACATCATTGGTCTATAATATCGCTGTTACAAATAATTTCAACTTTATTTACCATATAAAAGTCCTTAAAGAATATATTAAATAATTCTTTATGAAGTAAATCTTTATAATTAAAATAATATTCAAATTAGACCTTAGTTACTTATATGAATTTAATATTAAAATATATATATACTAAGGCTTGATAAAAGTTCAAGCCAAGCTATCAAAAGCTTGAGCTTGGCTTGTTATATGTTTCAAGCCAATTTATTGGGATTGAGCTTGGGCTTGAGCTTGATAAAAGCTTGGCTTGATCGAGTCAAGTTCAAGCTCGAGCTCGAGTTGCTTGATAAAAGCTTGGCTTGATTGCAGCCCTAGCTGGAATGGGGGCCAAAAGAACAAGGTTATTCGAGTCATTAACATTATTCTTAAATATCAAATTTTTTTAGTCAAAAGCATCATCTATGACAATCCATTTCTGGAGTTCTATTGTTTACATAACGAGCCAAAAAAATATAAGCCTATCATTTAATGACATATTTACGTTTTTTGGTTTTTTTTTTCTTTTTTTTTGGCGGAACGAATGTGCGGATCAAGTTAAAAAAAATGGGCAAACTGCAACGGAATTCAGACTTGGGCGTGATGGTGATCAGTTTTGTCAAAGGCATGCAGGTGCATAAAAAAGGTTCCCTCAAAAAGCTGGTATCATTCTTAAGAATTGTTATATTTTTATAAAAAATCATGCTTGCAAGGTACTTTTTTTATACTTTATTATGTTATTTAGTTCGTAAAGTTTAGTATGTTGATATTGTGAAACTTATAGTCTTTTATCATATCAATAAGATTCTCAAAGTCTGTTTTTAATGGGATTGGTTGAACAAAACTTTTGGCATCTTTTGTCAAGTTATGTACATAATATGTTGTCTTTTGTTGTACGCAACATATATGGTTTAATGGAATGGTAAAAATACACTGCAATGATGATGGCAAGTTGCAGATAGATCCGCTTTACAAGAGGTGGGTCTCTTCCCGAAAAGCAAATCTCTGGATCTTCTCTAAATGTATACACATGAAAAAAGCAAAAAGTTAGAGGTCAGAAAGAGCGCCAACCTGGATTTACTTTCACAGAGGCAGTTGTGAATCAAGGTATCAGGAATAAAGCTATCGAGATTAAAGATCATCTGGTAATTACTCTTTTCTTTTTTTTTTTTCTTTTTTTTTATGACTTATTAGAATCATGACAGAATAATAATAACTTAATAATTTCAGACCGGATTAAACACTTAAGTTTCATAGCCGATTTAAACACCAGTGTTATGCAATAAAGGCCTTCATATGCATTAAACTATTTAAGTGCAGAACAGGCACTTTATATACATAAAAAAAGGATGAGAATATGTTAAAATTTCATACTTTTTTTACACAGATGCCAAGCATAGAATGCAATGATGATGTGAAGTTGCAGCATCATCGCTATATTATCAACTTACTAATTTCATTTTTAAAAACAAATCGTAAAGATCAAGAGGAAGAGATACGAGTGGAAGCGGTTGCTCAAGGTAACTATTCAACGTTTCAAACTATAAGACCCTTTTGAGACCTTTCTATAAAATTAATGTAAGTTTGATTCACTTATGTTCTGATTGAATGGCATTCTTATCAATCGAAATTACATTCTTTTCCTGTGTAGAGATAGAGAAGTCTTAAATAAAAATAGAGTGCCCCGCGGATACCGGTGAACGCATTTCTTGGTAATTTTATTATTAGTAGCTCTGTATGCTAACGTCATCCTTTTTCAATATCTTATTATATTTCCATACTTTTATTTGGACCAGTGACTGCTGCAAAACATCAATTTTTGGGCTTCACCGATACTGTTGTAAATGCAAAAAGAATCAAAGTTTGTTATATACTAAATTGGAGGCTATTGCTGATACGAAATTCAAAGGTGAGTTTAGTTCTCTTTTTATGTATCCACCTTTCTAATATTGCTAAGCATATGTGTTTGGCTACATTTCGTGAGGTTTGTTGAACTTTTTTATAAAAAAATATTTTGGGGATTGTTGGAGTTGAAGTGTGGAGTCGGTGGTTACATTTTCTTTCTATTAGTATACCCATCATGATTAATACTGGGTAAAATTTAGATTTTGTTGAAAATTGGTGGTTTCTAAAAGTGAAGAGGGGAATGAACAATTTGAGTTATTTGGTTTCCCAGGTTATTCAATACTTTCAGTTTCTAAACTTGAAACCCAGCCATCATTTTCGACAATCCTTGTCGACATTGTTTTGATTCTATAGAAAAATGCAAGCACTCATTGTTTGACAAGTATGAATCTTATTAATCTTTAAAAGGCTTACTTAGTGCGGGTTTATCGGTTTTAAAATGATGTTGCTCCATTTGATGACCAAGCAGATAGAGCATTGACTGCATAGTTTATCACAAATGAAAAAAAATTGGCGTCCACGCGGTACAAAGTATATCAAATCGATCGTTGGATGCAAAAGAGGAGCCGCTGTTCAGGTTATTCCTTTTTAACACATTACTAAGGGTTGTTTGGACAGCTGTCATTTGGCGCCATAAACATGTTATTAAGTGTTGTTTGGATAGTTTATTTTTAGCGGCCATTTCGATGTCTTGACATGTTATTAAGGGGTTTTTGGAAAGCATATTTCGGCAGCCATTTGGCATCCTAAACATGTTATTAAGGGATGTTTGGATACCTTATTTACAACACCAATTTTAGTGGCGTGACATTTATGTTTAGTGTTATTAGTTAGTATGAGTGGCGAAGAGACAATCAAGCTTCACGGCTGATACCATATACAAGTTGGGTTAAAGTAATTTCTCAAGTCCAGCTTGAGATGAGATATACAACTTAAGTAAATCAAGACACCTACTTGCCGCTATTTCAAATACACACATATAAAGGAGCATATCTTAGTCAAAATAATTGCAATTGTACAAAAGTACTCTTAGAAGAAAAAAAAAGACAACAAATGGGTTGTGTGAGTGATTAAGTGATTTTAACTACAATATATATCGGCACTAACGATGTGTTCTTAAAAAATATTCTTTGTCGAAAAAAAAGATTCTTACTCACATATTCTCATCAATCGATCATGGATTAGTTAAATGTCAATCTCTATCGATTGGAAACCGTATACTTACATTTTTGTTTTATAAAATCATTAAGTGTTCATGGAACGGGCATTGGCTATTAACTTGATGAGCGCTCATTGAATACATTTGTTCTTCATGACCATCAAATTTGGAGACGCCAATGCATCGACGTTTATTATTTTAATTATTAAAAACTCAATTGTTTATCGAATAAGTTACTTATTACTTATTATTCCTTTCAAATATTAATGGAACATGTTTACATTCGTTGTTTTCTTGTTTTTTTATTATCTCATTAAAATCACACATCATTTTATTTCGGAGTCAATCTATTTTAGATTGCAAGCGATGATGTAAATCGATTGTGACTCACACATATTTTAAATTTAACAAATTTACGTTATTACTTTTATTTTCATCTCATTTATCTATTTCTTTAAAAAATAACCAGGTGTCAACGGGTCTCTAAGCTAGTAAATAAATAAAATATGCTTAATACAGGAAGATTGAGTTTTTTTTTAAATGCAAAAGTCTAGTTGTTTTATTATATAATATACTCCTTAAAAAGAAAAGAGAAAATATGTAAAATAATAATTATCCAATGAATTAATGGCAAGTCGGTTCTTTTATGCGTAATATGGGATGGTTGTTGCAAATAAGTTGCTTATAAAAGGGGACGACTATTTTTAATTTTTTTTTTTTAATACTATTGTTTTTGTTTGGTGCATTAGTCAATCTTTACTTAAATTTCTAATTCTAATAGCAAGAATGGACGTGAAGGATCACAAATCGATTGAAACAGAAGAAGCTAAAGAAGAAGAATTAGATTGTGAACAGTTGCAATTAGCAAGGCCTACAAGCTGGACTAATTCAAAAACTGGTAAAATTGTGCATGGGATGGAAGTGTTTACCCTGAAGTATGAATTTGATATTGATAATAGATCAAAGAATACAGGACAACGAGATGACTTTGACGTTTGCCCCATTTGTTTTCTCGTTTGGACTAGTAATGGAACCCATCGAATCTGGTACCAGTCTAGCCTATCCTAAACTTGATTGATTTGGCTATATTGCTTAAATGTAGACTGCTCAATTATAACTTTGTTATGTTATGTGATGACTATTGCAGTTGTCTTCCTTGTGGGCATGTGTATGGATTCTCATGCATAAAGGCATGGCTTAAGATCGGTAACTCTGGGAAGGTGGGTTTTGTCGTCCGCTATGTTAACTACAATTATTTCCAATTTTCATTTATACCAAAAAATGTTTTTCTAAGATTTACTCGTCTTATTATTTGATGTCAGTACTGCCCTCACTGCAAGACCGCATGCACATTAAAGGATGTTAACCTTCTCTATGCAACTCGCCTTCACATTCCTGATGTTGCTTCTGCTGATCAAATTGCGGATCAAAAGGTATTCCATCTTTTTGTTAAAGCTAACACCCTTTACTTCTTTCTTAAATACGCGCGTGCACATAGATATTATATTTTAAAAATCTCGGAAGGAACTCCTGGGTGTGTGTTTCTTGGTTTAGTTTATGTTTGGTAGTTCTTGTACTTTCTTGGTATATCTGTTTGATTGTTTGTCTGTTTAGTTTGTGTTTCTGTTTCATTTTCTGTCATTATGGTTATCATGATTAGTAGTCTTGATCAGAGTAATCCTCTGCATTTGCATCCTAATGATTCTAATTGTGCATATGTTGTTAGTATTAAATTGGCTGGTGTAGAGAACTATAGAGTCTGGGCTAGTGCTATAAAACTTGCTATGCAAATTAAAAATAAGATGGGGTTTCTTGATGGTACTTGTCTTAGAGCTGCTTATGCTTTTGCAAGTCCCTTCTTTGGAAGCCCAGTGAGGACAGATGTAATGCATGTGCTTAATTGGATCTTGAGTTCTTTAACTCAAGATGTGTATCTTGGACATGTATTTTCTGATAATGCTTCTGTTGTTTGGAGAGATTTAAAAGATACATATGATAGAATTGATGGCTCTGTGGTTTTTAATTGCTTCAAAAGATTAATAGTTTTAAGCAGGTGGCTTACGTATCGAGTATTATCATGAATTGAATTAAGTTGATTCTTTGTGAGAGTTTGATATTCTTACTAAGTTGCCTGATTGTATTTGTGAGGCTAGACAAGAACTTGTTGATCATGGGAAGTTGTTAAAATTGATGCAATTCCTTATGGGTCTTGATGACATTTATCAACCCATAAGAAGTACTCTTTTGACTAGGGAAATCCTTCCTGAAGTCAAAGATGCTTTTGTCATTGTATCAAGGGAAGAATCCCATATAGGGGTTCCAACCACAACTGTTAAATCTAAGAAGGCTCAGGTTTCTGCTTTTGTTTCTAAGGCTTATGATAATAAGAATACTAGTTGGAGAAAAAACAGTAATAATAACAATTCTGGGTCTAATAACAGGGGAAATTATGATAGTTTGCTTTGTACTCATTGTGGTTTGAAAGGTCATACTGTTGATAGATGTTTTGAAGTTATTGGTTATCCTCCTGGTTTTAAAAAGAATCCTAATCTGAAACCTGCTAATAACTTTAATAAAATCAATGACATAAGGAGTGCCTCTGTTGTTAATAATGGCTCTAAGAATTGTTCTGGAAGTATGTCTCTGAGTAATGAACAGGTTATGAAGATGTTAAGCTTGTTGAATGATAAACCAGGATCCTCTGCGCATGCTAATATGGCAGGTAGGGATTCTTGTTCTTTTTTTAACTGCAGTGTTTTCTTTAATCAACATTTTTATAGACTAGTTGGATACCCGCGTACAACGGCACCGATAAATATAGTTATATAATAAATATAGTAAATGAATTGCTAACCCACCTCTCCTCGCAATTCCCTACCCGCTTAGTGAATTCATTTCACAACACTCCAAATGTATATGTGTTAGTTTTATGTGTTTTTTGGATTTTCCGTATCTTTCCCGTGACATCATTATTCCCGCATATAAAAAGACCTTCACAATCTCTTTCCCGTCAAACACTTTCCCAAAAGTAAATGATTTTGATAAATAAAGTTTGTATTGATTGAAATAAAGGTTAAAGTTATAAAAATTTGAATCAAAATAAAATAAACCTACTAAAAATGTAAAAACTAAAAACTCATAAAATATATCAAAATGGATGTTGAATTAAAGAGCACAAAAATTTATAAAATATGGTGAAATTAGATCATAAAAAATTAAACGAATTAAAAGATATTTAAATTTAAAAATAAAGGTGATTAATTAGTTAAGAAGTGACATGTGTCACCCCATTATTGGAGCTCCTTATTTTAGTTTGTTAAAGCTCCTCTCTTTTTGTTATTTTTTAGTTAGAGAAGTGACACATGTCACTCAATGATTGGAGCTCCTTATCTTAATTTTTTATGGAACCCACAACTTAAATGCTTTATATAGTAGTATAGATTTTTTGGTGCTAATATTAAGTTGAATGGGGTTAATTACCATCTGGGATGAATAATTGATTCTGGGGCTAATCAGCATTTAACTAATAGTCCTCTTAATATGCATAACTTGGTTGATATATCTGATTTAAAGATTACTGTGGGACATCCAAATGGTACTCTTGCTAAAGTTACTCATGTTGGTAACTTAAAACGTAATGATAATGTGGTTTTGTTTGATGTGCTTGTTGTTCCTGAATATTGTGTTAGTCTTATGTCATTAATAAGTTGATTAAAGATAGTAAGTTGAGAGTTGTTTTTGATGAGACTAAATGCTATATTCAGATTTGAATCAGAGAGGGTTTGGGGACTGGGTAGTGAGTCAAGTGGTTTGTATTTGTTTGATAAGTCTAGAGTTTCCTCTGCTTTTGTGACTAAAAGTGAGTGTTTTAGTTGTTTTGTTTCTAAAGATGTTTGGCATAGTAGACTGGGACATCCTGCTAATCCAGTTTTGAAACTTTTAAAAGGTTCTTTAAAATTAACTAATATTGATCATGGAACACCTTGTGATGTTTGCCATAAGGCTAAACAAACAAGGGATCCATTTCCTCTAAGTGAACATAAAACATATGTTTTTGGTGACCTGATACATCTTGATGTATGGGGGCCTTATGAGGTGGTTAGCAGGGAAGGTTTCAGATATTTTTTGACTATTGTTGATGACTACAGTAGATCTGTTTGGGTGTATATGCTAAAAGGAAAACATGAGGTTTTTGAGATGTTTCAAAGTTTCTTTAAAATGGTTTTGACTCAGTTCAATAAGAAAATTAAAATTGTCAGATCTGATAATGGTACTGAGTTTGTTACTAATAAAATGGGTGAATTTTTTGACACAATGGGTATTATTCATCAAACTAGTGCAGCATATACTCCTCAACAGAATGGAATTGCTGAAAGGAAACATAGGCATCTGCTTAATGTGGCTAGAAGTCTTATGTTTCAGGGGGGATTCCTCTTGTGTTTTGGTCTGATTGTGTTTTAACTGCTACTTATTTGATTAACAGGTTGTCTTCCTCTGTTTTGAATGGTAAATCTCCTTTCTCTTTGGTTTATGGAAGAGAACCTAGTCTGGCACATCTTAGGAGTTTTGGGTGTCTTTGTTATGCTACTATTTTAAAAGTGTCTGATAAGTTTTCTGAAAAATCTGAAAAATGTGTTTTGCTTGGTTATGCAAGTGGAAAGAAAGCTTACAAATTATTAAGTCTAGAAAATAGATCAATTTTATACTCAAAAGGTGTTAAGTTTTATGAGACTATTTTTCCATACAAAATGAAACAGTCTGATTCTTCAAATGATCCTCTTGATGTGAACACTTTAAATTTTTTTGATAATTTTGAGTCAAAAACCAGAACTCCTATTCCCTCTCCCAATGATGAAACAGAGGATATAGATGTAACATCTGTAGGTAGAGAAGGTAATCTAGGTGAATCTGGTAGGGTAGTGGATGTTGATCAGGATATTGTTTTAGAACAGATTCTTAATTCTGATCCACCACAGCAATCAGATATGCCTAGTTTTGCAACTCCTGTAGGTGATAATAATAATTCTGAGGGAAATGTTATTTCAGAAACAGATGTGCCTAGTTTTCAAAATGTTGTTCAAAATCAAACTGAGGAAGGAACTACTAGTTATAGGAGGTCTAGTAGATCTTCTAAGTTGCCTACTAAACTGAATGATTATGTGCTTGATTCTAAGATTAAGTATGGTCTAAAAAAGAATGCTAATCATACTTGGTTAAGTACTGATAATTGCTGTTTTGTTGCTAATATGAATAAGTCATGTGAACCTTCTTCTTATGAGGAAGCTTCAGGACATAAGTGGAAAAATGCTATGAATTATGAGTTAGTTGCTTTATATGAAAATGATACATGGGAAGAAGTTGATCTTCCTGAAGGAAGAATTCCTATTGGGTCTAAATGGGTTTGGAAACTTAAGTTGAAATCTAATGGTGAGATTGAAAGATATAAAGCTAGAGTTGTGGCTAAGGGTTACAGTCAAAAATATTGTTTTGATTATGATGAGACTTTTAGTCATGTGGTTAAAATGGGTACTGTTAGGTGCTTATTGAGTATTGTTGTTCAAAATGATTGGAAAATATTTCAAATGGATATTAACAATGCTTTTCTATATGGTGACTTAAATGAAGAGGTTTATATGTTGCCTCCACCTGGTCTGTTTCCAGAAAACAATAATAAAGTTTGCAGGTTAAAAGAGTCTCTTTATGGCCTAAAACAGGCTCTAAGAAAATGGAACCTTAAGTTGTCTGAAGCCTTGTTTGAGGCTGGGTTTGTGCAGTCTAAAAATGATCACTCTTTGTGTGACAACTCGTAATTTCAGGTCATTTTACAAACTTTGAAAATTTCACTATTCATCTCAGGAATTTACTATTCATCGGTTACTATTCATCATTTTACTATTCATCGTTTTTGAAGTCGATTTGATATTCTGAGAACGTATTTCAAAATTTTACTATTCACGAAACACTATTCATTCCTGGAGAAAATCACTATTCATGATTCACTATTCATCATTTATCGTAAACTAGGTTTACGAGTATCAAATTCGCGTAACCTTAATGGTTTAGCTGCGAATTCATGAACAATCATCGAAGACATTTCATATAGACTAGATTTAGTCTACATATCATTAGTAACGTCATCATCATATTAGTTCATGCATGGTTTTGCATATTTCATTAAACGTTTATTTTCCTATTAAATAAACGCTATCGCGTAATCATTTATTTTGAACATTTTATCCGACACTACTAAAAATAATCCTAATATATTTTTATACTCATTTTAAGACTATAAAAATTATATTATTAGTTTACCCGATGTTTTAAATTTATTTTGTATATAAATTGTTATATATATATATTTACGACGGTTTTCGTAAATACCACCCGGTAATTATTATTTCACACAATTCTTGTAAGAAATGTATTTTTATAATTTTTATGACTTTGATATATTTTATTTTGTTCCGTAAAAATCGATTTCTAGCCATCGCTACACTAAATAATTACTTTAATTATCAAATAAACACTACAATTATAATATAATACATTTACTTATTAAAATTTCACCACTTTTCTTCTTTTTTCTACCCTTGTCGACCAAATTGGATGATTCACAAGGTTCTACATAAAAAAATCTTTCATGTAGATGTACACTTATACACTATAATTAGATATTTGTATAGATACATTCATATTATTCATTTACACATACACTACACACTTACAAGGTGAAAAAAAAAGAAAAAAGAGAACCTCTCCAAACTCTTCATCATTTTCGGCCAAGACCAAAACACAAGCAAGAATCAAAAATATTTTCAAGATCAAGTGATTATAAACACTAGATTACTTCTATTAAGGTTTTTAAATAAAAACCTAGGAGTATTTAGGTAAGCTTGTTCCATAAACTTCATCACTATACTAGTAAGCATTTCATGATCATTTTTACTCTTTCATAATATTCATGAGTTATTTTTATCATTCTAGTAGAAATCATGCAAGTTATATGTGTTGGGGTTGTATCTCCCAGAACAGAGTTAAGACAATCAATGACAGTAGCAATACCACTAGGTGGTTACCGGATATCACTTGGAACCGTGTGATCACTTTCCAAAGTAAACTATTCGACCCTAATGCCTGGGTATCACGAATATCTACTTGGGATAAGACCAAATGCAGTTAGAGAATTAGGCACAATTCTATAACCTTTGCGCTAATAAGTGTTTACGTTTTGTGTGTGTCCATCATGCATAATCAGATATCCTATTTATAGGAGGTTACTCTTAGCTAGTCAAATGGAATTATGAGTATTAATCGGCCCATTAATAGCCTCATAATTATCCCCATTATAGCCGTTAGTGGTTACATGACCAATTAAACGTGGTCATTAAGCGTTGTAACTGCCATTTAACAGTACTTTAACACTAGCAGTACTTTCATACCATTAGCAGTACTTTCACACTAGCAGTACTTTCACAGTGCTATCAGTGGAAAACACAAGCTTCAGTGGAAACACTGCTTATCAGTGGAAACCACAAGCAATACTTTCCACAAACAGTACTTTCTACTAGCACTACCAATACAAACCACTACAAGAGTCAGGGTATTCATGGACCTTATGGGTGTACACTCCGTACCTCCTAACCCATTACAAGGTGTGAACTAATCCCACAAGTGCACGAAATTTTCCAACAATCCTCCCCAAATTTAGTTCACTTCCTTTGCATGAAAATAAACATCAAACAAAGCATGTGCATAAATGAAAATGTCCTGAGGATTGAATTTTCATCTTAGTAAATTACACGTTTCAAATATTCGAGAATCAGGGTGTTCTACGAATTGAACCCTTCAACCCATTTGAATACCTGAAGATAAAATACACACAAGTTTTCAAACACTTAAAAGCTCCTGACACTATACAAGCCATGTGTCCATATCCAAATTCATAAATGTTGTAAAAGCTAAAAGTCCAAAGCTTTCTGAAGCGGCAAAACTTCAACATTTACATAGGTGGTTCCTCTTTATTCATACTCCTGCCAAGCACTTTTTCAAAGAAAATTAACCATTAAGAAGTAAAGACTTCATCCTCCTTTCAGAAGGTTCTGAGCACAACCTTGGGATGTAAATAAAACATGTGCTCCAGTCCACCTGAATGTTAGCTTTCCACATTTAACTCAGCTCCCAAGTTTCCTTAGGAGGGAGTTGGGTGTCCTAGCATTCATTGACTAAGTTGGACTTAAACCCATCCCTTTTGGCGGACTTTATAACCAAGTCTCTAGCCAGACCCTTCGTCAAGTGATCAGCTAAGTTCTGTTTGAGATCTCACAAACTCTATAGATACCACCCCATTCATGATAAGCTCACGAATCATGCTATGTCTGACACCTAAGTGTCTAGACTTACCATTGTACATCTGGCTATAAGCCTTAGCCAATGTAGCTGCACTATCACACGGGATAGAAATAGGTGCTATAGGTTTAGGCCACAATGGAATCTCAAGGAGCAAGTTTTTCAACCATTAAGCTTCTTTACCAGCAACTGCTAAAGCCACAAATTCAGATTCCATTGTTGAACTGGTGATGCAAGTTTGTTTCTTGGATGCCCAAGAAATTGCACCTCCACCAAGTAGGAATACCCAACCACTGGTAGACGAACTGTCTTCAGTGTTACTGATCCAACTTGCATCAGTGTATCCTTCCAACACGGATGGGTAACCAGTATATGAGAGACTATAATCCATAGTTCTCTTCAAATACTTCAGTACCCTTTGAACGCTTGCCGGTGATGAGCACTAGGATTACTAGTATACCTGCTCAATTTTCCCACTGCAAAACCAATATCAGGTCTTGTACAAGTCATGGCATACATCAGGAAGCCAATTACCCTAGAATACTCAAGTTGAGATACTGCCTTGCCATGATTAGGCATCAGCTTCTCACAAGTATCCATAGGTGTACTCACTGGAGTACAATCAAAGTAATTGAATTTCATCAGTACCTTCTCAATATAATGAGACTGAGAGATAGAAATTCTTTTACTTTCATGTTTAATCCTTATACCAAGGATAACATCAGCCTCCCCCATGTCCTTCATGGAGAACCTTGATGACAAAAATTCCTTTGTCAGGTCAACCTGATTTTGGTCAGTGCCAAAGATCAACATGTCATCAACATATAGACAAATGATGACTCCTTTACCAGATTCATCAAATTTGCTATACACACATTTGTCAGCTTGGTTAAGAACATAACCACTAGACAAAACCACTTCATCAAATTTTTGATGCCATTGCTTAGGTGCCTGCTTAAGTCCATAAAAAGACTTAATCAGTTTACACACATTGTTTTCATTGCCAGGCATGATGAAGCCCTGAGTTTGGTTCATATAAACCTCTTCATCCAATTCACCATTCAAGAAAGCTGTCTTCACATCCATCGATGAATAATCATTGTGAATAGATACCAAAGCAATCAGCAGTCTTATGGTACTGATACGAGCCACAGGGGCATAAGTATCAAAATAGTCTATCCCGGACTTTTGTTTAAAGCCCTGAATAACTAATCTAGCCTTGAACTTTTCAATAGTTCCATCTACATTCATTTTCTTTTTGAAAATCCATTTGCAACCTAGAGGTTTGCAACCAGGAGGTAGATCAACCAACACCCAAGTGTTGTTCCCCATGATGGAATCCATCTCATCATTGATTGCTTCTTTCCATAAAGCAATATCCTGGGACTTCATTGTTTCTTCAAATGTCTTGGGATCATCCTCAACAATGAAGCAATAGGAGTATTGGTCTGAGACCTCATCCCTTGTTTCTTCAACTAAGTATAGTTGAAACTCAGGTCCAAATGACTTTGGAGTCATGACCCTTTTGCTCTTTCTAAGCACAGGTTCAGGTTGTTGAACCACAACCTCATCAGGGACCACTGATGGTTCATCATCGGGGACCTCTGATACACCAGTGTCATGAGTTCCATTAGGAATCCTCTGACTTGGTCTAGGGACTGATGAGAATCTATTCTCATCAAAAGTTGCATCCCTTGATTCAATTATAGAGTTAAATGAAACATATTCATTAGGTTCAATAACATAGAACCTATAAGCCTTGGAATGCTCAGCATATCCAACAAATATGCAGTCAATGCCTCTTTCACCCAAAGTCTTTTGCTTTGGATCAGAGAGTCTTACAACAACCCTACAACCCCACACCCTGAGATAGTTCAGTTTTGGGTTTCCTTTAGTCCAGAGTTCATAAGGGTTAACCTTGTTCCTTTTGTTGGGAACCCTATTTAATAAATAGCAAGCTGTTAACATAGCTTCACCCAGAACCCTTGACTCAGTCCTGAATAGGACAACATGGAATTAACCATCTCCTTCAGCATCATGTTTTTCCTTTCAGAAATACCATTTTGCTGAGGAGTAATAGAGGCAGTCGTTTCATGGATTATACCAACAGACTGAAAATACAGAGTATCCATGTACTCACCTCCCTTATCAGTCCTTAATCTCTTGATCAAAGACCCAAGTTGTAATTCAACTTCAGTTTAAACACTTTGAATTTATCTAATGCTTCATGCTTGGAATGTAACAAATAAACATAACAAAACCTAGAAGCATCATCAATAAATGTCACAAAGTACTTCTTGTTCCCCAAAGAGGGAGTGGCATGCAAATCACACAGATCACTGTGAATAAGCTCCAAGAGATTAGTCTCACGACTAACACCCTGAAAAGGTTTCTTGGTAATCTTGGTCAACATGCAAGTTTTACACTTTTCAGTGTCCATGTCAAAGGCTGGGATCAACCTATCCTTAGACATATCTTGCAACCTTTTATAATGAACATGGCCAAGTCTAGCATGCCACAGGGTAGAGACAATCTGGTCAGTGGTGGTCACACAGGCTGAATTTACACTATCAGTGGATATAAATGCACTATCAGTGGAAATATTAAGCCTGAACATTTGATTAAATAAATAACCAAAACCAATAAAAACACCATGCTTAGAAAGCACAAATTTATCAGACTCAATAACTTGTTTATAACCATGATTATTCAAAATACTACTTGAAACAAAGTTCTTCCTAATATCAGGAACATGAATAACATCAAACAAAGTTACAATCTTTCCTGAACTAAACCTAAGATCTACACAACCACGACCATGCACCAAGGCTGTTGACTCATTTCCCATGTGAAGAATAGAACCATCATTCAGTGGCTCATAAGTCTTGAACCAGCTTCTATCTTTACACACATGAACTGTTGCACCAGAGTCAACCCACCACGCAACATCATCATCCTGCACATAAAAGATTCAGATACATATGTAACATAATAAATCTGAAAAGACTTATTAAACATATTCTGACCTTTCAGTGAGTTGGCTGATCCACCACTCCCTGAACCATTAGTTCCTGATCCATTGGCTTTACCACCAACTTTAACACCCTTGCAGTCCCTTTTAATGTGACCAGTCTTTCCACATTTCCAACAAGTAGGTGTTGCCTTCTTGTTGGGATCTACCTTTGTGTTGTCATGATATTTGCGTTTGCCTTTGTTATCATTATACCTGGTGGAGTTGTTATGCTCCACCATATTGACAACTGATGGTCCAGCAGCATTGCTACTCTTTGGCTTGTCATTATCCTGCATCTTGAGAGATTCCTCAATGCGCAGATGACTGCCCAACTCAACCAGAGTTAACTCCTCTTTCTTATGTTTCAAGGTATGCTTGAAATCTTTCAAGAATAGGGAGTTTGTCAATGAAACATGAGACTTTAATAGCCTCATCCATGTTCATATTGTGTTGTGTAAACCTTCCAAGTATTCTAAGAAGTTCATTGTATTGTTCCATAACTGGTCTTGAATCAGTCATTTTGTAATTTGTGAAATTACTAACAAGAAACTTCTTACTTGATGCATCCTCAGCCATATATTTGGCATCCAAGGAATCCCACAGTTCTTTGGAAGATTCAAAGTTCTGATAAATATCAAACAGAGAATCAGACATACCATTGAGAATAAGACCTCTACATATGTAGTCATCATTCTCCCATTTGCTCCTTCTCCTAATCTGCTCCATTGTAGCATCATCCCCATCATCAAGAATAGGTGTGGTTAGCACATACACCACACTCATGCTTGACAGCAAGAAGTGCATCTTCTTCTGCCACCTCCTAAAGTCCACCCTTCAAACTTATCTAGCTTAGCAAAGTTTGAAGCCATGTGTTTCATTGCAGCAGTTGCCATTGATTATCACAAAATAGTTTACTTTGATTGTTGGGGTTGTATCTCCTAGAACAGGGTTAAGACAATCAATGACAGTAGCAATACCACTAGGTGGTTACCGGATATCACTTGGAATCGTGTGATCACTTTCCAAAGTAAACTATTCGACCCTAATGCCTGGGTATCACGAATATCTACTTGGGATAAGACCAAATGCAGTTAGAGAATTAGGCACAATTCTATAACCCTTGCGCTAATAAGTGTTTACGTTTTGTGTGTGTCCATCATGCATAATCAGATCTCCTGTTTATAGGAGGTTACTCTTAGCTAGTCAAATGGAATTATGAGTATTAATCGGCCCATTAATAGCCTCATAATTATCCCCATTATAGCCGTTAGTGGTTACATGACCAATTAAACGTGGTCATTAAGCAGTTGTAACTGCCATTTAGCAGTACTTTAACACTAGCAGTACTTTCATACCATTAGCAGTACTTTCACACTAGCAGTACTTTCATAGTGCTATCAGTGGATACACTGCTTCAGTGGAAAACACAAGCTTCAGTGGAAACACTGCTTATCAGTGGAAACACTGCTTATCAGTGGAAACCACAAGCAGTACTTTCTACTACCAGTACTTTCCACAAACAGTACTTTCTACTAGCACTACCAATACAAACCACTACAAGAGTCAGGGTATTCATGGACCTTATGGGTGTACACTCCGTACCTCCTAACCCATTACAAGGTGTGAACTAATCCCACAAGTGCACTAAATTTTCCAACAATATGATTATCCATACCACTTTATTTGTTTATAAGAACTTATAATGAATATATATCATCCTATAATTATCCCTTGAAACATATCATTTTTGATGATGTTTAGGAACCCATGACATCCTAAGAAGGTGTATGGTAGGTTTAGAATAGCTTTGGTGTTGATTTGAAGTGGTTAGAACAAGTATTACGCTAGAAAAACCATTTTCGACAACTTTATATTGAGGTCTGATCATTTTTGTGAAATCTGGAAAATTCGACAGGTTCTAAATTATTTTGGGCTAGATATTCAGAAAATATACTTTAAAACGAAAACGTGGTCGCTTGAACGGGTTAAAACGGATTTATAACGAAGAAGTTATGCTATTTTCAAGTTTAACGACGAAAACTATATTTTTCCGGAAAAACAGCTTGCTGTCCAGATTTTTAAGTGTAAAAAATGAGTCTTAAGCGTTATCTAAATGAGTCGATTTATCAAAAATATATTACTATACTTTAACACGAAGCTAAGGACATATAAAACGTAGAAAACAGACTTATAACGATTAAATTACACGTGCTTAAATAAGGTTGACGTAACTATTTTCACAAGTATAACATATGTATTTCCTATTAGCAAAAACTAGTTGTCGCTAGTGACCATGTTGGGAGTCGTTTTTAACACCGATAGAATACTTTTGAGAAAACAATGTCTTCTAGTAAAAGTAAGTTCACCTAGCCTATTTTCCAAAATGTCCAACCGTTCGTCAAACGGAGTTGTAACAAATAAAATACGGTCACTCAAACTTTGCCGAAAACTACCCTTAAACAATATTTTTTGTAAAAGTACCCTACTTTACCTACGTTTTTCTCCATGATCGAGACCTCTATGATCAAAACTTAAAAGCTAAGACTTTGAGATAATGCTACAAGCTTTCCAAAACCGTTGAGTTTGTTTCCTAACACTCGATATTCACTACTTTACGACTAGCTTTTCGAGGCCATTTAGTCACTTTCATGAATAGTCAAATTATATTGTTTTACGACGAAAAACTATAACTTCTTAATAAATCACTAAATGACTATCGTAGGATATCATTTCAACGTAAATACTTGTAAAGTATTTTATAACATGGCGAGATGTCAAAAACATATATTTCGACGATAAACTCTATTTTCAAAACTGCACAAGTGGTATAGATTACATGTGGAATTGCATGTACGACATTGTTTCATGACTTATATTAGATCATATAATTCATATTAGGTTGCAGATAGAGATTGCACCTCATTTCAGTGTATCCACTCTTGTCATCATAAACATTGCATCAGGTGAGTTTCATAGCCCCTACTTTTATATGTTTTGAATTACTTTTGGGGGAGATATATGCTCAACTATTTTCATTTGCTTTCATAAGCACTATAAACATTTAAGGATTACTATGAGTTCCATAGCCCCATTTTCAATTGTTTTTATACTACTTTTGGGGGAGATACATGCTCAACAAGTTTTATGACATTCATGTCTATTTGCAAACTATGTGTTTATCTGAACTGAATGTTTAGTCATACGAAGTAACAGTATTGCTATACTTAGAATTTCTATATCATAAATCATTGGGCTAGCGGTCTTGGTATAATCATTGAACTAATGGTCTTGGTATAATCATTGAACTAATGGTCTTGGTATAACCATTGAAATAATGGTCTTCGTATAATGTTGAACTCGCGGTCTTGGTACAAACATGAACTAATGGCCTTGGAACGATTTGAAACTATACGAATTATGTGTTATATCAATTGACTATTGAAACATTAAGTCATGCACTATTATGTGAATTCATTTGACAACATGTGCTTGAACATACACTATACATATTTTGGCAGTGGGTTGTAAACACACAAGTTGCAAGTTTTGTATGGGCGGAACTTGAAACTGAGTGGATTTGCAATGCCTTTGCTGCATGAACATTCTTTAAAGGTTTTCTTCATGGCAACACAAACTCTATGAACTCACTCAACCTTTGTGTTGACACTTTTAGCATGTTTTATCTCATGTATCTAAGGCATACACTTCATGGCATGCATGTGGACTTATCATAGAGTCGTGGTGACGACGCGTCTCAAATGGGAATTTATGCACTTTAAAAACATCGTTTGGCTTGTATCAAACTTATTTCCGCACTTGATGATTTTCATTTGGGACCTATATTTTGTAAACTTTGAATGTTTTATTAAATCAAACGATGTGTTTTGCAAACGACACTTTAGGTCGTTCAATATAACTGTAACTGTGATGCTATGACAGTCAACCCCCAGTAATTCCATTCCGCTGCAAAACAGGTAATTTGGGGGTGTGACAGATTGGTATCAGAGCATCGGTTATAGAGAACTAGGTTGCATCATTGACTCTAGACTATAACTACATCATCATAGCATCTCATCATATCATTATAAGTGCATACTCTTTATACATGCGGGTTTATGACTCAACACCAAACATCATATGAGTCGATTAGTCCAAGCATTGCATAGTTACTCCTAAATTAAACATAGCCTGATCACCTATGTCTAATTCAGGAAGAATCATGCAATGAAGGAGTAGTAGTCTCATATGTGTAAGCATTCTGTAATCGAAGCAAATTTTCAAAAAGACTCATTCAAACCAATTTAGCCTAATCTCATGACAGTTCTCGTTTGATGAGTTGTGAGATTAAGTAAAAATTGGTTACCTAAAAGTCTTTTGAGGGTTTTGCTCGAGAATGGGAAAGTTTGCCACATCGAACCCTAAACCGGAGAGACCAACACGAACTGAATTCCTTTTTGGGTGGGCGAATGTGACAACTCGTAATTTCAGGTCATTTTACAAACTTTGAAAATTTCACTATTCATCTCGAGAATTTACTATTCATCGGTTACTATTCATCATTTTACTATTCATCGTTTTTGAAGTTGATTTGATATTCTGAGAACGTATTTCAAAATTTTACTATTCACAAAACACTATTCATTCCTGGAGAAAATCACTATTCATGATTCACTATTCATCATTTATCGTAAACTAGGTTTACGAGTATCAACTTCGCGTAACCTTAATGGTTTAGCTGCGAATTCATGAACAATCATCGAAGACATTTCATATAGACTAGATTTAGTCTACATATCATTAGTAACGTCATCATCATATTAGTTCATGCATGGTTTTGCATATTTCATTAAACGTTTATTTTCCTATTAAATAAACGCTATCGCGTAATCATTTATTTTGAACATTTTATCCGACACTACTAAAAATAATCCTAATATATTTTTATACTCATTTTAAGACTATAAAAATTATATTATTAGTTTACCCGATGTTTTAAATTTATTTTATATATAAATTGTTATATATATATATATATATATATATATATATATATATATATATATATATATATATATTTACGACGGTTTTCGTAAATACCACTCGGTAATTATTATTTCACACAATTCTTGTAAGAAATGTATTTTTATAATTTTTATGACTTTGATATATTTTATTTTGTTCCGTAAAAATCGATTTCTAGCCATCGCTACACTAAATAATTACTTTAGTTATCAAATAAACACTACAATTATAATATAATACATTTACTTATTAAAATTTCACCACTTTTCTTCTTTTTTCTACCCTTGTCGACCAAATTGGATGATTCACAAGGTTCTACATAAAAAAATCTTTCATGTAGATGTACACTTATACACTATAATTAGATAATTGTATAGATACATGCATATTATTCATTTACACATACACTACACACTTACAAGGTGAAAAAAAAATAAAAGAAGAGAACCTCTCCAAACTCTTCATCATTTTCGGCCAAGATCAAAACACAAGCAAGAATCAAAAATATTTTCAAGATCAAGTGATTATAAACACTAGATTACTTCTATTAAGGTTTTTAAATAAAAACCTAGGAGTATTTAGGTAAGCTTGTTCCATAAACTTCATCACTATACTAGTAAGCATTTCATGATCATTTTTACTCTTTCATAATATTCATGAGTTATTTTTATCATTCTAGTAGAAATCATGCAAGTTATATGATTATCCATACCACTTTATTTGTTTTTAAAAACTTATAATGAATATATATCATCCTATAATTATCCCTTGAAACATATCATTTTTGATGATGTTTAGGAACCCATGACATCCTAAGAAGGTGTATGGTAGGTTTAGAATAGCTTTGGTGTTGATTTGAAGTGGTTAGAACAAGTATTACGCTAGAAAAACCATTTTCGACAACTTTATATTGAGGTCTGATCATTTTTGTGAAATCTGAAAAATTCGACAGGTTCTAAATTATTTTGGGCTAGATATTCAGAAAATATACTTTAAAACGAAAACGTGGTCGCTTGAGCGGGTTAAAACGGATTTATAACGAAGAAGTTATGCTATTTTCAAGTTTAACGACGAAAACTATATTTTTCCGGAATAACAGCTTGCTGTCCAGATTTTTAAGGGTAAAAAATGAGTCTTACGCGTTATCTAAATGTCTTCTAGTAAAAGTAAGTTCACCTAGCCTATTTTCCAAAATGTCCAACCGTTCGTCAAACGGAGTTGTAACAAATAAAATACGGTCACTCAAACTTTGCCGAAAACTACCCTTAAACAATATTTTTGGTACAAGTACCCTACTTTACCTATGTTTTTCTCCATGATCGAGACCTCTATGATCATAACTTAAAAGCTAAGACTTTGAGATAATGCTACAAGCTTTCCAAAACCGTTGAGTTTGTTTCCTAACACTCGATATTCACTACTTTACGACTAGCTTTTCGAGGCCATTTAGTCACTTTCATGAATAGTCAAATTATATTGTTTCTGACGAAAAACTATAATCTCTTAATAAATCACTAAATGACTATCGTAGGATATCATTTCAACGTAAATACTTGTAAAGTATTTTATAACATGGCGAGATGTCAAAAACATATATTTCGACGATAAACTCTATTTTCAAAACTGCACAAGTGGTATAGATTACATGTGGAATTGCATGTACGACATTGTTTCATGACTTATATTAGATCATATAATTCATATTAGGTTGCAGATAGAGATTGCACCTCATTTCAGTGTATCCACTCTTGTCATCATAAACATTGCATCAGGTGAGTTTCATAGCCCCTACTTTTATATGTTTTGAATTACTTTTGGGGGAGATACATGCTCAACTATTTTCATTTGCTTTCATAAGCACTATAAACATTTAAGGATTACTGTGAGTTCCATAACCCCATTTTCGATTGTTTTTATACTACTTTTGGGGGAGATACATGCTCAACAACTTTTATGACATTCATGTCTATTTTCAAACTATGTGTTTATCTGAACTGAATGTTTAGTCATAAGAGTACATATTGCTATACTTAGAATTTCTATATCATAAATCATTGGGCTAGCGGTCTTGGTATAATCATTGAACTAATGGTCTTGGTATAATCATTGAACTAATGGTCTTGGTATAACCATTGAACTAATGGTCTTGGTATAATGTTGAACTCGCGGTCTTGGTACAAACATGAACTAATGGCCTTGGAACGATTTGAAACTATACGAATTATGTGTTATATCAATTGACTATTGAAACATTAAGTCATGCACTATTATGTGAATTCATTTGAGAACATGTGCTTGAACATACACTATACATATTTTGGCAGTGGGTTGTAAACACACAAGTTGCAAGTTGTGTATGGGCGGAACTTGGAACTGAGTGGATTTGCAATGCCTTTGCTGCATGAACATTCTTTAAAGGTTTTCTTCATGGCAACACAAACTCTATGAACTCACTCAACCTTTGTGTTGACACTTTTAGCATGTTTTATCTCAGGTATCTAAGGCATACACTTCATGGCATGCATGTGGACTTATCATAGAGTCGTGGTGACGACGCGTCTCACATGGGAATTTATGCACTTTAAAAACATCGTTTGGCTTGTATCAAACTTATTTTCGCACTTGATAATTTTCATTTGGGACCTATATTTTGTAAACTTTGAATGTTTTATTAAATCAAACGATGTGTTTTGCAAACGACACTTTAGGTCGTTTAATATAACTGTAACTGTGATGCTTTGACAGTCAACCCCCAGGAATTCCATTCCGCTGCAAAACAGGTAATTTGGGGGTGTGACACTTTGTTTGTTAAAACCAAGGGAAGTTCTGTACTGTACTTACTTGTTTATGTTGATGATCTGGTGATCACTGGTAATAATGAAAATGAGATTGAGGATTTTAAAACTTTTCTGAGAAATAAGTTTAAAATCAAAGACTTAGGAGAATTAAAATATTTTCTTGGAATTGAAGTTTTAAAAACTAATAAAGGTTTGTGTTTAAACCAAAGGAAATATTGTCTTGAGCTGTTAAATGATTATGGTTTACTTGGTTGTAGACCTGTGTTAACTCCTTTGCACGAGAATATTGTTTTAAATCATAAAGAAACTAGTGATGATAAAAAGTTGAAAAATATTACTAGTTGTCAGAAACTTGTTGGGAAGTTAATATATCTTACTATGACTAGACCTGATATTTCTTATGCTTGCACTTTGCTTGTGTCAATATATGCATTCTCCTTTAAAATCTCATTTTGATATTGGCTTAAGGCCCCATTAAAGTATCTTAAGCTTGCACTGGTAATGGTGCATTTTAGTAAGAATAATCAAACTTTTAAAGTTTACGCTTTTTCGATTCTGATTGGGCTAAATGTCCTATGACTAGAAAGTCGTGTCGGATATTGTGTTTTGTAAATGGTAACTTGGTTTCTTGGAAGAGTAAGAAACAAGCTACTCTGTCTAAATCTTCATTTGAGGCTGAGTATAGATGTATGGCCTCTACTACATGTGAGGTTATGTGGATTCTTAAAGTTTTAAAGGACTTGGGTATTCTTGAACAATTGTTGCCAGTTGAGTTATTTTGTGATAACAAAGCTGCTATACAAATTCTGCTAATCTGTGATGCATGAAAAGACTAAGCACTTTGATATTGATGTGCATTTAGTTAGAGAAAAAGTTGCATCTGGTTTGATTAAAACTGTTAAAGTTGACTCCAAAAGTCAAACTGCTGATGTATTGACTAAAGCTCTTGGGTGCATTTCAGGCATGGTGTTATGGTTAGAAATCTTGGTATGGTTAATCTATTTGCAGGTTCATCAGTTTGAGAAGGGATGTTGAAAGTATAGAAGTATCTTTATCAAACAGTTGAACCTTCAGGGGTATTTTATGTAACATTTCTATACTAAAGTTTATAACTCTAATACTTTGGATCTTTGTTTGTTAAGTTCTATTTGTGCAGGGTTGAATGTGTAATATCTCTAGCTATATATTGATCTTCTCAGCTAGGGTTTCATAACTCTCTCTCGATATTTTCTCTCAAGATTACACATACAAGTTTTCTGATATCATCTGGGTTTCTTTGGTTTTCTGGGTAGTTTACTATAGTAAACTGATAGTAGATCATCTTGATCTTTGGTTTGGTTTTAGTGTGTGAGTGATTGTATTCTATTGTTGCACCTATTAGAGGGACAACAATCTTTCTTTGTATCTGTATTGATTAGAGCCTGTGTTGGGGACTAATCTACTGTGTTTATCGTTATAATAAAAGATTATCACCAAGGGGTGGTTGGTTGGGTGATTATTGATATTGTTCTGTACCATTTTAACATTTGGGAAAGAAGAAAGTTGCAATGAAACAACTGACTGAACTCTTGAACCTCAAGGCTCATCTGAGAAAAACGGGCTAAGTCACTGGAACAGCATGCTGATGCAATGGGACGGGCTGATACATTGCGATGCCAGGCCGATGCATTAGGCCAGTGGGCTAATGAATATATCCGTAAGGCGGATGCATTCGGCCGACGGGCTGATGCATTCGGCCGGCGGGCAAAAGCATTGTTTCAGCGGCTTGAAAAACTCGATGCAAGTATCCTGTCTTTTAGACAATGCTTAAGGAAACATCGTGGTTTAGTACGTATGAAGGAAGAAACTGAGCAATGTGATGAAACAGCCAACTCGTCAAGAGCACTTATATATATCTAGAACTATATGCGATGTCTTTTGTAAATACTTATGCTACAAATTTTATTTATTACTTTGCGCTATATTTTTTATGTCGTTAATCGCCAATTATTGTCATGTTTTAATAAAAAGTTATATCTAACAAATAGAGATGATTTAGTTTGTACTACACCTAGCTAAGTTGATAAATAAATAATATGCGCTATAACTGTTGTAAATTAGTCAAACACTCATCGACCTAGGCATTACAAATTTTCTAACTTGTGGTGGTCTTTGAGACCATCAACGCTGTAACTTTGTAAGTGATAAACTCATAGGCACCTATGTTAGTTAATAACCAAAGGCTCAACTGCTCAAGCAAACATGTTCCAAATCTAAACACATATTTTCCCAAATGTCAACTAGTCGATTTGTTACGAAGCCAGGTCTATCATTAACCGTGTATGTGGAACAATGAATATAAAGAATGGGCGTATAATGGGAATTAAAAATGAGTTGCACAATTTTGTAAATCACCTTGCAAATCTTTGTTATGTTGGGCTAAAAATAGCATCGTTTCCTTGGAAATCATACCAATCAGAGTGTTATTATGAGAATAGAAAACGTTACCTTTCTGGTGGTCTTCCTAACCATCAATAGTTTTTGGTGTCCTCCAAACCATCAATAAACAAGTTGCAACTTTCTAAACAGTTTGTTAGTTCTAATTTCAAATGCACCTTATGTTAAGTCCATGACTAGAGGTACAAGCAAACATTTTCCGAAACTTAGCCACCTATTTTCCCAAATGTCAGCAAGACTTCATTACGAAGCCTGGTTTACCATCAACAGTGAAACAAAAGAAACAAAATTAGATAGTATAGTATAACCTTTAATTGTCATGTCTTCAAAACCTATGAATTTACCAGCATGAACTTCAAGAACTCTATATACCACTGGTTCTGTATATACTATTGTCTTATACTGTAGTTCATAAGCATACAAGTGGGAACACACTGTTCATTACAAACCATCTGCAACTGGCTTCTGTTATACCACGAACAAGATAGACAAGATCATTATACATGGATAAAAGAAGTTGGTGGCATAACATCACAGCTATTATAGCATCCTAATTTAAGTACCTTATCAGCGCATAATCTAATCTGAATAACGTTATAGAAATTGTGTGAGCCATCTAAAAAAAAGACCACAAACGAAGCCTAAAGATTCATACACATTTGTATCAAATTCGAATCCTGTATCAACAAATCTGAATTCAATTAGACGGCAATTACTTTATAAGCATACCAATTGCATAAAAAACAAAATGAAGCACAAATGAAATATATTCTACGGATAGTTTCAAACAGACGTCTATTCAACTAGAACGAGTATCAACATATTTGAATGATCAATTGGACTACAAATCTACAATTACGTCATAAGCATACCAATTTGATAAAAGACGAAATGAATCCTAAACGAATATATTCTACCATTAATTACGATTTACGCAATATTCATATTCAAGCCAAAGATTCAACGTAATCGGAGGCATAACTACATAAACATACCAACTGGATAAAAAGACAAAACGAAACATAGCCGAGATATATTCTACCATTAATCAAGCGACATTCATATTCTACCCAAAGATTCTACATAGTCGGAAATATTCTACCAAACGTTTCAACAAGCTAAACTCGACACTCTACAAACGTACCATATCACTACGATAAAATTCTTAGCCACTCATACTAATCACTATTATCATCATCATCATCATCATCAGAATCTTTTAGAGGCTGATCACTCAACTTACAAATAGCAAACTCATCATCATCACCATTCATAGTAGTAAACTCAAGCATATATAGACCAATCAGTCTTGCTAACATTTCCAACATCAACATCCCCTTGAAGAAACACAAACCTCGTCACTATCCCAACAGCATTTCCACCGAGGTCACAACGACGACATTCGAAATTCGAAACCTGTTTCCGTATCCCAATCTTTCCACCCAAAACTCTACGAGTAATTTGGGTACTTCCTTTTACGCGATAACGAGGGGTGTAAATGACGTACTCTTTGGTCCGTTTAATGGCTGGTTGGATATTTTTTAAAAGGACCCATGGGTAATTTGAGTATAGGTCTCGGTTAATGACTTGGTCGTATGGAATGGGTTTGTTTTGTAGCTTGTGGTTTAAGGTAATAATGAGGTCACTGTCTGTTGGACGGTAGATTATTTGTTTCAACTTAATTAGGTCTCCTTTTAGGCCTCTATAATTAGGTCCATTTATCATTTTCCTTCAACTTTTATACATATATTTAAGGGTAACTTGCAAAAAAAGTACTTTCTGTTTGATGAAATCGCAGGTGCGAAATAATCTTTTTTTCGAAAGTGCAGTCGTAATCTCAGTGAAAACTTTTTATTAAGTTTTAGGGGGTGTTTGTTTCGGTTTATAGTTTTCAAAGGCATGTCGTATGAATATGGGGGAAGTTAATCCAGTTTATAGTTTTTACAGTATTTAAAGTAAATTGCATAAATCGTCCATAAAGTTTGGCCAAATTGCATGTTTCGTCCCAAATGCTACGAAAGTGCAAGGATCGTCCATGTAGGGAAACCTTTGGTGCAAGTATCGTCCCTGTGGGAAAACCTTTGGTTCAAGTATCGTCCATGTGGGATACTTGCACCAAAGGTTACCCTGCAGGAACGATCCTTACACTTTCGTAATATTTGGGAAAAAACATGCAATTTGGCCAAAGTTTAAGGACGATTTATGCAATTTACTCGAGTATTTATCTTCAAAGCGAAGAAGAGCTCTCAAGTTGTAGCATATGGAAAAGACAAGAGCGTCGTCAAAGTTGGGCTTTTGAAGACTTTTCTGTTTTATTTGTAGGAAACGTTGTAAGTAATTCCCGTATGTCATCACATTTGAGGAAGATTGTCAGACTCAAAATGTAACGAAATTTACGAAGTTTACGGGATTTACATTAATATGATAGTTAGCCAATACGTATGTACTAGAAACGTAATATAGTGATAGATAGGTGCATGTATGGTTGGCCATATTACAAAAATGATTTGTATGCCTAATTGACGAGCTTAAAAACAAACCTACAAATATGGTTGGTGGAAGTTAAAATTTGACTGGTGAACATAATGAGAGAGAATAGATGTATTACACCTATCAAATTGTTAGGGGGGTGGCAATGGTTTTAGGCCATACCTCACCATACCTCACCACCCACCAATAATATCATTCCACCTAATCTCATACCTCACCATAGTTTTTTAGTGGCAATGGTCATTCCATACCTCACTCATTTATTTTTTATTTTTTTTAATTCATAATTATATTAAATAATTTAATAAAAACAAGAAAAAATTACGTTGGTCCTATGGTTTCCCATTATAACACTTTAGTCCTAAGTCACTTTTATTACACCACAAGTATCTAATTTTGAAACTATGCACGCTTTTGGTCCCTATTTTGGATGAAGTTAGTTAAGTCCGTTAAGTATTTTGCGTTGTTAGTCCTTCCGTCAATAATTTTTGCACCGTTAGTCCTTAAAGTTATTTGCATAAATCGTCCTTGTGGTTAGCCCCGTCAACGGGTCGGTCAACGCCACGTGTCACCACGAGTGGTGCTTGGCGGTCATTAGTGATGTCCGGTCGGTCAGCGGGTCGGGTCGGTCGGTCAACGGGTCGGTCGGTCGGGTTGCCGCGTGGACCGTGAGGTGGTGCCGCGTGGCATTGGTAAAATATACCAACAATTTGTCGCGTATGGGATTGAACCGGGCACTTGGTGAGAAGCTAGCTTCTGGGGCTAAGCATAGCTTCAGTTATTCTAGCCTAAATTTTATATATAACCCTTTCTAAAAGTTAGCCCAATTCAATATTATTAAAAAGTTCAATATAGTTTTTGGTCTATTAATTTACGGAGTTATATGGACCGTAAAAAATAAATAAATATACCGTCGGACTCGTTTTTTCGTGCTCTTTCCAATGGTATGCTCGGGGATTTTTTTTGACTTCAAACGAACCTCGAAAAATGCGAAAATAATCGTTTTTTCTTTGTTTTCGCATTTTTCGAGGTCCAAACCAAGTCAAAAAATTATCCGAGCATACCGTCGTCGTTTTTCGTGCTCTTTCAATGGTATGCTCGAGGAATTTTTCAACTTCGTTTGAACCTCAAAAATGCGAAAATAATCGTTTTTCTTTGTTTCGCATTTTGAGGTCCAAACCAAGTCAAAAATTATCCGAGCATACCGTCGGACTTCGTTTTTCGTGTTCTTTCCAATGGTATGCTCGGGAATTTTTCGACCGTTTGAACCTCGAAAAATGCGAAAATCACCATTTTTCTTTGTTTTTGCATTTTTCGAGGTCCAAACCAAGTCGAAAAAATTCACCGAGCATACCGTCGGACTCGTTTTTCCGTTCTCTTTCTAATGGTATGTTGAGGAATTTTTCGACTTCAAATGACCTCGAAAATGCGAAAACAAAGAAAAACGATTATTTTCGCATTTTAGAGGTTCAAACGAAGTCGAAAAAATTCCTCGAGCATACCATTGGAAGAGCACGAAAAAGCGAGTCGACGGTATGCTCGGATAATTTTTGACTTGGTTTGGACCTCGAAAAATCAAAACAAAGAAAAACGATTATTTTCGCATTTTCAGAGGTCCAAACCAAGTCAAAAATTATCCGGCATACCGTCGGACTCGTTTATCGTGCTCTTTCCAATGGTATGCTCGAGGAATTTTTCGACTTCGTTGAACCTCGAAAAATGCGAAAATAATCGTTTTTCTTGTTTTCGCATTTTCGAGGTCCAAACCAAGTCAAAAATTATCCAGCATACCAACGGACTCGTTTTTCGTGCTCTTTCCAATGGTATGCTCGAATTTTTAAAACTTCGTTTGAACCTCGAAAAATGCGAAAATAATTGTTTTTCTTTGTTTCGCATTTTTCGAGGTCCAAACCAAGTCAAAAATTATCCGGCATACCGCGTCGGTTCGTTTTTCGTGTTCTTTCAGTGGTTGCTCGAGAATTTTCGAACTCGTTTGAACCTCGAAAAATGCGAAAATCACCATTTTTCTTTGTTTTTGCATTTTTTCGAGTCCAAACCAAGTCGAAAAATTCACCGAGCATACGTCGGTTCGCTTTTTCGTTCTCTTTCTAATGGTATGTTGGAATTTTTACTTCAATGACCTCGAAAAATGCGAAAACAAAGAAAAAACGATTATTTTCGCATTTTTCGAGGTTCAAACGAAGTCGAAAAAATTCCTCGAGCATACCATTGGAAAGAACGCGAAAAACGAGTCGACGGTATGCTCGGATAATTTTTGACTTGGTTTGGACCTCGAAAATGCGAAAACAAAGAAAAAACGATTATTTTCGCATTTTCCGAGGTTTAAACGAAGTCGAAAAAATTCCTCGAGCATACCATTGGAAGAGCGAAAAAACGAGTCGATGGTATGCTCGATAATTTTGACTTGGTTTGAACCTCGAAAAATCGAAAACAAAAAGCGATTATTTTCGCATTTTTCGAGGTTCAAACGAAGTCGAAAAAATTCTTCGAGCATACCATTGGAAAGAGCACGATAAAACAAGTCCGACGGTATGCTCGGATAATTTTTTTGACTTGGTTTGGACCTCGAAAATCGCGAAAACAAAAAAAACGATTATTTTCGCATTTTTAGGGGTTCGTTTGAAGTCAAAAAATCCCTGAGCATACCATTGGAAAGATCACGAAAAACGAGTCCGGCGGTATATTTATTTATTTTTACGGTCCATATAACTCCGTAAATTTAGACCAAAACTATATTGAACTTTTAATATTGAATTGAGCTACTTTTAGAAAGGTTATATATAAATTTAGGCTAGAATAACTGAAGCTATCTTAGCCCAGTTGGCGGCTATTCTCACCCAAGTGGCCGGTCAATCCCATACGTGACAAATTGTTGGTATATTACCAATGCCAATTTCCACCTCATTGGCCAGTGTCACCGGACGGCCCGTTGACCGACTGCGACCTATGCCACGTGGCACCACTCAGGTGGTGACACGTGGCGTTGACCGACCCGTTGACGGGGCTAACCACAGGCGATTTATGCAAATAACTTTAAGACTAACGATGCAAAATTATTGACGAAGGACTAACAACGCACTTAACGGACTTAACTAACGCCCATCCAAAATAGGGACCAAAAGCGTCATAGTTTTCAAAAATTAGATACTGTGGTGTAATAAAAGTGACTTAGGGACTAAAGTTGTTATATTGGGCAAAACATAGGGACCAAACGTGTAATTTTTTCTAAAAACAATTTCACTATATAGAAAAATAAGTCTAGCAAACTGTTTCTTCTTCTTTCATCCCAAACTGTTTCTTCTTTCTTCTTCCAATGGTCATTCCACGTCTTCTTCTTTCATCCCAAAATGTTTCTTCTTCTTCTTCAACTCCATTTCTTCTTCTTTCACTTTCAAAAAATGGTGTCCATTTTTCCACAACAAAAACACACACTATTTCACCTTATATTAATCATGCAATGGTCCAAACTTGAAAACCCACACACGCTCCCTTTTCATGCCGCTTCGGCAATTATTGCCGCAACCCATGCCTCGCCGCTTGATGCCGCACCGGTGGCAATCACATGCCGTGCGGTTTCGATTCATGCCGATCCCATACCGAGGGTGTTGCCACCCCCCTTAATAGAGTAGGCATACTTGGAAATCTATTTGGTAGGTCTATTTATCATTATTCGCTATATTAACCCTCTTAGACTTTCTTAGGAGGGTGTAGCTCATTAGGTAATGTAACTTGTTATTTTTGGTTTTTATTAGAAAGATGACCGGATGAATATCCGTGTCATTGAAAACGTTTCACGTTTTTTTTTCAACTAAACCAAGTTGACCCATTTTCTAGCTGTATAAAATTTGACCCGCTTTTGAAAGTTAACGTATGTCAACCAAAACCACAATTTGAAATCCCATTAACTTCTTCCATTCCAAATCCATCACCTCAGTCTTTCCCTTTATTATATACCACTCCCCATTGCTTGTTTTCACATTTTGCAGATCATACCAAATTCACCTGATACGATTTGCATTATAATCAATAAAAATGAATAATAATAATTCTGAAAAACAACAATCAATTAGTGATCACGATAAGTCGATAAGGATTTATCTCGCGATCCGATTGTAATGTGTATCACTTTAGTTCCTTAACAGCCTTATCATTGTCTATTCGTTTTCATCATGTGACTGATCCTCAAGAGCCTTATCATCGTTTTTCGTCTAACTGATCCTCAAGAGCAACATATACTTCCCTTCCGACCAGAGACCTTCCGGTCAATGCCCCTTTCGCGACGTTTCTTCCCACCGTCGAATTTCTCTCCAACGTCCCTTTTCAACTCGTTATCCATTTTTCTCATACATGGAATTAAAACATTTATTTGTCAAAAAAATAATGGTGAAAACATGGTCATGAAGAAGACAGTGCCAACTGGTGCATTTGTTATTGTCATTATAGCTGATCCATTGATTTTGTTCATTTATACATCTGACATGTTTATGAACATAGCTAAAAAGTTTTTCGATGAAGGTAGTCACATACCAGTTGGGACTTTTCATTGATTGTATGTTTGCAAAAAGACATCAGGATATTCAAAAACACAGTTCAATGTAGTATGATTGGGTATATGCTAGAGGTGGCAAATGGGTCGGGTCGGGTCGGTTTGGGTCATGGGTCAAACGGGTCATACTATAAGAATGGGTTGAATGGGTCATGGGTCAAACGGGTTGGGTTGGGTCAGGTCGGCTCGTTACATTTCCACCTGTAATCATACTACTATAGTATGTTTCGTTCGTTTTTTTATGTTTTAATCCGTTTTGTTACGTTTTCATCTGTTTTTTTTTGCCATTTTCATCAGTTTTTAAGTTTTCTTCCGTTTTTAACGTTTTAGTCAGTTACTTTACATTTTCGTCCGCTTTTTTACGTTTTCGTCCGTTTTTTACGTTTTCGCCCGTTTTTTTACGTTTTCCTTCGTTTTCTTACGTTTTCGTCTGTTTTGCGCGTTTTCGTCTTTTTTGTTACGTTTTCGTCCATTTTATAGCGTTTTTGACCTTTTTTTTTTCCATTTTTCGTGTTCTTTTTTTTTGTGCATTTTTGTCCCTTTTCTTTCGTTTTTTAACGTTTTAGTCCGTTATTTTACGTTTTCGACTGTTTTTGCGCGTTTTCGTCCGTTTTTTACGTTTTGATTCGTTTTCTTTACGTTTTCATATGTTTTTTTTATGTTTCGTCTGTTTTTTACGTTTTCTTCCATTTTCTTACGTTTTCGCCAGTTTTTTTACATTTTCATATGTTTTTTTTTACGTTTTCGCCAGTTTTCGTCCGTTTTTTCACGTTTTCCTCTGTTTTCTTACGTTTTCGTCTGCTTTATTACGTTTTCGTCTTTTTGTTATGTTTTCGTCCGTTTTTAGCGTTTTCGTCCATTTTTTTTACATTTTCGTCCGTTTTTTACGTTTTCTTCCATTTTCTTTACGTTTTCATCTGTTTTTTTACTTTTCGTATGTTTTTACGTTTTCTTCCATTTTCGCCCATTTTTTTTACATTTTCATATGTTTTTTTTACGTTTTCATACTTTTTTACGTTTTCGTCCATTTTTTACGTTTTCCATCGTTTTCGTCATTTTTTTTACGTTTTCGTCTTTTTGTTACGTTTTCGTCTTTTTGTTACGTTTTCACATGTTTTTTAGCGTTTTCGTCCATTTTTTTCACGTTTTCGTGTATTTGTTTTAGCAAAAAAGTTAAAAAATTAGACGAAAATGCGCAAAAACGGATGAAAACGTACAAAACGGGTGAAAACTTAAGAAAATGGAGGAACACGTAAAAAAACAAACGAAAATGTAAAGAGCATCGCTGCGGCAAAAACGGATGAAACGTAAAAGCGACGAAAACGTAAAAGCAGACGAAAAACAAAAAACGAGCGAAATCGCCAAAAACAGATGAAACGAACTAAAACGGAGAAAACGTTAAAAACGGGGCGGAAACGCGGCTAAAACAGAAAAAACGTAAAATATGACAGCGTAAAAACGTGAAAGCGCAAAAGCGCAAAACGGACGGCGCGCGCCAAACGGACGTAAACGCGCAAAAGCGGAAGAAACTAAAAAACAGAGAAAGCGTAAAAAGCGGAAGAAATCTTTCGCAAGCGGCGAAAACATAAAAGCTCGTAAAAAGGGACAAAAATGCGCAAAGCAGATGAAAACGTAAAAACCTCGGCAGCTCAAAACGGACGGCGCTCAAAAACGGACGAAAGCGTAAAAACGGACGTAGCGCGCAAAAAACGAAGAAGACGGATCAAAGCGTAAAAAACGGACGAAAACGCCCAAAAATAGATGAAAGCGTAAAAAGCGGTCGAAAACGTTAAAAAGCGAGTTAAAGCGCACAAAAACGGACGAAAACGCGAAGAAAGGGCGAAACGAAAAAACGGAAGTAACGCGCCAAAACGCGCGAAAAACGGATGAAAGCGTAAAACGGACGAAAACATAAATAAACTGACAAAGCGTAAAGGACGGACGAAAATGCACAAAAACGGTGAAAACGTAAAAACGGGACAAAACGTAAAAAGCGGAACGCAAAAAAAAAAATGAAAACTTAAAAGGCCAAAAGCGCAAAAGCGACGAAAAACGTTAAAAAATCTGGCGTAAAAAAAATGATGGCAGCGGATGAAAATATTAAAATTGACGAAAAAAATATAAAAACGCATAAAAAGATTTTTTTTAAAAAAAAGGCAAAATTTAATGGTGGTTGAGTTATCATCCGACCCTTAAATGACCTATTCGACCCATTTGTTGACCCATTCGACCGATTTGTTGATCGACATGAGTCCAATTCTTGACCCATTTGACATGTTCTTTGCCAATGGGGTAACCCAATCCAACCCATAAGTTCTTATTTTTTACCCATAACAACCCATTTTTCTCTTAATGGGTTGTGATTGCCATTTATATATGCTGTTCAACAAAACTAGTTATAATACCCGTGCATGCACGGGGTTTTGACAAAAAAATAATTTTCTGTATTAATACTGAATATTGTGTCTTTAAAAGTAATTGCATATAATTATATAGTTATAAGTTTCGTGCAAGTACGAAGTTTACACATAAATCAAATTTATTTTAACATTTTAGTTCAGTTTATACACATATAAGAATTTGCCCATGAAAATTGTGATATAAGTACAACTAATGTTTTATGCATGAGTTTTTCATTATGCATTAATATCAATTATAATTTGGTAAAATATTTGTAAAAAATTTATGTTAGGTAACTCAAGATTTAATTTTACTTAGCTGACAAAGATGTAGATGTTGTTATATAAATTTCACTACTGATATTATGTTGTACATATGATGCAAGTTTAATAGCACATAATGAGAGTTGATAAAGTTAAAGTATACTTCTTGAAGTTTTTTAAGAATGTTTTTCTAGATATCCTTATATAAATAAATAAGAATTACGTGAGTCATATCATAAGTATAATCGCGTATATTTATTTTTATATTAAAGTAACCCGTGCTTACAATTTGATAATTATATTCCCGTTTTCAGTAATTTAGCCGTATATGTAAACTCGTGTCCACATAGGTTAAACTTTTTAAAATAAAATAAATGAGTCCTTATTGAACGTATATAGTAAAAAAAAGATACTTATAATCTTATGCAAATTTATATGTTGTTATTTTAAAACAACATATACATTGTATTTTTTAAGACATAAAATATAAATGGTATAAAGTATAAGGGAGTATTTGTTTATAATCCAAAGTTATTAAAAAACATGGTGGCTTATAATATTACACTTAACTCTATATAATTTTTAAAAATTCAACCACTAAAGTTTTATTAATTACCTCCTATTTTTTTAAGTTTTTGTTTTCAGAAATTTGACACATATTTTTACGTGTTTTTTTTATCAACCAAATTTCTACACCAAATTTATTAAAGTTTGACCAAAATCAATTTAATTTTGACTTTTATTAACCAATCACATCACACGATTTTGCTTACGTGGCAAAATCGAGCTCTCCTATTGGCCCTTTTTTCAATAAGAATGAATTGACAAAATCACTCCAAAATGATGTAATTTCATAAAAGATACCTTCCTGCAAAACTTCTACTTAAATACCTTCCTGCACTTGGATCTTTCAGTTTATCCTTGTGCTTGGAAGAGACATCACTCAAGACTTGATTCTTTTTACTTGAAAATAATAATCTCGTCATCCCTACAATAGTCACAATCATTGCCTAGTAACAATAAATGGTAAACCCATTTCAGTCGATTAATCAAACCATTCAGAGAACTCCCAACATTTCCTAGTGATAATTTCCTAAGATACTTTGAAAATTCAATCTTAGGCATGGTGCGATTGCGTAACAGCCTAACAGGCCACCTGACCTATCAATGCCGCTCATAGAATATAAGTGAAGTAAGGCATTACAAAATTTAAAATTTGTGGTGGTCCTTGAGACCATCAATAAACAAGCTATAACTTTGTAAGTGGGTTGATTAGTTATAAAAGCAAAGACACCTTATGTTCAGTTCATGACTTAAGGCCCAAGCATATACTGTGTATGTGGAACAATGAATATAAAGAATGAACGTATAATGAAAATTGAAGATGATTTACACAATTTTGTAATGCACCATGGAAATCTTTGCATATTTGGCCGAGAATAGTAGCGTTTTCTTGGAAATCATGCGAATGAGATTTTTATTTTGAGAATAGAGAACGTTACCTTACACCGGCTTGAGGTGATACCTGGCCTAATCAACACCAACTGTTTAATCAAATATCATTCTATAGCCCTTTGATGGCATCCTTGCTGAATCTAGCTTGTTGTGTATTCTTACAACGCCAAACTAGTACTCCAGCAGTTTTTTACCTAGGCTCTACAAATTTTCTTATTTCTGGTGGTCTTCCAAACCATCAATAAACAAGTTGCAACTTTCTAAACGGTTTGCTAATTCTAATTTTAGTTGCACCTTATGTTAAAGTCCGTGACTAGAGGTTCAAGCATACATTTCCCAGATCTTAGCCACCTATTTTCCCAAATGTCAACACGACTTCAATACGAAGCCTGGTTTATCATCAACTGTAAAAACGAAGAAACAAAATCAGATACCTGATGCTTAGGAGCACCATTAGAATGCATAAAACCAATCAAGTCTAAGGTTAAAATGTATATGTCAAAAAAGCCCTAGGTAGAGTTATAACCAGCAAATAAGCCACATGTGAGTAAGTTGGGTCACAGTGCTTTTGCTTTTAAGAGCAGTATAGTATCATGTTTACGTGTTAACATCTTCGAAACTTATGAATTTGACTGCATGGTCTTCAACAACTATATATCAAGACCATCTCCAATTGACTTCTGTTTTGACACAAACAAGATAGATGAAATCAACATTATACTTTATACCAGGAGATTAAAGAGGTGTAGCATAATGTCATAGTCTACAAGAATCCCAGTTTAAGTAACTTTTACATGCATTAATGTCCAACTCTGAACAACAACAAATGAAGCCAAAAGTTTCGATATATTTGAATTCTAAAATCCATCTAATTCGAAACCAATATCAACATACTAGAATTCAATTGGACTGCAATATCAACATACGAGGTCACTAAAAAGAAAAGTTATCTATAGTTCTTAACCCCACTTTTCTACCTTTGCTAAACATCCTATCCAGCTCATCTTCTCTACCCATGTCAGCACCATTTGCCTTACCTCAACATTAGAATCACCATCATTTTAAGCACGATATAATCTTATAACAGTCCACTTAACCTATCAACGAGGTCTATTATATATAAATAATTATGAATGAACTCGCCAGCACCTTTAACATAGGCATTACAAATCTTCTAGTGGTCTTCGAGACTATCAACAAGTTGCAACTTTGTAAGTGAGTTATTAGTTCTAGTCTCAAATGGGCTTATTTTAATTCCAATAGTCCATAAATCTAGACCACCTATCTTTCCAGATGTCAACAAGACGATTAGTTACAAAGCGAGGATTATGATCATCTATGTATCCCGAACAACAAATACAAAAAAAAGAGCTCATGATGAGAACTGAAAATGAATTCCAAACACAATTCATATGTCATAAGCCAAGACCACTAACCATGTAGAGTAGTAAGTAAGATTCTACTTTATTCAACATAGTCACATATATTTCCCGCTAATTAATATTCTAAACCAACCTATTCATCCAAGTGTCAACCAGACTCGTTATCATTACAACTGATATTTTAACACAATTCATATGTCGTAAGCCAACCAATTAGGCAAAACACCACAAACCAAAATGAACTGAATTATATTCTAGCAAGTTTGACAGCCGAACAACTAGTCACCAATATTCTTCCCAACATAGTCAGAAATATTCTATCCAAAGTTCAACTCGCTCATCAAACTCTACAAAGGTACGAGATCACTAAACGAAAAGGCATCTTAACCTATGTTAAGTTCATGACTAAAGAGTCAAGGTTTCAAAATTAAACCACCTATTTCTTGAAAGGCAACAAGACAATTCGTTGTAAATCCGTGTCTATCATACTATTTATCATATTAAATGTATGTTGCGCAATACATTCCAAAGACAAGTGCATAACGAGAATTAAAAATAATTCTTCAAACACAATTTATATGTAATAAACTAACCATAAATCATATACTACGTAATACTCTACTCAAAGATTCAACATACTTGTATTCTACCCATAATTTCAACCTGCTAAACTCGATACTCAAAATTATGAGATTACTAAAACACAATTCGTATATCATAAGCCAATACCATTAATCAAAATTATGAGATTACTAAGTCACATGTACTCCCAGCTAAACTCTACAAAGGGTGTGTTTGGCAAAAAGCTTTTGAGAGCATTTTAGAGCATTAGCAATTAGCATTTAGCATTATTATCACAAAGCTCGTTTGGAAGGACGCATATACCATTTATAAATCCAAAAAAAGGCTAGTTTCTCAATGCTCTTTGAGTATGCATTTAGCATTACGTCATTTTACACATTCGAATTACAGCTACAAGCCTACAACTACTCAACCAAACACTTTCATAAATTAAATTGCTACAATTACTCTACCAAACACTTTTATAAATTAAACTGCTACTGCTATTGCTAACCGCTTATGCCAATTGTTATTGCTAACTACTACTACTACGGCTAACTTCAACAAACATACCCAAAGTTACCTATCACTAAAACGGAAAGCTACCTAAATACCGTTTTATTCCTACTCTTCATCACTGTCATCATCACTCTTGTGAATTATAAAATTCACAATGGAATTTCACACACAAATATTTAAGCTCCTTATTCCATGAGGCCTCTATTTATACAAGATGAGAGTAGGTGTACTAGTTACGGTTGGTGATGATGGTGATTCAAAATTTATGATGATGTTTCCAAGGGATAGTGATAATCTGCTATTCAGAAACGAATTCCGACAGACGTTTCAACAGATATGTGAGATACGATGATCTCCAATTAAACTTAACAAAGTTTAATTATAAAATTCACAATGGAATTTCACACACAAATATTTCGCTCCTTATTCCATGAGTAGGCCTCTATTTATACAAGATGAGAGTAGGTGTACTAGTTACAACCTACGTCATGGCTTACATAATTTACATAATAATTAAGCTAGGTGGCGACAATTCTACATGTTTAGCCATACATTATTACTAAAATACAAACATCACGCCACTCAAAAGAAAAAGTAAAAGTGGTTGCTGAATAATTGGTTGTTTGTTGAATAATTGGAGTTTGTTGAATAATTGGCGTTTGTTGAATAATTGGCGTACGCGTCTTCAATGATTCTTTTATTTTTTTTTTGTCTTCTTTGCTTTGGATTTTTGCGTCGACAATAATTCTTGTCTTCATTCTTGCATCTGTGTATCTGTACAGTATTCACAGAGATGTCTTCCTGAGCTTGCTAATTCTCGACATAGTGCAATCTTGAAATCTTCCGGTAATTCTGCAAGTGGTCCGGAAAAATCTTCAAATGGCTTCTCAAATTCTGCTAATATTCTTTGATCTTCTTCACTAATTTTTTGTCCTAAGAAACGTGAATAAATTAAAATGTTATCTTTAAAATAATTGATCCTTACTTCTGATTTTTGTCTTCATCCTGTTCCTATTTTTGATGATGTGGTAAAAACTCCGGCTAGAGCTTCTACGAAATTTCTGATAGATGGAGTTGTTGGTGACATTTCGTCTTTTGACGGGTAATCGCCGTTGCTGACTCCTAATTCTGCAATCGTGATGGATGGAACTAACAACTGATGATCCTTGTTGAAAACTGGATAACTTGAATGAATGCTGAGAAACAATGATCGTTTCTTTACGAACAAATCATCGTATGTTTTTATGATGTTCTGAATGCATGTCGGGAATTCTTGTAATTCTTTAAGGCTTCCTCCTTTCGTGTATACGGTATCCAATAGTCCATGAACGAAATATTCATGAATAACCATTGGTTCTGCTTCTGGAATAAATACTGCCTTCGGTCCTACTTTTCGATCCTTTGGATAAAATAACTTGGTAGCTTGAATTTCATTATAGTGAACAATACTGTCCCATAATTGTTGGAAATTTTCAACTGTTGGTTTCTTCACGGCTTCTTTTTCTCTTGTAGTCGGAATGCTTCTTAGTAAATCTATCGATCTGGTACTGGATGTCTGTTCTTGATTCAAAAACATGAATCTTCTGGATCTCTTGATTTCTTCTGTTGCGACGGTTTTGTATCTCTTCTCAAGTGCCTGTTCTGCTGCTTCTTTTCATGTGTAGCTTTTGTGACCTACACTTTTTCCGATTATGTGTGGACTGGCGAGTGTCCAATCCGAATATATGCCTTTTTCTGGTCCATCGAAGATGACGTACCATTTTTGTTTTCCAATGCTTGAATTCTGGACAATTTCTTGAACCTGTTCTTCCATTTTTGTAAAATCGTCTCTTGATGAAGAGGATGAACTTGATATCTGGGTTTTTTTAGTAGTATTTGGTGGTATGGTTTTTTTGGCTGGAGTGGATGTTGAGGGTTTTGTTGGCGTCTTTGTTGGTGTTGGTGTTTCAGTTGATTCAGAAATTGATTCTGAAACTGTGTTTCAGGTTAAATATCGTAATGTGCTTGATAATTCCTCTTCCTCCTTCTTAACGATGGCTAATTGTTTTTCAATGGAAATTCGTTCTCCACTTTTTTGCTGAAGTTGCTGCTGAACTAGTTTTACTATTCCTTCCATTCTCTTGTGAGGGTATCTGCAAAGGTGTTGTTATCGGTTTTGATATATTTGATATATGGGTGAAATTGGTGTAATTGCAGTTGCCAACGGATTAGTCGACCTCTACAATAATATTCTTGCAGTTTGTATCTCCAAAATCTTGTTACATATTTCGAATCCGTTCGTAATTCGAATCTTGTTTGTAATAAATCGATCTTCCATTTTTTGAGTGTCTTTAAACACGCCAATGTTTCCTTTTCATGAGTGCTGTATCTATGCTCAGTCTCTGAGAACGTTCCAGAGATATATTTACATAATTTAGATTCATACTTTTCTGTTTTTAAAACAGATGTTTGCTCATTGCTTAAAAAAGCTATTTCTGATGAATTTATTAATCTGAATCAGTTGAGGAATTTGACTTCCATCAATACATAGTGCTGATAGATTAGATTGAGGGATTGGAATTCCGTCAATGTCTAATCATAGTAATTCTTTACCATTTTGAATGGCCTTCATACATCCTGCCCAAGTGCTGTCTGATGCATCTGTTTCAATAATCAAAAAATCTTTTGTTTCCGGGTTATACAACTCCGGTAAACATTGTACGGTTGTTTTAATACGTTGTACTAGTTGGGTGTCAGATTGTGTCCATTCCCAACAAATTTTTTCTGAAATTTTCTTTTGTAAAGTTTTTCTTTCTTTTGCTAGGTTTTTCAAAAATCTTTGTTCTATATTTTCCATTAAAAATATTATTATTATTATTATTATTATTATTATTATTATTATTATTATTATTATTATTATTATTATTATTATTATTATTATTATTATTATTATTATTATTATTATTATTATTATTATTTAAAAGATGTATCACTAGAATAATCACTAGTATCTGTATATGCATATATTTCAATGTCTGAATCTATATCTGAATCCTCAAGGGGTTCATATCCTAGATTATATGCTATTTTCAAAACTTCTGTTCCTTTCTTTTCTCCTTTTTTAGGGCATTTATTTGCATAATGACCTTCTTCATGACACAGCCATCATCTACAATCTTTTTTGTTAGATGGACAATATTTAGAATTATCTTGTTTTTTATATTTTTGACGATGTTGTTTTCTGTTTCTAAAATAATGTTGTCTTGAATTTTTTTTGTAAAAACTTTTATACCTTGGATTGTATGTTTTTCTTTTCCATATTTTCTTTCGTTTTTTATACTCTTTTCGAGAGCATCCATAATTGCCTATCTTATCAGATTGTTTTTCACAACAAAGCTCGATTTGAGCTTCTTTCTTAGATACTTCTTGTAAACATTGTTTTCTAATCCATGCTTTTAATGTGGTAATTCGAGCTCCTAGAGTATCTTCTATTATTCTGTCGTTATCTTGTAATATTGCTGTGTATGAATTTTTTAATTCTGTTGCTATAGATTCTAGAAGTTTATTAAAAAACATTTCTAAAGCTATTTTTTGCCTAGCAATATCTAACTTATAGTATTGTTCCGAAAATTCACATATGAAGGAGTCTAAATAACACATGTTACATATCTTAAGATTAATTATTCTCCAATATGCGTGATCTCTAAAAGCTTCAGTTGATGCTTCTTTTCCTGGAATTCTTCCTGTGAATTCTTGTATTATACATCTTTGTTATATTTTTAAAAGTTATGTTTGCGTTTGTTGTTGCTATTCTTGATAACTCTAATTCATCTATAGATTCTAAAAATCTATAAACATTCCCTGATGTTTTATGCATTATAAAATTAAGTAAATCTCTTGGTTGTAATGCTCGTAATTCTTCAGTTAACTGTATTTGAGCATTTAATTTATTGCTCCAGTCTTGAATTTTATTGTCTATATCACGTTTCTGTCGATGTTTAAAATTTCATCATTTATTCTAGTTATTGGTACTTTTGGTATATATTTACTGGGTATTTGTTCCCATTTTCCCTTCTTGTTTATGATCATTCCTTGTTGATATAAATATCTTTCTGTGGGTCTTGGAGGTTTATAATCAAATTGTCTTTGAAAATCTTCATCCACCTAAGATTTTTTTCGTTTTTGTGCAAAATTATAGTTTGTATAAGAACTTTCTCCTGGGTATCTATACGGGTTTTCGTATGGATTTTCATCTGAACTGTAATCTTGTACTATATCTACATCTTCTTCATTTGTTTCGGATGGTATATTTAATGATGCCATTAATTTAGTAAGAGTTTCAATTGATTCTTCGAGATTTTCCGTTATATTATTCGTATTGGTGAATTGATTTTAAGGGGCTTTTTAAATAATGTTTCTTTTATTTTGGCAATAGTGACTTCTTTATTTTGATCTTGAGTATTAATTATATTTGATAATTGTTCTATTATACTTATCTGACTTTGTTCTAGACTTTCAATTTCTTCTGTCTTTTTATCTAATAATACTTGTATATTATTTAACTTTTCTTGTGTTGTTTTAGATAATTCTGGTAATCGTATGAATATCAAAAAACTTAATATTTCTGTTATATTATTAAGTGTCGAGATTAACGTATCTACTTTTTCTCCAATGAGTTGATTCTTTTCATCTTTACTTATTAAATTGATACCGTATGTAGTTCCTTTTGGTAAATTTTGAGGTATTTTAAGTAATGTCTGATTATATGGTATAAATGGTTCGAAAGATGTAATATTTTTATCTTCTCCGAAATCTATTTTTTGGTCTGAAGTATGATTCATTTTTCCCTTAACAAATTATTAGTTTTGATTTTACCTCTTTTATTGCTTCCGTATTTCCTTTTAAAGCGTCTCTCATTATTGCTAAATATGAGTGTATATTAATTGTTAAAAAACCATTAGAATGTGTTTTTTCTCCTTTTTCTATTCTTTCTCTTATGCTTTTTATCTCTTTTAATATTTCTTTTCCTGATTCTGAAAACATTTTTAAATGTCTAATGTTCTGCCTATTTTTTTCTATTCTTGTTTGAATTTTAGTATCACTCATATTCTCATGCTTAGTGATTTCAACATTTGTTTCATTTCTTTTATATCTTTTTGATTACTAGTAGATTCTTCATATGATTTCTCAATTTGTGGTATCCATATTGATGAAATATTAGATGTTAACTTTCTACTTCTTTCGATATACTTATTTTTTGAAAACATGTTTGGTGTTTCAAGACTAAGTAATGGTTCAAAAAGTTTATCTATATGAATTCTATCATTTGTTTTAAAAGTGATACTATGATGCGAGTTAGTGAGTGCATAGTTTATTTGATATGTTACTGTGAAAGGGTGATTTCCTTTATACATAAATGCTCTTCTTAATAATTCATATCTGATAGTAATACTTTTATTTATGTCTTTATCTTTTAAACTTAATCCCATTTGAATATTTACATCAAATTTTATTTTTCCTTCAGATAGATTTCCTTTTCCTTTAGCAATAATACTTTCTTCTTTATTAATTATTCTATCATCTCTTAATTCTAATTCAATAGGTGTATTACAATCCATGAATGTACTTTTTAATATTATTTGTATGGTTGATATATGAATATATGCTATTTTACTTCTATCTTTTTCCTTCATTTGTTTTATTCGATCATTTATTTGTTGTTTATTAATTATAGGTATAACAATATTTCATTGTGTTTGTTCAATAGGATCTGGTTCTTCTCCAATTATTTTTCCAAAATATATTATATTTTTCCTTGAAAATATTTCTCTTAATGATCTTTGAATATCAAAATTATGTTTTTCAGATAATGTAAAATTAGATCTTCTAATAGCTGTTTTATCAATAATAGCATCTAGCATAAATCCTGATTCATTTTCACTTTCATGAATAATAGAAATTTCTTCTTTACTTATTGTTGTTAACTTTGACATATTTAATGAAAATAATACTTTTAAGCTTGTAAAAGTTATTAAATGATACCTTGCTATTTAGCAGTTTAATTCTTCTTGATGTTTGCTGATGGTTCTGTTTATCTTCTCAATCGTTGGCTTCGTTCTTTCTTTTGTTTTCTGATTTCTTTTTGTTGTTTTGGACATCTTTCTTGATTCTTCAACTTGTTTTTTGAGTTCTCGTCTAGCTCTGATACCAGGAATTAAATAGGGGGGTCGCGGAATGATGCCTGAAAATAATTCACAAATAATAATGATGATAACGGACGGGGCCGTGTGGTTGCCATTTATATTTCTTGACTTGAACGGATCAATGATTGCTTGGTTTTTAATCATGGTTGCTGTTGATGATGATGACAATTGGCTTGTGAATTGCATCTTGGAAATAATGATGATTTTTACGGTTGGTGATGATGGTGATTCAAAATTTTATGATGATGTTTCCAAGGGATAGTGATAATCTGCTATTCAGAAACGAATTCCGATAGACGTTTCCAGCAGATATGTGAGATCGATGATCTCCAATTAAACTTAACAGAGTTTAATTATAAAATTCACAATGGAATTTCACACACAAATATTTCGCTCCTTATTCCATGAGGCCTCTATTTATACAAGATGAGAGTAGGTGTACTAGTTACAACCTACGTCATGACTTACATAATTTTCATAATAATTAAGTTAGGTGGCCGATAGGCCTTACATGTTTAGCCTTACATTATTACTAAAATACAAACATCACGCCACTCAAAAGAAAAAGTAAAAGTGGTTCTTTGAATAATTGGTTGTTTGTTGAATAATTGGCGTTTGTTGAATAATTGGCGTACGCGTCTTCAATGATTCTTTTGTTTTTTTGTCTTGATTGCTTTGGATTTTTGCGTCGACAATAATTCTTGTCTTCATTCTTGCATCTGTGTATCTGTACAGTATTCACAGAGATGTCTTAGCTTGCTAATTCTCGACATAGTGCAATCTTGAAATCTTCCGGTAATTCTGCAAGTGGTCCGGAAAAATCTTCAAATGGCTTCTCAAATTCTGCAAATATTCTTTGATCTTCTTCACTAATTTTTTGTCCTGAGAAACGTGAATAAATTAAAATGTTATCTTTAAAATAATAGATTCTGACTTCTGATTTTTGTCTTCGTCCTGTTCCTATCTTTGATGATGTGGTAAAAACTCCGGCTAGAGCTTCTACGAAATTTCTGATAGATGGAATTGTTGGTGACATTTCGTCTTTTGACGGGTAATCGCCGTTGCTGACTCCTAATTCTGCAATCGTGATGGATGGAACTAACAACTGATGATCCTTGTTGAAAACTGGATAACTTGAATGAATCTTTGAGAAACAATGATCGTTTCTTTGCGAACAAATCATCGTATGTTTTTATGATGTTCTGAATGCGTGTCGGGAATTCTTGGAATTCTTTAAGGCTTCATCCTTTCGTGTATACGGTATCCGATAGTCTATGAACGAAATATTCATGAATAACCATTGGTTCTGCTTCTGGAATAAATACTGCCTTCGGTCCTACTTTTCGATCTTTTGGATAAAATAACTTGGTAGCTTGAATTTCATTATAGTGAACAATACTGTCCCATAATTGTTGGAAATTTTCAACTGTTGGTTTCTTCGCGGCTTCTTTTTCTCTTGTAGTCGGAATGCTTCTTAGTAAATCTATCGATCAGTACTTGGATGTCGTTCTTGATTCAAAAACATGAATCTTCGGATCTCTTGATTTCTTACATTTGCGCTGTCTTGTATCTCTTCTCAAGTGCCTGTTCTGCTGCTTCCTTTGATGTGTAGCTTTTGTGACCTACATTTTTTCCGATTATGTGTG
>OU343222.1:149173253-149316045 GCA_910596185.1 Chrysanthemum makinoi
AAAATGGTAAACCCATTTCAGTTGATTAATCAAACCATTTTCAGAGAACTCCCAGCATTTCCTAGTGATAATTTCCTAAGATGCTTTGAAAATTCTATCTTAAGCATGGTGCGATTGCGTAACAGGCCACCACCTGACCTCTCAATGCCGCTCATAGAATATATGTGAAGTAAGGCATTACAAAATTTAAAATTTGAGGTGGTCCTTGAGACCATCAATAAACAAGCTGCAACATTGTAAGTGGGTTGATTAGTTATAAAAGCAAAAGACACCTTTATGTTCAGTTCATACTCAAAGGCCCAAGCATCTACTGTATATGTGGAACAATGAATATAAAGAATGAACGTATAATGAAAATTGAAGATGATTTACACAATTTTGTAATGCACCATGGAAATCTTTGTATATTTGGCTGAGAATAGCAGCGTTTCCTTGGAAACCATGCCAATGAGATTTTTATTTTGAGAATAGAGAACGTTACCTTACACCGGCTTGAGGTGATACCTGGCCTAATCAACACCAACTGTTCAATCAAATATCATTCTATAGCCCTTTGATGGCATCCTTGTTGAATCCAGCTTGTTGTGTATTCTTACAACGCCAAACTAGTACTCCAGCAGTTTTTTACCTAGGCTCTACAAATTTTCTTATTTCTGGTGGTCTTCCAAACCATCAATAAACAAGTTGCAACTTTCTAAACGGTTTGCTAATTCTAATTTTAGTTGCACGGTTGCACCTTATGTTAATGTCCATGACTAGAGATTCAAGCATACATTTCCCAGATCTTAGCCACCTATTTTCCCAAAGGTCAACACGACTTCATTACTTAAGCCTGGTTTATCATCAACTGTAAAAACGAAGAAACAAAATCAGATACCTGATGCTTAGGAGCACCATTAGAATGCATAAAACCAATCAAGTCTAAGGTTAAAATGTATATGTCAAAAGGCTCTGGTAGAGTAATATCAGCAGCCACATGTAAGTAAGTTGGGTCACCGTGCTTTGCTTTAGAGCAATATAGTATCACATTTACGTGTTAACATCTTCGAAACTTATGAATTTGACAGCATGGTCTTCAAGAACTATATAGCAAGACCATCTCCAATTGACTTTTGTTTTAACACAAACAAGATAGATGAAATCAACATTATACTTTATACAGGAGATAAAAGAGGTGTAGCATAACGTCACAGTCTACAAGAATCCCAGTTTAAGTACCTTTTACATGCATTAATGTCCAACTCTGAACAACAAGAAATGTAGCCAAAAGTTTCGATATGTTTGAATTCTAAAATCCATCTAATTCGAAACCAATATCAACATACTAGAATTCAATTGGACTGCAATATCAACATACGAGATCACTAAAACGAAAAGTTATCTAAACTTCTTAACCCATTTTTCTACCTTTGCTAAACATCCTATCCAGCTCCATCTTCTCTACCCATGTCAGCACCATTTGCCTATACCTCAACATTATAATCACCATCGTTTTAAGCACGATGTAATCTCATAACAGTCCACTTAACTTTCAATGAGGTCTATTATATATAAATAATTATGAATGAACTCGTCAGCACCTTTAACATAGGCGTTACAAATCTTCTAATTTGTAGTGGTCTTCGAGACTGTCAATAAACAAGTTGCAACTTTGTAAGTGAGTTATTAGTTCTAGTCTCAAATGGGCTTATTTTAATTCCAATAGTCCATAAATCTAGACCACCTATCTTTCCAGATGTCAACAAGACGATTAGTTACAAAGCGAGGATTATGATCATCTATGTATCCCGAACAACAAATACGAAAAAAGAGATCATGATGAGAACTGAAAATGAATTCCAAACACAATTCATATGTCATAAGCCAAGACCACTAACCATGTAGAGTAGTAAGTAAGATTCTACTTTATTCAACATAGTCACATATATTTCCCGCTAATTAATATTCTAAACCAACCTATTCATCCAAGTGTCAACCAGACTCGTTATCATTACAACTGATATTTTAACACAATTCATATATCGTAAGCTAGCCGATTAGTTAAAAAACCACAAACCAAAATGAACTGAATTATAATCTAGCAAGTTTAACAGCTGAACAACTAGTCACCAGTATTCTTCCCAAATATCAACATAGTCAGAAATATTCCACCCAAATTTCAACTCGCTCATCAAACTCTACAAAGCTACGAGATCACTAAACGAAAAGGCATCTTAACCTATGTTAAGTCCATGACTAAAGGGTCAAGGTTTCAAAATTAAACCACCTATTTTTTGAAAGGCAACAAGACAATTCCTTGTAAATCCTTGTCTATCATACTATTTATCATATTAAATGTATGTTGCGCAATACATTCCAAAGACAAGTGCATAACGAGAATTAAAAATAATTCTTCAAACACAATTTATATGTAATAAACTAACCATAAATCATATACTACGTAATACTCTACTCAAAGATTCAACATACTTGTATTCTACCCATAATTTCAACCTGCTAAACTCGATACTCAAAATTATGAGATTACTAAAACACAATTGTGATATCATAAGCCAATACCATTAATCAAAATTATGAGATTACTAAGTCACATGTACTCCCAGCTAAACTCTACAAAGGGTGTGTTTGGCAAAAAGCTTTTGAGAGCATTTTAGAGCATTAGCAATTAGCATTTAGCATTATTATCACAAAGCTCGCTTGGAAGGACGATATACCATTTATAAATCCAAAAAAAGGCTAGTTTCTCAATGCTCTTTGAGTATGCATTTAGCATTACGTCATTTTACACATTCAACAGCCTACAAGCCTACAACTACTCAACCAAACACTTTCATAAATTAAATTGCTACAATTACTCTACCAAACACTTTTATAAATTAAATCACATCGCTATTGCTAACCGCTTATGCCAATTGTTATTGCTAACTACTACTACTACGGCTAACTTCAACAAACATACCCAAAGTTACCTATCACTAAAACGGAAAGCTACCTAAATACCGTTTTATTCCTACTCTTCATCACTGTCATCATCACTCTTGTGAATTATAAAATTCACAATGGAATTTCACACACAAATATTTCGCTCCTTATTCCATGAGGCGAGGCCTCTATTTATACAAGATGAGAGTAGGTGTACTAGTTACGGTTGGTGATGATGGTGATTCAAAATTTATGATGATGTTTCCAAGGGATAGTGATAATCTGCTATTCAGAAACGAATTCCGACAGACGTTTCAACAGATATGTGAGATACGATGATCTCCAATTAAACTTAACAAAGTTTAATTATAAAATTCACAATGGAATTTCACACACAAATATTTCGCTCCTTATTCCATGAGGCGAGGCCTCTATTTATACAAGATGAGAGTAGGTGTACTAGTTACAACCTACGTCATGGCTTACATAATTTACATAATAATTAAGCTAGGTGGCCGACAGGCCTTACATGTTTAGCCATACATTATTACTAAAATACAAACATCACGCCACTCAAAAGAAAAAGTAAAAGTGGTTGCTGAATAATTGGTTGTTTGTTGAATAATTGGAGTTTGTTGAATAATTGGCGTTTGTTGAATAATTGGCTACGCTGCTCTTCAATGATTCTTTTATTTTTTTTTTGTCTTCTTTGCTTTGGATTTTTGCGTCGACAATAATTCTTGTCTTCATTCTTGCATCCGTATCCTGCATGATTCACAGATGTCTTCCCGAGCTTGCTAATTTCGACATAGTGCAATCTTGAAATCTTCCAGTAATTCTGCAAGTGGTCCGGAAAAATCTTCAAATGGCTTCTCAAATTCTGCTAATATTCTTTGATCTTCTTCACTAATTTTTTGTCCTAAGAAACGTGAATAAATTAAAATGTTATCTTTAAAATAATTGATCCTTACTTCTGATTTTTGTCTTCATCCTGTTCCTATTTTTGATGATGTGGTAAAACTCCGCTAGAGCTTCTACTTAAATTTCGATAGATGGAGTTGTTGGTGACATTTCGCCTTTGACGTAATCGCCAAGCTTCTAATTCGCAATCGTGATGGATGGAACTAACAACCGATGATCCTTGTTGAAAACCGGATAACTTGAATGAATGCCGAGAAACAATGATCGCTTTTTACTTAACAAATCATCGTGATGTTTTTATGATGTTCTGAATGCATGTCGGGAATTCTTGTAATTCTTTAAGGCTTCCTCCTTTCGTGTATACGGTATCCAATAGTCCATGAACGAAATATTCATGAATAACCATTGGTTCTCGCTTCGAATAAATACGCCTTCGGTCCTACTTTTTCGATCTTTTGATAAAATAACTTGGTAGCTTGAATTTCATTATAGTGAACAATATCTGTCCCCATAATTGTTGGAAATTTTCAACTGTTGGTTTCTTCGTGGCTTTTTTTCTCTTGTAGTCGAATGCTTCTTAGTAAATCTATCGATATGGTATCGATGTCCGTTTGATTCAAAAACATGAATCTTCGGATCTCTTGATTTCTTCTCATTGCGACGGTCTTGTATCTCTTCTCGCGCTCGCTTCCGCTTCCTTTGATGTGTAGCTTTTGTGACCTACATTTTTTCCGATTATGTGTGGATCGGGCGAGTGCCCAATCCAATATATGCCTTTTTCTAGTCCATCAAAGATGACGTACCATTTTTGTTTTCCTATGCTTGAATTCTGGACAATTTCTTGAACATGTTCTTCCATTTTTGTAAAATCGTCTCTTGATGAAGAGGATGATCTTGATATCTGGATTTTTTGAGTAGTATTTGGTGGTATGGTTTTTGGCGGAGTGGATGTTGAGGGTTTTGTTGGCGCCTTTTGTTGGTGTTGGTGTTTCGCTTGATTCAGAATTGATTCTAAACGTGTTTCGTGTTAAATATCGTAATGTGCTTGATAATTCCTCTTCCTCCTTCTTAACGATGGCTAATTGTTTTTCAATGGAAATTGCTCTCCACTTTTTGGTCGAAGTTGTCTTCAACTTGTTTTACTATTCCTTCCATTCTCTTGTGAGGGTATCTGCAAAGGTGTTGTTATCGGTTTTGATATATTTGATATATGGGTGAAATTGGTGTAATTGCAGTTGCCAACGGATTAGTCGACCTCTACAATAATATTCTTGCAGTTTGTATCTCCAAAATCTTGTTACATATTTCAATCCGTTCAGAATTCAATCTTGTTTGTAATAAATCGATCTTCCATTTGTTGAGTGTCTTTAAACACGCCAATGTTTCCTTTTCATGAGTGTCAGATCTATGCTCACCTCGAGAACGCTCCTAGATATATTTACATAATTTAGATTCATACTTTTCCGTCTTTAAAACAGATGTTTGCTCATTGCTTAAAAAGCTATTTCGATGAATTTATTAATGTTGAATCAGATTGAGGAATTTGACTTCCATCAATACATAGTGCTGATAGATTAGATTGAGGGATTGGAATTCCGTCAATGTCTAATCATAGTAATTCTTTACCATTTTGAATGGCCTTCATACATCCCTGCCCAAGTGCCGTCTCGATGCATCTGCTTCAATAATCAAAAATCTTTTGTTCCGGTTATACAACCCGGAAACATTGTACGGTTGTTTTAATGTTGTACTAGGTGTCGATTGTGTCCATTCCCAACAAATTTTTCTCAAATTTTCTTTGTAAAGTTTTTCTTTCTTTTGCTAGGTTTTCAAAAATCCTTGTTCTATATTTTCCATTAAAATATTATTATTATTATTATTATTATTATTATTATTATTATTATTATTATTATTATTATTATTATTATTATTATTATTATTATTATTATTATTATTATTATTATTATTTAAAAGATGTATCACTAGAATAATCACTAGTATCTGTATATGCATATATTTCAATGTCTGAATCTATATCTGAATCCTCAAGGGGTTCATATCCTAGATTATATGCTATTTTCAAAACTTATGTTCCTTTCTTTTCTCCTTTTTAGGGCATTTATTTGCATAATGACCTTCTTCATGACATAGCCAACATCTACAATCTTTTTTGTTAGATGGACAATATTTAGAATTATCTTGTTTTTTATATTTTTGACGATGTTGTTTTCTGTTTCTAAAATAATGTTGTCTTGAATTTTTTTTGTAAAAACTTTTATACCTTGGATTGTATGTTTTTCTTTTCCATATTTTCTTTCGTTTTTTATACTCTTTTCGAGAGCATCCATAATTGCCTATCTTATCAGATTGTTTTTCACAACAAAGCTCGATTTGAGCTTCTTTCTTAGATACTTCTTGTAAACATTGTTTTCTAATCCATGCTTTTAATGTGGTAATTCGAGCTCCTAGAGTATCTTCTATTATTCCACGTTATCTTGTAATATTGTTTGTATGAATTTTTAATTTCATTGCTATAGATTCTCGAAGTTTATTAAAAACATTTCTAAAGCTATTTTTTGTCTAGCAATATCTAACTTATAGTATTGTTCCGAAAATTCACATATGAAGGAGTCTAAATAACACATGTTACATATCTTAAGATTAATTATTCTCCAATATGCGTGATCTCTAAAAGCTTCAGTTGATGCTTCTTTTCCTCGAATTCTTCGTGAATTCTTGTATTATACATGCTGTTATATTTTTAAAAGTTATGTTTGCGTTTGTTGTTGCTATTCTTGATAACTCTAATTCATCTATAGATTCTAAAAATCTATAAACATTCCCTGATGTTTTATGCATTATAAAATTAAGTAAATCTCTTGGTTGTAATGCTCGTAATTCTTCAGTTAACTGTATTTGAGCATTTAATTTATTGCTCCAGTCTTGAATTTTATTGTCTATATCTGTTTCACAATCGATGTTTAAAATTTCATCATTTATTCTAGTTATTGGTACTTTTGGTATATATTTACTGGGTATTTGTTCCCATTTTCCCTTCTTGTTTATGATCATTCCTTGTTGATATAAATATCTTTCTGTGGGTCTTGGAGGTTTATAATCAAATTGTCTTTGAAAATCTTCATCCACCTAAGATTTTTTTCGTTTTTGTGCAAAATTATAGTTTGTATAAGAACTTTCTCCCGGTATCTATAATGGTTTTCGTATGGATTTTCATCTGAACTGTAATCTTGTACTATATCTACATCTTCTTCATTTGTTTCGGATGGTATATTTAATGATGCCATTAATTTAGTAAGAGTTTCAATTGATTCTTCAAGATTTTCCATTATATTATTCGTATTGGTGGATTGATTTTAAGGGGCTTTTTAAATAATGCTTCTTTTATTTTAGTAATAGTGATATCCTTACTTTGATCTTGAGTATCAATTATATTTGACAATTGTTCTATTATACTTATCTGACTTTGTTCTAGACTTTCAATTTCTTCTGTCTTTTTATCTAATAATTCTTGCGTATTATCTAACTTTTCTTGTGTTATTTTAGACAATTCTGGTAATCGTATGAATATCAAAAAACTTAATATTTCTGTTATATTATTAAGTGTCGAGATTAACGTATCTACTTTTTCTCCAATGAGTTGATTCTTTTCATCTTTACTTATTAAATTGATACCGTATGTAGTTCCTTTTGGTAAATTTTGAGGTATTTTAAGTAATGTCTGATTATATGGTATAAATGGTTCGAAAGATGTAATATTTTTATCTTCTCCGAAATCTATTTTTTGGTCTGAAGTATGATTCATTTTTCCCTTAACAAATTATTAGTTTTGATTTTACCTCTTTTATTGCTTCCGTATTTCCTTTTAAAGCGTCTCTCATTATTGCTAAATATGAGTGTATATTAATTGTTAAAAAACCATTAGAATGTGTTTTTTCACCTTTTTCTATTCTTTCTCTTATGCTTTTTATCTCTTTTAATATTTCTTTTCCTGATTCTGAAAACATTTTTAAATGTCTAATGTTCTGCCTATTTTTTTCTATTCTTGTTTGAATTTTAGTATCACTCATATTCTCATGCTTAGTGATTTCAACATTTGTTTCATTTCTTTTATATCTTTTTGATTACTAGTAGATTCTTCATATGATTTCTCAATTTGTGGTATCCATATTGATGAAATATTAGATGTTAACTTTCTACTTCTTTCGATATACTTATTTTTTGAAAACATGTTTGGTGTTTCAAGACTAAGTAATGGTTCAAAAAGTTTATCTATATGAATTCTATCATTTGTTTTAAAAGTGATACTATGATGAGAGTTAGTGAGTGCATAGTTTATTTGATATGTTATCGTGAAAGGGTGATTTCCTTTATACATAAATGCTCTTCTTAATAATTCATATCTGATAGTAATACTTTTATTTATATCTTTGTCTTTTAAACTTAATCCCATTTGAATATTTACATCAAATTTTATTTTTCCTTCAGATAGATTTCCTTTTCCTTTAGCAATAATACTTTCTTCTTTATTAATTATTCTATCATCTCTTAATTCTAATTCAATAGGTGTATTACAATCCATGAATGTACTTTTTAATATTATTTGTATGGTTGATATATGAATATATGCTATTTTACTTCTATCTTTTTCCTTCATTTGTTTTATTCGATCATTTATTTGTTGTTTATTAATTATAGGTATAACAATATTTTCTTGTGTTTGTTCAATAGGAACTGGTTCTTCTCCAATTATTTTTCCAAAATATATTATATTTTTCCTTGAAAATATTTCTCTTAATGATCTTTGAATATCAAAATTATGTTTTTCAGATAATGTAAAATTAGATCTTCTAATAGTTGTTTTATCAATAATAGCATCTAGCATAAATCCTGATTCATTTTCACTTTCATGAATAATAGAAATTTCTTCTTTACTTATTGTTGGTGACTTTGACATATTTAATGAAAATAATACTTTTAAGCTTGTAAAAGTTATTAAATGATACCTTGCTATTTAGCAGTTTAATTCTTCTTGATGTTTGCTGATGGTTCTGTTTATCTTCTCAATCGCTGGCTTCGCTTCTTTCTTTTGTTTTCTCTTTTTGTTGTTTTGGACATCTTTCTTGATTCTTCAACTTGTTTTTGAGTTCTCGCTCTAGCTCTGATACCGTGAATTAAATAGGGTCGAATGATGCCCGAAAATAATTCACAAATAATAATGATGATAACGGACGGGCCGTGGTTGCCATTTATATTTCTTGACTTGAACGGATCAATGATTGCTTGGTTTTTAATCATGGTTGCTGTTGATGATGATGACAATTGGCTTGTGAATTGCATCTTGGAAATAATGATGATTTTTACGGTTGGTGATGATGGTGATTCAAAATTTTATGATGATGTTTCCAAGGGATAGTGATAATCGCTATTCAAACGAATTCGATAGACGCCAATGATATGTGAGATACGATGATCTCCAATTAAACTTAACAGAGTTTAATTATAAAATTCACAATGGAATTTCACACACAAATATTTCGCTCCTTATTCCATGAGGCGAGGCCTCTATTTATACAAGATGAGAGTAGGTGTACTAGTTACAACCTACGTCATGACTTACATAATTTTCATAATAATTAAGTTAGGTGGCCGATAGGCCTTACATGTTTAGCCTTACATTATTACTAAAATACAAACATCACGCCACTCAAAAGAAAAAGTAAAAGTGGTTGCTGAATAATTGGTTGTTTGTTGAATAATTGGCGTTTGTTGAATAATTGGCGTACGCGTCTTCAATGATTCTTTTGTTTTTTTGTCTTGATTGCTTTGGATTTTAAGCGCCGACAATAATTTTGTCTTCATTCTTGCATCCGTATCCGCAGATTCACAGAGATGTCTTAGCTTGCTAATTCTCGACATAGTGCAATCTTGAAATCTTCCCGAATTCTCGCAAGTGGTCCGAAAAATCTTCAAATGGCTTCTCAAATTCTAAGCAAATATTCTTTGATCTTCTTCACTAATTTTTGTCCCGAGAAACGTGAATAAATTAAAATGTTATCTTTAAAATAATAGATTCGACTTCTGATTTTGTCTTCGCCCTGCTCCTATCTTTGATGATGTGGTAAAACTCCGCTAGAGCTTCTACGAAATTTCTCGATAGATGGAATTGTTGGTGACATTTCGCCTTTTGACGTAATCGCCGCTGTCACTCACTAATTCTACCCCGCAATCGTGATGGATGGAACTAACAACCGATGATCCTTGTTGAAAACCGATAACTTGAATGAATGCCGAAACAATGATCGCTTTTTGCAACAAATCATCGTGATGTTTTATGATGTTCTCACGCGTGTCGAATTCTTGGAATTCTTAAGGCTTCATCCTTTCGTATACGTATCCGATAGTCTATGAACGAAATATTCATGAATAACCATTGGTTCTCGCTCGAATAAATAACGCCTTCGGTCCTACTTTTCGATCCTTTGGATAAAATAACTTGGTAGCTTGAATTTCATTATAGTGAACAATATCCGCCCCATAATTGTTGGAAATTTTCAACCGTTGGTTTCTTCGCTTCTTTTCTCTTGTAGTCGAATGCTTCTTAGTAAATCTATCGATCCGTAATCGATGTCCGTTTCTTGATTCAAAACATGAATCTTCCGGATCTCTTGATTTCTTCCTGCGATCGCCTTGTATCTCTTCTCAAGTGCCGCTCGCCGCTTCCTTTGATGTGTAGCTTTTGTGACCTACATTTTTTCCGATTATGTGGATCGCAGTGCCCAATCCAAATATATGCCTTTTTCTAGTCCATCGAAGATGACGTACCATTTTTGTTTTCCTATGCTTGAATTTCGGAAAATTTCTTGAACCTGTTCTTCCATTTTTGTAAAATCGCTCTGATGAAGAGGATGATCTTGATATCCGGTTTTTTAGTAGTATTTGGTGGTATGGTTTTTGGTCGGAGTGGATGTTGAGGGTTTTGTTGGCGTCTTTGTTGGTGTTGGTGTTTCAGTTGATTCAGAAATTGATTCTGAAACTGTGTTTCGGGTTAAATATCGTAATGTGCTTGATAATTCCTCTTCCTCCTTCTTAACGATGGCTAATTGTTTTTCAATGGAAATTCGTTCTTCACTTTTTTGCTGAAGTTGCTGCTGAACTTGTTTTACTATTCCTTCCATTCTCTTGTGAGGGTATCTGCAAAGGTGTTGTTATCGGTTTTGATATATTTGATATATGGGTGAAATTGGTGTAATTGCAGTTGCCAACGGATTAGTCGACCTCTACAATAATCTTCTTGCAGTTTGTATCTCCAAAAACCTGTTACATATTTCGAATCCGTTCGTAATTCGAATCTTGTTTGTAATAAATCGATCTTCCATTTTTTGAGTGTCTTTAAACACGCCAATGTTTCCTTTTCATGAGTGTCGATCTATGCTCGTCTCGAGAACGTTCCAGAGATATATTTACATAATTTAGATTCATACTTTTCTGTTTTTAAAACAGATGTTTGCTCATTGCTTAAAAAGCTATTTCTAATGAATTTATTAATGCTGAATCAGATTGAGGAATTTGACTTCCATCAATACATAGTGCTGATAGATTAGATTGAGGGATTGGAATTCCATCAATGTCTAATCCTAGTAATTCTTTACCATTTTGAATGGCCTTCATACATCCTACCCAAGTGCCGCCGATGCATCTGCTTCAATAATCAAAAATCTTTTGTTTCCGGGTTATACAACCCCGTAAACATTGTACAGCTTGTTTTAATATGTTGTACTAGTTGGGTGTCGATTGTGTCCATTCCCAACGAATTTTTTCTCAAAAATTTCTTTTGTAAAATTTTTCTTTCTTTTGCTAGATTTTTCAAAAATCCTTGTTCTGCTATTGTTAGCCTTAATAGTTTTTATTAGAAGTGATGGTCATTCACGTTTAGGAACTTTGTAACGTGTGTTAGATATCGTGATAGAATAGTCAACGGGCTCGTGGATTGGACTAAGCTAAATGGGTATTAGTTTAGTTAAGCTAGCCTTATATCAATCAATGTCCAATCCAATCCATACCAGCCCATACAAGGCCCATGGCCAAGCCTTAGGGCATCAACCTCTCTTACTATAAATACCCCTCAAGTATGTCATTTGAGGGGTGTGCTTTAGTGTGTGTGTGTGTGTGTGTTTTCCTTTGAAGCAATATACAACTTATTGTTTTCATCTTTTCTTCTCTCTACCTCTCTAACATACACGAATTCTATCATTCAAGTCACCAAGTTCTTCATCTTTTCCTTTTTTATTCTTTACGCATAAAGTGTTGGTTTAACGTGGTATACTTGTGTTCGTTAAGTGGGTATTTGTGATAAGGTTGATATATCTTTGGTCCTAACAATTGGTATCAATCGCCTAACAATGGTTTAGGAGTGTTTGTGTTTGTTTTGAAGGGTTACGCGTATAAGCTCACGTTAGTCAATATTGTGACGCTTAAAGCTTTAATTTTTGCACTTAAAAATTCAAGATTCTTGTGGTTTAAGGTTTATTTGGTGCTAAAGTTTCAGTTTTTGCAAAAGTTCAAGCTTTACGTGTTTTTCTTCAAGTTTGAACTCGTATTTTTGAAGGTGGTCATTTCTACTCGTAACTTTTCTAAACACTTTGGGTGAAAAAGTTCAACATTTTTGGGTTATTCGAGTGTTTTAAGGATATCCGTGCAAGAGACATCGTTGGAATCATTGGAAATTTCTTACGAGTAGAAGTCAAAAAGTCAAAACCCTAGTTTTCTACTCATAACGTTTTGGTGAAGTTTCTTCGCCGCTTATAACGGTGACTCAGTGCTTCCCTCACTTGGATAAGTTTGTGGAACACTTCGACTTTTGGATATCTTTTAATCGTGATAGTGTAAAGGATTTTTTGATTCTACGTGTAGTTTCATTCCTACGCAGTAGTTCATTCCTACGGTAAGCTATTCCTACGCCAGAAGCACTCTTGCTACGCGTCAGTTGGGTTCTACGCATAAGAATTTCCTACGCCTAAGGATTCCTACGCCTATGCATCCTACGCATAAGATCCTACGCTTAAGATCCTACTAAGCTTCCTAATGCATAAGATCCTACCTAAGCCTTGTCTACTCATAACTTTCTGTTTCTACGCCTAAGCTCTTTCTACGCCTAAGCTCTTTTTGGCGGGAAAACTTGAGTAAAATTTAAATTTTTGAGGAGACTAAACGTTCAATTTTACGCGAAATTCAAATTTTGGTTTAACTGTGAAAATTTTGGTCAAAAATTCAAATTTTGGGCCTAAATTCAAATTTTTCGTCAAATTTGGCCAAAATTGTCATAACTAAAAATTTTCATACGACCTTAGAATTGATTTTTATAGTGAATTTCAAATTTTGGGCTAAAATTTTTTAGAACCAAGGTTACGAGTACGACTTTCATAAACACCTCAACCGAGTTTAATCTTCATCAACCACAACTCCTTTATCGTTGAATTGATCCTACATCAACTTTATCAGATCATACCTTCATCAATGGCAACTCAACAAGACATTCATGCAGCCGGTGCCAAAACCGCCCTCCTATGTTGGAAAAAGGTGGTTATCTTCAATGGACAAGTCGAATGCTTCGCTATATCAAGACAAAACCTAATGGAAAATTGATGATCAAATCCATTCAGGATGGACCCTTCAAGCCTCGACAAGTCCATGTCCCTCGAAATGCCGATGCAACACCTCCTATCCCACCATCCTCTCATCTTCAAACTGAATCGTAATACATCAAGAGGATCGAAACAAGTCGATGCAAATGACATGGCAATTCATATTGTCCAACTGGGTTTACCAATAGACATTTTTGCTGCGGTAGACAGTTGTGAAACCGCCGATATGTGGCAACGTGTTAGACGACTATGTTATGGAAACGTAAATTGGTAAACAAGACATGGAGAACAAGTCGCTAACCGAATGGGAAAAGTTTACATCTACACCAGGAGAATCTATTGAATCCTACTATGGAAGGTTTTGCACTTTGATGAATGAGCTTATCGTAAAACAAGTTGGCACCCGTGAACTATCGCTCAAAACATCAAGTTCTGAATAATCTTCCGTAAGAATGGGGATGATATGTTACTATTGTCAACCAAACAAAAGACTTACATCAAGTGAACTTTGATCAACTCAATGATTTTCTGAAACAAAACCAAGCCGCTTAATGAAGTCGGCAAGAAAGATTGGCAAAGAATCATGATCCATTGGCACTCATTGCAAAGACTCAACCTTCAGTGAATACACAACAACAAGCTTCATCATCTTCCAACAACAACAACTTGCAACAATACATTCCACAACCACAACAACAATTCTATCCAGATCAACAATACCAGAACAAGGAATCATCGATCCCAAACCGACCCAAAGTTTACCTTGCAAATGATATTTTCTTTATTGGATAAAGCTTTTAACAAATACATCGGTAATCAGCGGTTCCGCATCGTGGTAATCACCGGGTCAGATGTTGGAAATCGATGGGACGTAATGTTGGGAATAGAGCAATGGGTAATCGAATGGGTATGTTGCAGCCCAAATCGTTGGGAATCATGGAAATGTGAATCCGGTAATCGTGTTAAGTGTTATAACTGTCAAGGACTGGGTCACATGGCAAGGAATTGTCCCACTAAGCCGCACAAGAAGAATGGTGATTTTCTTCGAAAGTCGCTTGTTAGCGATAAGCAAGAAGCGGGTTACAGCTTGAGTGCCGAGGAACATGATTTTTTCGCTATTATGGATGATTTGGAAGACCGAGAGGACATCAATGCTAATCGGCCTTAATGGCAAATCTACAGAGACTAAGTACGACACACCGACTCGACGCACCTCCCGCCTATGACGCAAATGCAGTATCTGAGGTACCAATCATTGATCCATGCTATAACAATGTCATATGTGATGCTTACTATGACTAACAAAGATTTTGTGACATCAGCACCTACTTATGATACATATATGGACAATCCGAGTTGTAGCAATACTAACTCAAAACTCCATACGTGGATCCTAATGGAGGCCGTGGGAACAAAATATCGAGACCGGTGAGGAAACACGCTTATTTTGAATCATTAATCAATAAGTGTGGCATTGAAATTGAGAAAGTTAGTAAGGTCAATCGCGAGGTTAAGGTCGCGAATAAGAAATTGACCGCTGAGCTTGAGAGTTACAAGGAGCACACCAAAGCCTATGAATTTCATACAAACAAAATGTCCGAATTAGAAATTGGTTATCGAGATTCTATTTTAAGAGAAAAAGAATTGCAAATCAAGTATAACACACTTGATGTGAATTCTCACTTGAAAATTAAATCTTTAAACAAGGAAATTTCATATCTAAATGACCAACTTTCTAAACAAAAAGCAATCGCTTTTCTCGATCTTGAAAAAGAGCATAAAAAGTTGATTGCTGATTTTTCAAAACGAGAAGATTCTCTTCTTGATGAAATTTCGATAAAAATGAGAAAATTAAAACTTTGGACAATTTGCTTTTACAACGGGTCATTCAAATTAAAACAAACAAGATGCTTTCAAACCAAGTAAATCAGCATTTTCATACTTCACATAAAATGGCACTTGGTAACGACCCTTCTTCATTCCTCAAGAAAGCTCAGAAATCTCAGAAATCTCAGAATGTGTTGCACAATGGAAAACCTTTGCATGAACCCATATTTGTGCATGATTCTCTTGAAACGTTGGAACTATCTGAGGAGAGTAGATCAAAAATGAAACAAAAGAATCCAGATCTTAAACCAATTGATTATAACAAATGGAACAAAATTAATGGAATTACTTTTGTTAATCAAAAGGAACAATCAACGTTTTCCACCACACCAAGTGTTTCAAACAGAGTGTCAACACCAGCCGAAACCAGCTTGTAGTTTCCAAATCTCTTTCTAAAATCGAACAAATGTCTTCAAACAATCCTTTTAACACAAGTGATACTAGAAGCATTTTAGATGACGTTAAAACTAGAATTGGGTATCTTCAAGAGATCACAAGTCTAAAACCAATATTACAACTAACATCGGGTTTACTCGTCATGATGACGAAACAAAAGAGTTTTTTAAAACCCAAATTGCCCCTCCGTTAAGCGCCATCAGAGGGTAATTCATGTTGAACAAGCACTTTTGAAAGAAACAATTGACTTTGTCAAGGACCATAAATCCCTGGTAAAGCAAGCTAATGAAAGTATTGAACACATCAAAGTTTTGGAAATTTTAAATGATTCTCTTCAAGATGTTATGACTACGATATCATGTCCATTATTTTACAAACATATTCTGTTGAAGATCATGAAAGACTCCAGCTGAGACCTCCAAAATTGTTTCAAAATATGAAAAAGCTCTTGAAAAACTTGAAAAAGAAAACGCGTCCTATTTTAAACAACTTGATCGAAAATCTGAGGAATGCAAGTATGACAAATTGTCGTATGAGCGTGCTTACAAGGACATGAAAGAGCAAAATGATCTTTTGAGTGCTCAACTGGGAAGTCTAAAAGGAAAGGCCGTGGATACTAAGTTTGAAAAACCATTGACTGAGGAGAAAACAAATGTTCCCAAACCGGTTTTCAAACAAAAAAAGTCTATTTCTCAGCCTCCTCCAATAGTCAATGAGAAAAATGATTTGTCAAAAACAGCCACTCCACAGTCCCCGCCCTTTAAAAAGAGAATTTTAAAAGTTTTTGAAAAAGAAAAGCGTTTTGAAAACCAAAAGTGATTACACTTGGCATTTCTAGGAATATTACACGGAATGTGACCAAAAATCCAGCTTAAAGAATATGTCTCTGTTCTAACAACATGGTCAACAATCACTATCTAGAAGAAGCTAGGAAAAAGGCACGGACTCAAAAAGACGGAATTCTAGGTGCAACATCTAGGGTGATGAATTCTACAAGATTTCAAGGCACCGCTAGTAGTAGTAAACCATTACCTAGGAACACTCTACAAAAGACTAGGTATTGGCTTACATCTAAGAGTAGTATGCAAAAGAAAATGATATGCCCTTAGAAAACATCACTAGAATTCTAAGTCTTTTCGAACAAGAATCATTTCCAAAAGACTCAGTAGTGACAAAGTTAAAGTTGCTGTTTTAAACAAGAATATTGAATTTGTCCTGCACTACATGTAAAAAAATGTATCTTTTCAGCTAATCATGATGCATGTGCCTTACAATATCTCAAGAAAGATAATTCTCGTGCCGAGGCACAATCCACTAAGACACCAAATAGAAACAAACCCGGTGACAAGATGAACATCAAAAGGAAACCTAATAGGTGGATCTCTTCAGGATGTAGTTTTTCTAAAAAGAGTCTTCCACAGATCTCGATAAGAAAACAACTCCTATATCTTACCTTAGGTGGATACCCACGGGAAAAGTTTTCAGCACAATAGGTCTTAGATGGATTCCCACAGAAAAGATTTTTGATACTTGCTCCAACACGATAATAGTGAAAATCATTCGATAAGGAAGTCGATCCACTACAACCGTTGATAGTGATCACCCTCACCGTGAGGAATCATGTACTTCTAACATTGTTATTTGTGAAAATTCTTCTTCTCGTGGATGCAGTACTTGTAAAAGTGATGAAGGTTCATATACCCCGTGTGGTAAAGAAGAACTTTATGCCAATTTCGCATGTGGAAATCCTTTTCTAGTTCACTCTTAACTCCACTTTTACTTGTCCCAACTTAATTTCTCTTTCTTCAAATCTTCTTCAGAAATATTTTTGAAAAAATCAAAATACAAAATTTGAAAAACCAACAAAAGCAAAATACAAAAATAGAAAATCTTTCAAAAATACAAAAACAATTTAAAATCAAAAATCCAAAAATATTCTTCTCACGCATATGTCTCTCAGATAATCGATATTCTCAGACGCTTCTAGAAATGTCATTCAATAATGATACAGGTATGTACAGATGCTTGAGCGAGAGTTATTTATATGTTTTCTAAAACATGTCATTTCTCAAAATTTCTTCAATTAATGGCTTCAGATACTCTCAAGACGAAAACCCGACTTCAAATTAATGGCTTCTGACACATCAGCTCAGACCCGGCTCACAAGTAAAGGAAAGTGCTTAACCAAATCAAAGGTTTTAAATATTTTTCAAGCACTATTCCTTAAAACATAATGGCTTGCGCTACTTCGCATCGCAACCCGATCTTTAAAGAAAGAAAAGTGCTACGCAAAATCGATTTTCATAAATATCGAGCACTTATCCTAAAACAAATGAAGATAATTCTTCTCTAATTATCTTCAAAAGATTTTCAAAATCTTCATCATCTTGAGTACCATTGATTCAAAATTTTTCAAAATCTCTCACATTTGGTACCAAGATAACTCCCTCTAAACCCTTAATTGATTCTAAATTTTCTGTATGAAAAATATGCTTTCGTTAAGGGGGAGTATAAAACCAAAATTGTTCCAAAATTCATGCTAAATCAGTTTCTCCAAATGCTTTCCGAAAAACATATCTTTTAATCATTTTGTTTCAAAACATCATAGATATGCTATTTTTGAGGGGGAGAAACGTGATTAAAATGTGATCAAAAAAGTTTAATGATCGTTGTGTGATTCTCAAAAGAGCTCGACTCACCGTAACCAATGAATTGACGAGAAATTAAAGTCAGGAAATGTACCATTTCGAGAAATTTTCTATGGACTTGACCAGGACGGGTAATAATTTCAAACTAGTTCTCTAGTGATGTAAACGTGTCTCGAATCGGTCTTGTTCATTTAAAGTCGATCAATTCAAAAGTGCGAACTCTACCCTCTTTGTGCAGATTTCAGTTAAAACAATATAAGCACATGTGAAGGGGGAGTGTTTCTGAAAAACAAAACTCTCAAGGTGTTAACAAAATGTTTTGATAATCATAAACACTTTGAGAGATTTTCAAGAAAATAGTTTTATGGCAACAACAGGACAGTCATGGAGTTATAAGGTGTCTAAGGATAGTAAATCCGTCCTATGATCCGCCAGAGCCGGAGGGATCTACCCAAGGACTTCACAAATAGTTAGTATTAGAAGTCCTTAGGAATGATTGAAAAAAGGAGTAATGTGAGAAATGAGAGAGAAGGGGTTGAAGAATTAAAAAGAAATGTAAAAGAAAGGGTGAAAAGAAATAGCCCTCCATATTCAACCTTAGGGCGTAAAACCGGGTTCAATTCATATGCTACTGGTGTCACTAAGATGACACCGTATTGAAGACAAAGACGCCATGGACCCAAAGTGACGCACCGCACTAAACCTTCTAGCCACTCAATTCCTATCAAAAGGATTTGTTTCATTCTCACTGGGAACCTTACATAATCTATCGACTTTCTCTTAGAGATCGTTGGTATTGAAGAAGGAGACCCTCTCCCTAGTCTCCGCTTAGGAAAACCAAAATGCACTTATTGAGTCTAGAGCCACGAGATGCATCAAAAGATCTCATAGGAACACATGACATGACATCGCTTGTTGTTCATCAATAAGGGCACAAGTGATATATTATAGAGTCCTACGCAGATCTTAGCAATTTGCCAGAACATTTATGAGAAGTTTCACATTTGTGATCTTCAATGATTGAATGGAAATTCCTCGCCAGGTCAACATCAAGCGCCGACGAAGTCACTTCGTAATTCTTCGTGGATTACGCTTAGTGTGTCTCAAACGGCTCAGCCAGTCGTGGGGTGATGCTTCTGTACCTCAATGACTCATCTGAATCAGTAGATGTACTTTGGTATATCGCTATCTCACTTGTGGGACTCCAGCTCAGAACGGCCTCTGGAGAATAAGAGACGTGTTTTCACACTATGCTGTTAATACCCTCGAAATTCAAACTTGTAAGTGCCTCGAATCCACTTTTTACTAACTCGCTTTTATGTTTTCTTCTTATGGAAGCTCTGGAGCGGATGGATCGTGCAAACTCGCCACATGCTCATACCAAAAACACATGAAAGTTCTCATCATAATCAAAGGCTACACAAAGTCAAAGATGATTCTTCGTCAATGAATCTAAAGACTCGAGAACTACATCATTGGTAACCAAAAGACAAATAGAAGTGTGAGCATGGTGGAAAAAGACGTGGAGATACCTAACCAACGAAGTTGACAACGGCAGAAAACCACATTATCTGATCACAAAGCATGAAGGAACAAAGAATCAAGACTATTCTTTATCTACACGCAAAGTTCAAGCTCGAGAAAAGTAAAGACCTAATCAAGTGGAGCATCATTTGAATGACCACCCCTTAGGGGGAGATTGTTAGCCTTAATAGTTTTATTAGAAGTGATGGTCATTCACGTTTAGGAACTTTGTAACGTGTGTTAAATATCGTGATAGAATAGTCAACGGGCTCGTGGATTGGACTAAGCTAAATGGGTATTAGTTTAGTTAAGCTAGCCTTATATCAATCCATGTCCAATCCAATCCATACGAAGCCCATACAAGGCCCATGGCCAAGCCTTAGGGCATCATCTCTCTTACTATAAATACCCCTCAAGTATGTCATTTGAGGGGTGTGCTTGAGTGTGTGTGTGTGTGTTTTCCCTTGAAGCAATATACAACTTATTGTTTTCATCTTTCTTCTCTCTATCTCTCTAACATACACGAATTCTATCATTCAAGTCACAATCTTTCTATTCTTCATCTTTCTTACGCAAAAACAGTTTGTGCTTAACGTGATATAAGTGTTGGGTTTGTGATAAGGTATAAGTGATAAAAGGGTATAACAGCTATATAATTCAAACATCCTAAAAATCTTTGAATTTTTTTTCGATCTTCTAATTTATCTGGAAAAAGTTTCAATTTTTCTTGTGTATTATTTGTTAAGGAAATAACTCCGTTTTTTGCTATTTTTAATCCCAAATATTCTACTTCATTTTGAAGAAGTTTAGACTTTTTTTGTGACAAAATTAAACCTTTTTCTTTAATTCTCTTTAGAACTGTTGATACTGCCTTTATGTGTTCTTGTTCATCTCCTTTTGTGAAAACAATAATATCATCGATATATGCTAAACAAACATTTTCTAAATCTTGTAAATTATTATCCATAAAACGTTGATAAATTGATGGTGCTTGTTTTAATCCAAAAGGTAGTACGTTCCATTCATAATGTTTTTGTGGGGGGCATGAAAATGCTGTTAATGGTTTTGTTGATTCATCGAGTCTTAACTGCCAATATCAAGATTTGGCGTCAAATGTACTAAAATGTGTATTTCCTTTTAATTTTTCCAAAATGTAATCTTTCCTTGGTAATTTATATGAATCTCCTATAGTTGCTTCATTCATCTTTTTATAATTAATGACCATTCGTCTTTTTCCTCTTTTAATTTCGTTTTTATTTTCGACATAAAATGCTGGTGCCGAATGAGGACTTGAACTTTCTCTTATTATTCCCTTATCTAATAATTGTTGACATTCTTCTTTAAATTCCTTAACATCTTTAATGCTATAAGGTATTTTATTCGGTATATTTATTTCTGCTAGTGGATCCTTTAATTTTATCGATACTAATTGATTATTAGTATTTATATTGTCTAATGGATTTTCACTACATACTTCTTGTAATGCTCTTTCTATATGTTCTCTTTTCATTGTTAGTAATATTTCTACTTGAAACTTTATATTTCTAGCTAACATTCGTATGTATTCTGTTTGTGTAACAATTGGTGTTGACACTAATTCTTCTGTTTCTTTGTGTTTTATAGTGACAGATTTGTCTGTTTGAGTAAATGGTTGGTATAACTTTAAGAAATTGTTTCCAATTATCAAATCTATACCTGAATCATGCATGTAGATTGTGGGTATAATGAATTCTTTTTTGTTAATATATATAGGAATCATTCTTCCTACATACCATATTTTATGTATCGATTTATCTGCTACTACTATTTTTAATGGTTTTATTAGTTTTTCCCAAAATTTTAATACTTTCCTTTTTCCAAAACATATTGTAGCTCCAGTATCTACATATGCAAATATCTTTTTATTTTCAACTGTCACTTCAATGAATGTTGCGTTTGGATTATCCTTTGCTTTTTTATTCATTCTAGATCTTATAAAAATATTTTTAATGATATGTTAATCTGTTTCATAATATGGCTCTCTGAAATAATCAAAACTATTATCATCTTCATAATCATCTAATTCTTCTGATTCATTTTCGTAATATTTTCTCATTCTTTCATTATAGTCCAAAAATTGTTTTTTCAGTTCTTCTTCATTTGTTGAATTTAAATGATATTCATCTAAATATTCAGCAATTCTCATTCTTGATATCATAAAGGCTACTGGATTTTTAATTTCTTTTGAAAACGGTGGTACAAAAATAACTTCTATTGAATTAACTTCTTCATATTCCCATATATTTTCCCATGTAAGTTTGTCTGTAGCTAATTTTGTTTTCTTCTCATAATATTCCGATATTATTTTAAAAACTAAATATGAATCATCGGTATCAAATTCTAATTTTGATTCAAAACCACTTTTCAAATATATTTGTTGCTTTATTTTATTCTGAAAATCTGTTCTAGCTTTAGTTTTAGATTCTTCTTTATCGCTATTTTCTATTTTGTTTGTTATAGCTACATTTAATTCTTCTAATTCTTCTTTATTATAATGATCTAAATTAAGATACTTTAGTTGAAACACATAAGTGTCAGTGTTAATAATACGTAATTCTTCACTTAATTCTTCACACATTTTTTATTTTTGTTTTTAGCAGATGACTAATTTGGATCTGACTTCTCGTATAACCTTCATATTTTCTTTGAGACTATTTTTTAATGTTTTGAAATACCAATTTATATCAATATTTTGAAATCCAAATACTTTTTTATTTCTTTTTATATCCTTTTTAACATCTTTTATTTCTCGTAACATAGTCCTTCTTTGTATGTATAAGTAATTTAAAAAATTCTTATGATATTGATTATAATTATTTTTTAATTGTATCCTTGTGTCACTCATATTCTCATGCTTAGTGATTTCAACATTTGTTTCATTTCTTTTATATCTTCCTGATTACTAGTAGACTCTTCATCTGATTTCTCAATTTGTGGTATCCATATTGACGATATATTAGATGTTAACCTTCTACTTCTTTCGATATACTTATTTTTTGAAAACATGTTTGGTGTTTCTAGATTAAGTAATAGTTCAAAAAGTTTATCTATATGAATTCTATCATTTGTTTTAAAAGTGATACTATGATGCGAGTTAGTGAGTACATAGTTTATTTGATATGTTACTGTGAAAGGGTGATTTCCTTTATACATAAATGCTCTTCTTAATAATTCATATCTGATAGTAATACTTTTATTTATATCTTTGTCTTTCAAACTTAATCCCATTTGAATATTTACATCAAATTTTATTTTTCCTTCAGATAGATTTCCTTTTCCTTTAGTAATAATACTTTCTTCTTTAATAATTATTCTATAATCTTTTAATTCTAATTCAATAGGTGTATTACAATCCATGAATGTACTTTTTAATATTATTTGTATGGTTGATATATGAATATATGCTATTTTACTTCTGTGTTTTTCCTTCATTTGTTTTATTCGATCATTTATTTGTTGTTTATTAATTATAGGTATAACAATATTTCCTTGTGTTTGTTCAATAGGAACTGGTTCTTCTCCAATTATTTTTCCAAAATATATTATATTTTTCCTTGAAAATATCTCTCTTAATGATCTTTGAATATCAAAATTATGTTTTTCAGATAATGTAAAATTAGATCTTCTAATAGTTGTTTTATCAATAATAGCATCTAGCATAAATCCTGATTCATTTTCACTTTCATGAATAATAGAAATTTCTTCTTTACTTATTGTTGGTGACTTTGACATATTTAATGAAAATAATACTTTTAAGCTTGTAAAAGTTATTAAATGATACCTTGCTATTTAGCAGTTTAATTCTTCTTGATGATTGCTGATGGTTATGTTTTTCTTCTCAATCGTTGGCTTCGTTCTTTCTTTTGTTTTCTGATTTCTTTTTGTCGTTTTGGACATCTTTATTGATTCTTCAACTTGTTTTTTGAGTTCTCGTCTAGCTCTGATACCAGGAATTAAATAGGGGGGGGGGGGTTGCGGAATGATGCCTGAAAATAATTCACAAATAATAATGATGATAACGGACGGGGCCGTGTGGTTGCCATTTATATTTCTTGACTTGAACGGATCAATGATTGCTTGGTTTTTAATCATGGTTGCTGTTGATGATGATGACAATTGGCTTGTGAATTGCATCTTGGAAATAATGATGATTTTTACGGTTGGTGATGATGGTGATTCAAAATTTATGATGATGTTTCCAAGGGATAGTGATAATCTGCTATTCAGAAACGAATTCCGACACAAATATTTCACTCTTTATTCCATGAGGCGAGGCCTCTATTTATACAAGATGAGAGTAGGTGTACTAGTTACAACCTACGTCATGGCTTACATAATTTACATAATAATTAAGCTAGGTGGCCGACAGGCCTTACATGTTTAGCCTTACATTATTACTAAAATACAAACATCACGCCACTCAAAAGTTAGCATATTTAATTCATGTTTAGCCTTACATTACTACTACTACGTCTAAGTTCAACAAACATACCCAAAGTTACCTATCACTAAAACGGAAAGCTACCTAAATACCGTTTTATTCCTACTCTTCATCACTGTCATCATCACTCTCCTCACTCTCCTCAATCACCTCAATCACCTCCTCCTCGTCATCACTAGAGAAATCATCAACAGCCCGAGTCGCCTCCTCCTCATCCTCCATAACCTTACAAATCACAAACCCGCCCTCGTCCTCATTCATAGTAATAAACTCCGTCATACACTAACTAGTCCTCCTAACCACCCCAACATCAACATCCCCTTCATAAAACACAAATCGCATTTCTCGCCCTATCGCATTCTCACCAAATATCTCACAAATATAACCAAAATTCGAAACCTGTTTCCATATCCCAATCTTTCCACCCGAGACTCTGCGGTTCACTTCACTACTTCCTTCGGAACGATAACAAGGGGTGTAAATGGGGTACTCTTGAGTTCGTTTGATGGCGGGTTGGATGTTTTGGAGAAGGGTGGATGGATGGTTTGAGTATAGGTCGAGGTGTGTGACTTGGTCGTATGGAATGGGTTTGTTTTGAAGCTTGTGGTTTAAGATGAGAATCAGATCGGTGTTTGTTGGAGCGTATACGCAATTCAGTAGTTGGTCGGCCATGGTGGTTATCAGTTGGTGTCTCCCACTGCTATCAAGGTATGTTTGATTACTAGTGCCAAAATGGCTTATTTGTTTTACTTTTAGGGCACGTTTGGGGGTGTTGTTTAATTGACGGGTATGTTTGGCGCAAGGGGCTCGGATTGGGGCTTATGTTATAAGCCGAAATTAGAATTTTTATTTTTATAAATTTATTTGGTAAATTAGTTTAAGATGAGGCTTATTATTGTAAAATTATTAAAAATGACATATAATTAAATTAACATATGTATATATTAGATATTTTTATGGGTAATTTAGTACCAAAGAAAGTTATATTTGTGGCTTATAAAAATTTTAGCCTCATTTTTGGGGCTGGGGCTGGGGCTTGGGTTTATATGCAAAAGCTCCTCTATAAGCCTCTACGGTTATGTTTGGGAAGGGCTTAAATGAGGCTTATAGGGGCTTGGGCTTTTAAAATAAGTCGGCTAATAAAATAATTCTTGTTTGTCATAGGGCTTATGGAAGGGCTTATAAAATAAGTCTGCTAAAAACTTTAACCCCATAAAAGGACTAAAAACTTTAGCTCGGGGCTTTTAAAGAATAAATTGTTTATTTACCCACAAAAATATCTAACATATACAAAAATTCATTTAATTATGGTTGTGTTTGGCGAAGGGCTTATGGGGGGCTAATGAGGCTTGGGTTTTTAAAATAAGCCGGTTTATAAAATAAGTCTAGTTTGTCTCATAAGCCCCTAAAAAAAAGCTTAAAAATTTAGCTCCATAATTAGAGACTTTGAACAATAAATTACTTATTTACCTACAAAAATATCTAACATATACAAAAACTCATTTAATTATATCCTTTTTAGTAATTTTGCATAATAAACCTAAGCTTAAGCCCATTTGCCAAACAAGTTTACAAAATAAAAATTTCAACTTCGGCTTATAATAAAAGCCCCAGCCTCAGCCCATTGCGCCAAACATATCATATGTCATTTTTAGTAATTTTGCAATAATAAGCCCCATCCCCAGCCCATTTGCCAAACAAGTTTATAAAAATACAAATTTTAATTTCGTCTTATAATATAAGTCCGAGTCCCAGACCTAGTCCTAGCCCCAGCCCCAGCCCATTTCGCCAAACATACCCTACGTCAAACGAGGCTTATAGGGAGCTTTTGAAATTTAAGCCCCAAAAGCCCTTAGCCAAACACAGCTATAGCGTGTTCATGGCTTGTGTGCTTTTGTGCTTATGTATCATAAGCTTACTTTTTGTAGCTTATTTTAAAGCTTTTCATCTTATATAAATTTTTAATGGCATGTAAGGTTATATAAGGCGAAAAGATTTAAAATAAGCAGCAAAAAGTGAGCTTATGAAATATAAGCCAATAGCCAAATAGGCCATAAGCTTAAACAAACACCCTTTTGCTAAAGAGAAATTCAGATAAATGAAATAAATCAGAAAATATAAGTTAAGAGAAATAAAATCAGTAGGGAATTTTCGTGAATTTTCGTGTTTGGTAACAGTCGTAACTTGATCCAATAAATGAAAAAAAAATGTAGTTACTTTTGTGAGAAAATATGTAACAATTTACATAACACATTTGATACCATCCAAAAAAAAATTAATCCCAAAATTAAATAAGAACACATGCAAATCCGATACAAAGATATGTAAGTTGAACAACTTCCTAAATCAAGATTTTATTATTATTTTTTTTATTATTATTTTTTTTAAGTCTATCATTTTTCAAACACTTATAATTATCTACAAAATCAAAAAATTAACCAAAATAGAAATTCCATTTTTTTATGTTTCTTGGGTGTGTTTGGTAGAGAGAGTTGAAACTAGAGAAAAGGAAATGGCATCATTTCTCGGTTTTGGTTAAGCAGGGAATTAAAAAAGTCGAGAAATTAAAATTCTCAAGAATTTGTTCCTTTATATTTTCATTTCCATCTCGTTAGTAGTGGAAATGGGAACTCTCGATGTGCTTTCTTCTTTTATTAAAAAATGATTAAAATAAAAAGATTGGTATAAATAAATGAGGCATGTGATTCTCACATACTACACACAGTTCTATACAATTTGGAAAAACCCTAATCTCCTTCATCTCCCATTCTCCCCCGTTTTCTATCAATTTCATAAATCATAATCCATTATTTGCAAACATTGCTTCATCTCCCTCTATGGTTTCCTTCGTCGCTCCTTGATTTATTTGCTTCACATCAATCCATCATTTACGAAGTTCTCCTTGTTAATATCTCGATCATATATATATATATATATATATATATATATATATATATATATATATATATATATACTATTTTCATAGCCCGCCCGGATGGGCGGCTAGCTTCATGTTACTTCATTGTACGTAAAAGCAATCGATTAATATATATGAAAAAGATATAGAATTTGTTTTGTGATACAAATCTATGTTGCTTATTCAAATACGAAATAAAATTTCCTTGTAAACGACGTTTGTTGTGGAGTTTGTGTAGTTGTCGTCTTTTCCGCGACAAAGAACCTTCAAGCTTTTCTTGTTTTTGACTCTTAAAACAACCACATATAGTTGGTCGTGTAGCGTGTGAGACTCCTCCGCACAAACAACGTGTACCTACCTTGAACCTGTTTTAGACCATCGAGTTGGTTTCCATTGTTACCCTGAAACAAAAAATTATAGAATAATATAGAAAATAATCATCTCAACTAAATATGCTCATCCATACAAAGTAAAGCAATCCTTAAATCAGTAGATTTTACAAACTCTAGTTTGATATAACCATGAAACAGTTGAAATTTTCTTAAAATGAGAAGATTTAAAGTTGATGAAACAACATACAATCATGTAATGCAACTAACCTATATAATTAAAATAAATATGAAAGCAACTAACCTATATAATTACTTTTATTAGCATCACTTAGCTATTAAAATATCTTATTATAAAATGCAACTCAAACATGTATGTCGTTTCGTTTATAACAAATTCGACAAAACATGCTAACGACAGTCAGAAGCTTTGTTTTCTGGGGGTAAAAGATCAATAAAAGCCAATTCACAGTTGTGAGGCATCAGTAGAAAAGCTTAATGTAGTGCTTCTTTATGCAAGCCGTATAATAGTAGGCATGACTACAGTAAGGTGTTACCAGTTTAGACCACATAATATAGGTCACATGAGTAAGCAACGGTTGATAAATTTACAAAACCAAATGAACCAAGTTACTATTCTTATCCAGACCTGCCAAACCGACCCAAATGGTAGAGTTCTGTCAATAATTAGACATAGACATTGTATCTACATAATTACATCCATCTAAAAGCTTGCTAAAACTAAGAACTATATTGGCTTTCACAAAACATAAAAAAGTCAAAGGCTAATAAATCAGCCATACATATTTGAATAGATTTTATCTAATTAAACCGATACATTTAAAAATAGATTAAATGTAACATCTATACATAATTGAATCCACAAGCAATCAATAGGACAATGTATGAAGGTATCAGTATAAACTCAACTCAAAGGTAATCCAGAGAAACAGTTTCTTTTACACATGAAAGCATTTTTTTCCTCATCAACATGAAAGAGTGTAATGTTGAGCTACAAAAGAGCAACACATCCTATATTTTCTGTTATCATTCGGTTTGTAAGAAATATGTACCGTAAGACATATCATGCAAATCAAATAATATCTCTACTCACCCATGCAAATATATATCCTAAGAGTAAACGATGTAAAAATTCGTTATGTTGGGTACAACAGGAAATTGTTACCAATAAGTTGATTCAGGTTTGTCTTTGCATCAGGAGAGGATTGTCCAGAAGTAAAAGGAACAAATATGGGTCATTTCTTGAACTGTACCAAAATCATTTTCATATTTTCGCAACCTTCACCACCAGAAACGGGTGCCAAACACGTGTCGAGTACCTTCTAACACACTGTCGAGAGGTTACTTTCCTGTAGAAGATCAAATGAACAGAACATAGTCAATTTGAGCAACTTTATTAGCTATTTGGGTTTAATCGGGCAAGACAATAGATTCAAATGGGATAAAAATTAAAAACCCTTACAATTTCCAGAAGCAAATCTACCGGTGATTAACGGTGGTGGATTTACCGGTACCGCTGCCCCCATGATCATAACCCCACCAATTTTTGGGTCAATGGTGTTTAGTAGAAGGCATAGCTTCATCACATCTTGCCTGACTATTGCAGCAAATGGATAAACTGGTCTCTGGCATTCCTTCGAAAACTTCTAAGCCTGCAATCATTAACAATAAAATGTCAATATTTTACTGTGGTTTCACATTGAAATTGGTCTTACTTTAAGTATAGGGAAACAGACCGGATTGGGTTGATCTACTGACACTTATTCCATTTTTTTTTAAAATTGTGGTTGTGGTAGTTATGACCTGAGTTAACCATAGGTAAATGGTCTAAATTTGGGTGGTTTCACTGTAAGCTAAACTTTATTTGAGCCATTTGAGATAGATCACAACATGAGTTGACCAACTAATAAGTAAATGGTCTAAATTGTCCCCTCTAGTCACATCTTTTAAGTGGAACAAAGTTATGTTGAATTAGCTTGTCTAGTTCTAGTTTTTACAAAGTTTAACAATGAAACAGAACATAATATATTCGCTATAAAATCCAATTAAAACATAGATACGAACATGTAATTTCGGCCCTCATCCTGTTTGACTCATGACCGCACCTGAGGTCAGTGATACCATGATAAATCAAGGCACGAGTTGAACCCACCCATATGTGTCAATATATTTTTCATAACCAGATGACGTATATTACTTTATTTCACTCAACTTGTTTTTTTCTTTTTTGCAAATGATTAAACCTTTTTATTTGCCTAGACAAAATTAAGCTCGGATAATATGCCTTGAAAAATTCTTGATTTTCTTCTTTAAGGTGCTTCCAAACTGAGAGACAGACATAGAACTATATTTTCTCATGTTGTAGGAGATAAAAAGTTAAAAACTATGTTGTATTTGTTATCACAAATTATAAGTTATAACGTACGACTACTATATACTTGCACGGATGTGTAACACAAAAATCAGTACATGTCAAAAAAGTAAGAAAAACAGATTGTACCGTGCTAAAGAGATATAAACGAATTGCATACCAGTATTTATAAAGCCGGGCTCTATCTTTTGATATTCATAAAGGAAATTTATGACCTCCTTCCTGGTCATGTAACGCAGTAGACATTGTTCTATTATAATTCTTACGAAAATTTAGTCATACAACACAAAATTAAGAATCATGTCAAAATTTCAAACGATATCCAAATAAGACTTAACTAAAATCCAGCCTTACCCTCTATGTCTCTTCAAGAGTTACCCCATTGGTCTTTCTCACAGACATTGTAAACGAAACGTTCCACGTAAAATTGCTACAAATATTGTTCAGCAAAAATTTCCTCTGAAATATGGAACAGAGTTGTAAGAAAAATAAAACCACAATGCTATAAGATTTATGTTGTAAGAAACTTAGATTTTATGGATTACAATGACTTAGGTTAATAAGAGAATGCACAAACCTTGTCCATCCCTGATACACGGTCCTCATTTGATAGAGACTTTTTCTTTGGTGTAAAATCGAACACTTCATGAAGGAATCCATTTTCCTGCTCATATAAAATAAATCATGAATACTCCATAAAAATGCATATCAGTTAGTTCACCATAATTCCAATTGCCTTGCAACTTGACTTTTTTCCTAACGGCCAATTTAAAAGCATTTGCAACTGGCATACTAAAAATACATAACAAACTTGTGATATATTGATATGTTAACAAACGAACCTGCATGTGCTATACGAATACTCCCCTGAGAAAGCTCTTCATATAGCTCGACTGGATAATTAATGTGGTGTTTAACCTCCAACGACAATCACTGAGGTTTCAAGAGCATAACCGTCCTAGTTATTTAAAAAAAATTATTACAAACATCGTGTTGCATGTATACAAATAATTTCAAAAGAAGGATAGAAAAGTACCTCAAAAATTCCAAAATATTTCTTAAAAGTGTTGTGTTGATAATTGAGATCCTTCTTAGCAATTGCTTTTCCACCCGCCTTAGCGGAAAGGTTACAAACTTGCTTCAAGATTTTTGTTCTAAAACCATGTATATGTGCAGCATCTTTAACCGAGCTGTCACTTTCGCCTTTAGAATCTCCAGTTGCCACGACCTTCACATATGTGAAAGAATCTAATTATATGTGCAGGGGAATCTATCAGTTTCCACGAGTGACACCTTCATGCTTAAACTCATTTTTGCACAAATAATTTAAATGATACTTAGTTTAGTTGAGTGCCAACTATATAGTTATTGTTGTCAAAAAGCTAACTTAATGATATACATGAGTACTAACCCACAACCGGTTCCATTAAGACACTCTCTATTCCCATTCCACCTCATAAACTATATAAAACCTCAAGTTGTTGTAATCATATGATCGATTCTTAAATACAGATCCAAAGAGCCCCTACATATACAAATTAGACCATTAAACATATGTAGCAAAGTAATGATTTGGTACTTGAAAAGCTCTAGTTTTTATCATTTTGTTCATCCTTCTGTAAACGATTCGGTCCTGAATGTGCAACTCCCACATAAGAATTATGCTTGTAAGCTTAAAACTATAAATGTAGATAAGCCATACCCTTTTAAGTGCAGCTTTTCAAGTTAAAATCCATAACATTTTACTACAATAATCGTCAAAAAGAAATAAAATTAAAATACCATCTTTGCATAGCATACAACCATCGATAAGACACTAATATTTCATTCACACGTTTCATCAAACACTTGTGTTGCATCAGTTACATAATTTGCTCAAATAGATAAATCATATAGAAAGTTTATTAGAAACATAAAATTAATATCACAAAAAAAAACAAACCTAAATTCATTACCTGGAGTAATGGGTGATTTTTGGTAACCCATTTTGGACCCCTTATTGTCGGAAAACCTTTGCATTTTGTTTCCATTAGGTTTGTGTTCCAAAATACTGTTGGAAAATTTAGTGCACTTGTGGGAATAGTTCACACCTTGTAATGGGTTAGGAGGTACGGAATGTACACCCATAAGGTCCATGAACACCCTGACTCTTGTAGTGGTTTGTATTGGTAGTGCTAGTAGAAAGTACTACTTGTGGAAAGTACTGCTTGTGGTTTCCACTGATAAGCAGTGTTTCCACTGATAAGCAGTATTTCCACTTAAGCTTGTGTTTTCCACTGAAGCTTGTGGATTCCATCAAGGCAAAGTGTATCCACCGATAGCACTATGAAAGTACTGATGAAAGTACTAAAACTTGTAACGGCTTTGACCTATTCAAGTGGCAGCTTCAACCGCTTAATGACCACGCTTAATTGGTCATGTAACCACTAACAATTTTATAATGGGGATAATTATGAGGCTATTAATGGGCCGATTAATACTCATAATTCCATTTTGATTAGCTTAGAGTAAACTCCTATAAATAGGAGATCTGATTATGCATGAAACACACATAGAAAACGTAAACACTTATTAGCGAAAGGGTTATAGAATTGTGCCTAATTCTCTAACTGCATTTGGTCTTATCCCAAGTAGATATTCGTGATACCCGGGCATTAGGGTCGAATAGTTTACTTTGGAAAGTGATCACACGATTCCAAGTGATATCCGTTAACCACCAAGTGGTATTTGTTATCGCTAATCTGCTTGTTTGTTTCTGCTAAACAGTTGCATATTTCTGCTGAATTTGATTATCTTACCCTGATCTGGGAGCTACCACAACAACAATCAAAGTAAACTATTTTGTGATAATCAATGGCAACTGCTGCAATGAAACACATGGCTTCAAACTTTGCTAAGCTGGATAAGTTTGAAGGGGTGGACTTTAGGAGGTGGCGTAAGAAGATGCACTTCTTGCCGCCAAGCATGAGTGTGGTTTATGTGCCGACTACTCCTATTCCTCGATGATGGGGATGATGCTACCGTGATCGATCAGAGGAGGAGCAAATGGGAGAATGATGACTACATTTGCAGAGGATTAATTCTCAATGGTATGTCTGATTCTCTATTTGACATTTATCATAACATTGAATCTTCCAAAGAACTGTGAGACTCCTTGGATGCCAAATATATGGCTGAGGATGCATCAAGTAAGAAGTTCCTTGTTAGTAATTTCAAAATTTACAAAATGACTGATTCAAGACCACTTATGGAACAATACAATGAACTTCTTGGAATACTTGGAAGGTTTACACAACACAATATGAACATGGATGAGGCCATTAAAGTCTCTTGTGTCATTGACAAACTCCCTCATTCTTGGAAAGATTTCAAGCATACCTTGAAACATAAGAAAGAGGAGTTAACTCGGGTTGAGTTGGGCAGTCATCTGCACATTGAGGAATCTCTCAAGATGCAGGATAATGACAAGCCAAAGAGTAGCAATGCTACTGGTGCATCTGTTGTCAATATGGTAGAGCATAACAACTCCACCAGGTACAATGACAATAAAGGCAAACGCAAATATCATGATAACACAAGGGCAGATCCTAACAAAAGGCAACACCTACTTGTTGGAAATGTGGCAAGACTGGTCACATTAAAAGGGACTGAAAAGGTGTTAAATTTGGTGGTAAAGCCAATGGATCAGGCACTAATGGCTCAGGGAGTGGTGGTTTAGCCAACTCACCGAAAGGTCGAATATGTTTAATAAGTCTTTTCATATTTATTATGTTACATATGTATTCAATCTTTTATGTGCGTGATGATGATGTTGCGTGGTGGGTTGACTCGTGCTTCAGCTTCATGTATGTAAAGATAGAAGCTGGTTCAAGACTTATGAGTCACCGAATGATGGTTCTATTCTTCACATGGGAAATGAGTCAACAGCCTTGGTGCATGGTCGTGGTTGTGTAGATCTTAGGTTTAGTTCAGAAAAGATTGTAACTTTGTTTGATGTTATTCATGTTCCCGATATTAGGAAGAACTTGGTTTCAAGTAGTATTTTGAATAATCATGGTTATAAACAAGTTATTGAGTCTGATAAATTTGTGCTTTCTAAGCATGGTGTTTTTATTGGTTTTGGTTATTTATGTAATCAAATGTTCAGGCTTAATGTTTCCACTGATAGTGCATTTATTTCCACCGATAGTGTAAATTCAAATTGGGTGACCACCATCGACTGCATCGCTCTACCATGTGGCATGCTAGACTTGGCCATGTTCATTATAAAAGGTTTCAAGATATGTCTAAGGATGGGTTGATCCCAGCCTTTGACATGGACACTAAAAAGTGTAAAACTTGCATGTTGACCAAGATTACCAAGAAACCTTTTCAGGGTGTTAGTCGTGAGACTAATCTCTTGGAGCTTATTCACAAATGAGTCAGTGATTTGCATGCCACACCCTCTTTGGGGAACAAGAAGTACTTTGTGACATTTATTGATGATGCTTCTAGGTTTTGTTATGTTTATTTGTTACATTCCAAGGATGAAGCATTAGATAAATTCAAAGTGTTTAAAACTGAAGTTGAATTACAACTTGGGTCTTTGATCAAAAGATTAAGGACTGATAGGGAGGTGAGTACATGGATACTCAGATTTTCGTTGTTGAATTATCCATGAAACGATCGCCTTTATACTCCTCAAAGAAATGGAATTTCAAAGGAAAACAGGTGTCAAGGAGATGGTTAATTCCATGTTGTCCTATTCAGATCGAAGTCAAGGGTTCTCGGGGTGAAGCTATGTTAACAAATTTTGCTATTTATTAAATTAGGTTCCCAACAAAAGGAACAAGGTTACCCCTTATGAACTCTGGACTAAAAGAAAACCCAACCTGAACTATCTCGTGGTCTGGGGTTGTAGGGGTCATTGTTAGACTCCCTCGATCCTAAGCAAAAGACTTTGGGTGAATGAGGCATTGATCGCGATCTTTGTTGGATATGCTGAGCATTCCAAGGCTTTTAGGTTCGATGTTATTGAACCTAATGAATATATTTCAGTTAACTCAATAATTGAATCAATGGATGCAACTTTTGATGAGAATAGATTCTCATTAGTCCCTAGACCAAGTATGAGGATTCCTAATGGAACTCATGACACTGGTGTATCAGAGGTCCTTGATGATGAACCATCAAGTGGTCCCTCGATGAGGTTGTAGTTCAACAACCCTGAACCTATTCTCAGAAGAGCAAAAGGGTCGACTCCAAAGTCATTTGGACCTCGAAGTTTCAACTATACTTAGTTGAAGGTACCAGTGGATGAGGTCTCGCACCAATACTCCTATTGATTCATTGTTGAAGATGATCCCAAGACATTTGAAGAAGCAATGAAGTCCCGTGATATTGCTTTCTCGAAAGAAGCAATCAATGATGAGATGGATTCCATCATGGGCAACAACACTTGGTGTTGGTTGATCTCATCACCGTGTCCGCAAAACCTCTGGTTGCAAATGGATTTTCAAAAGGAAAATGAAGGTAGATGGAACTATTGAAAAGTTCAAGGCTAGATTAGTTATTCAGGGCTTTAAACAAAAGTCGTGGATATACTATTTTGATACTTATGCCACGATGCTCGACGTACACTATAAGATCTGGCCGATTGCTATGGCATCTATTCACAATCTGATTATTCATCAGTTGGATGTGAAGACAGCTTTCTTGAATGGTGAATTGGAAGAGGAGGTTTATATGAACCAACCTCAAGGCTTCATAATTCCCGGTAATGAAAAACAAGGTGTGTAAACCGATTAAGTCTCTTTATGGACTTAAGCAGCACTTAAGCAATGGCATCAAAATTTGATGAAGTGGTTTTGTCCAAAGGGTTATATTCTTAACCAAGCTAACAAATGTGTATATAGCAAATTTGATGAATCTAGTAAAGGAGTCATCATTTGTCTATATGTTGATGACATGTTGATCTTTGGCACTGACCAAAATCAGTTGACATGACAAAGGAATTTTTGTCATCAAGGTTCTCCATGAAGGACATGGGGGAGGCCGATGTTATCCTTGGTATAAGGATTAAACATGAAAGTAAAAGAATTTCTATCTCTCACTCTCATTATATTGAGAAGGTGCCGAGGAAATTCAATTACTTTGATTGTACTCCAGTGAGTACACCTATGGATACTTGTGAGAAGTTGATGCCTAATCATGACAAAGTCAGATCTCAACTTGAGTATTCTAGGTAATTGGTCGCTTGAAGTATGCCATGACTTGTACAAGACCTGATATTGGTTTTGCAGTGGGAAAATTGAGCAGGTATACTAGTAATCCTAGTGCTCATCACTGGCAAGCAGCTTCAAATGGTACGAAGTATTTGAAGAGATTTATGGATTATAGTCTCTCATATACTGGTTACCCATCAGTGTTGGAAGGATACACCGATGCAAGTTGGATCAGTAACACTGAAGACAATTCGTCTACCAGTGGCTGGGTATTCCTACTTGGTGGAGGTGCAATTTCTTGGGCATCCAAGAAGTAAACTTGCATCACCAGTTCAACAATGGAATCTGAATTTGTGGCTTTAGCAGCTGCTGGTAAAGAAGCTGAATGGTTGAAAAACTTGCTTCTTGAGATTCCATTGTGGCCTAAACCTATAGCACCTATTTCTATCTGGTGTGATAGTGCAGCTACATTGGCTAAGGCTTATAGCCAGATGTACAATGGTAAGTCTAGACACTTAGGTGTCAGGCATAGCATGATTCGAGAGCTTATCATGAATGGGGTGGTATCTATAGAGTTTGTTAGATCTCAACAGAACTTAGCTAATCACTTGACGAAGGGTTTGGCTAGAGACTTGGTTATAAAGTCTGCTAAAGGGATGGGTTTAAGTCCAACTTAGTCACTGAATGCTAGGACACCCAACTCCCTCCTAAGGAAACTTGGGAGCTGAGTTCAATGTGGAAAGTTGAACATTCAGTGGACTGGAGCACATGTTTTATTTACATCCCAAGGTTGTGCTCGTAACCTGCCTGAAAGGAGGATGAGGTCTTTACTTTTAATGGTTATTTTTCTTTGAAAAGTGCTTGGCAGGAGCATGACTAAAGAGGAACCACCTATGTAAATGTTGAAGTTTTGCTGCTTCAGGAAGCTTTAGACTTTTAGCTTTTACAACATTTATGAATTTGGATATGGACACATGGCTTGTATAGTGTCAGGAGCTGATAAGTGTTTGAAAACTTGTGTGTATTTATCTTCATGTATTCAAATGGGTTGAAGGGTTCAATTCTTAGAACACCCTGATTCTCGAATATTTGAAACGTGTAATTTACTAAGATGGAAATTCAATCCTCAGGATATTTCCGTTTATGCACATGTTTTGTATAATGTTTATTTTTCATGCAAAGGAAGTGAACTAAATTTGGGGAGGATTGTTGGAAAATTTAGTGCACTTGTGGGAATAGTTCACACTTTGTAATGGGTTAGGAGGTACGGAGTGTACACCCATAAGGTCCATGAACACCTTGACTCTTGTAGTGGTTTGTATTGGTAGTGCTAGTAGAAAGTACTGCTTGTGGAAAGTACCGCTTGTGGTTTCCATGATAAGCAGATTTCCATCGGCTTGTGTTTTCCATGAAGCTTGTGGATTCCATCGAAGCAGGTGTATCCACCGATAGCACTATGAAAGTACTAATGAAAGTACTGCTTGTAACGGTTTTGACCTATTCAAGTGGCAGTTTCAACTGCTTAATGACCACGTTTAATTGGTCATGTAACCACTAACGGCTATAATGGGGATAATTATGAGGCTATTAATGGGCCGATTAATACTCATAATTCCATTTTGATTAGCTTAGAGTAAACTCCTATAAATAGGAGATCTGATTATGCATGAAACACACACAGAAAACGTAAACACTTATTAGCGAAAGGGTTATAGAATTGTGCCTAATTCTCTAACTGGATTTGGTCTTATCCCAAGTAGATATTCGTGATACCCAGGCATTAGGGTCGAATAGTTTACTTTGGAAAGTGATCACACGATTCCAAGTGATATCCGGTAACCACCAAGTGGTATTTGTTACTGCTAACTGTTTGTTTGTTTCTGCTAAACAGTTGCATATTTCTGCTGAATTTGATTATCTTACCCTGATCTGGGAGCTACCACAACAACAAATACAAATTGTAAGTGTGATTTAGGGTTTGATCTGGAGATAATATTCTGAAATTCAAGTACTCCGTGATTTGCTGTATCATTTTGAAAATAAAAGAATCATACCCCAAAAAATTAGTTATAAACATGGTATTGATTTGGTGAATATTTGTTTTGATGGTATGAGGCATTTTGATAGTTGGATTGATATAATTTAGGAAATGGCGAATGAAAAGGGGAGGTTTTGATAATAGTTGACTAACATTGAAGTTTTTATATGCGTTTAGTTGTAAGATGGAAGATGGCATAATGAAAGAACGAATAGTACTTTGGAAATAATAATTTATTCAAGAAAATTAGATTGCCTCAGTGGTAGAGGCGTTTGTGTTGAAACCTCTAAACCCTTGTTCGAACCTCGCAGGATATCAATTTTTTTTCTTGTGTAAACGGATACTGTGCCTCGTCATCATTTCCACCTCATCAAATGATGCGCCATGTCAACATTAAAATGCATAGTCAGCATTAGTGACGTGTCATATGTAGTCTCATATATATGTATAGATATATATATAGGGGAGAGTTAACGTGAGATCAAACTTAAAGTTGTAAAAATAAGATCAAGTCTAAAAAACTACTAAAACATTTATAAATAACAATTTTAGCAATATTACACATAAAAATAATATTTTAATACAAATTAACATTTTAGCAACTAATAACCAAATGATACATGAGTTTGGATTAGTGATACACCTGACACACATTACAATAATAAATATTCCAAAACCTGATATACATACAAAAACCTGATACACATTACACTTCTAATCTAAGTGTATCACCTACGTTTCGTAAAATTCAAAAAGAAATCTATCGAAAATTTAATAATTTTAGTTGTAGTTAATAAAAAATTTATTTTTGATGTAAGGATAGTGTCGCTTTTCAAATTTTAGTTGGATCTCATTTTAACAATTTTAAGTTTGATCTTATTTCTATAGACGGGTGTGTAATTTACTGTAGCGAATAAAGTAAATGATTAAATTATAATAAATTATTTAAAATATCTAATATATTGTGTTACCTTATATAAGTAGATATATGTAGAACCGTAGAGGGGGTGAATACGGTCTTTTTGGCTTCTTCGAAATTTATTGGCTTTAAGCCTCAAAGATCAACAAGTGGTTATACAACAATAATCACAACAACCACAATTAAAACCAAAGTATATATAAAGCATGTAAAGAGACACCACGATATATACTGGTTCGGGATTGGGGGTTTATACCATCCGTACGTCCAGCTGCGAATCCATTACACAATATTATTCACTAAGCATAATCCTTTCAGGGGACTACAACCCGTTACAACTTCACTCCACCGATATGCAATAAGATCGGAGCTCACAAAGAAGAGCTACTCCCAACAGTATTCCTACCTCGAAAACCACCCAAAAGAATCTCGTGATTCGACTTAACCACTAAGACCACAAAGACTTTCCACCGGAAGTATCAGATGCTAACTAGATCTCCACCGATCTAGGCTTGGTCACTAAGACACAAGACTTCCCTTACAACCAAAACGAATGAATAAATGTTTGATTGTTCAATCAAGCCCTAACCTAACCTGTTAATAAAAATAAGCTGTAAAAACGTTTATTTATATTTTATGATCTTCTAATGTTTGTCGATAACAAAGGTAAAATAATTTTAACGAAACAAATAAAACGCGTAAATGGTTTGAGCCAATAGTTTACTAACACACTTACGTTTTCATATAAAACACTAAACAAGTAATAGTGTTTTCATATTATAGTAATGCATATGTATAACAGCCAGTGTTTACATAATGAGTATATATATACATACCTAGTATGTATTGTAATGGGTAAGAATCTAAGTACTTGACCCATTAACTAGATACATTGAATGTAGTTGGGTAAAACCCAAAGTCCATGACCCATACCCATGGAGCATGATCCATAACCCATGACCCATTGCATGACATTATGCATGAAGTCATAATGGGTATTATCCATAACCCATGGAGCTAACCCATGACCCATTGACTAGATGCATTGCATCTTCTAGATACATTGTATCTATTTGGATACTCATGGTCCAAAATCTATGACCCATGACCCATGATCCATGACCCATAACCCAAGTAGGAGGAGCGTCCTACGGATCCCCCAGATTACACTGGATGGATCCCTTATGTAAGGGATCTGTGGGATCCGGGGAGCAGTAGTGATTTTTTGTCTATAAATAGTGAACCATTTCTTTATTGTAACTCACCCCTTTCACACACATTCTCTCTTAGTGTTGTAAACTCTCTAACCTCAGATCCAAAGGATCTTTCTATGTAGTTTTGTGTTTGTGTGATTCTCTAGGTTCCTCTTAAAGGCGAGATAACCACCTCTTGAAGTCGAGCAAGCTCAAGTCCATGGGTTGCCAAGCTTCGTCATCATCAAGACTACAAAAGTTATCTTGTTGATAGTTCTTTCCTCTCCCATTAGAAGTGTTGTGTTGAAGACATAGGTGAAAGATGTCTAAAGGATCAAATCAAAGGCATTAGTGATAGGTGCCGAAGATCCATGTCAAAGGCATTAGTGAAGGGTGCTGAAAGTCCGTGTTGAAGGCATTAGTGAAGGGTTCCTAGGTGTCGTGTCAAAGGCATTAGTGAAAGATGCTTATGGTGTACATTTGATATGGTGCGTCGAAGTACAAGTTAGATTAGCTTGACTCAAAGGATCTTGATATCCTTGTTGATGTTGTAATAAGGAGTGGATCTCCTTTGGGATAGGTGTTGTGTAGTGTTGGGTAGTTGTTCCTCCTTTGGAATGGAACTCGGTATCTAGCCTTATACCGGATAAAGTGTAGGCGACGTGGTGATAGGTTTGGTTCTACCTCGTGGAAGAACCTAGTGTCTAGCCTTGTACAAGATAAAGAGTAGGCGACATTGTGAAGGCTTCTCCGCCACAAGGATTTTGTGTTGTGTAGTGATTACGAACTCTCGAGTAGGTGACTCGGGAATTGGAGTAGGGCAAGGAAGGTGTCCTTGTAGCCGAACCACTATAAATACTTGCGTTGCGGTTTTGTGCTTCTTACTCTTTATCTTTTCTTTACTTATTTATATGCCTATTGATAAGGATTTAAAAGGTACACTTTTGAGGGGTCATTTAAGCCCTTAATTGATCACTTTTGTATCCATTACTACTTAATTGCGTTCCTTTTCACTTTTTAGGCCTCTTGAAGGCAAATTGCTGGAATGACACTTATTCGGATGAAAATGCGCGAATATATGAAGAAAATGGCCAAAGTCAAGAATCGAGACACTCAAGCTGCTGGAACTGAAGGGACGACGTCACAGCTTAATAGCGACGCCGTCGCGACACACCTTGAGACGACTCAGAGAGCAAATTGCTATTTTACAGTGACGACATCAGGATTAAAAGAGTAGGGCGTCACAACTCAGACGACCTAGATTTGGATCCCGACGGCCTCAGAGGTTGAAGCCGACGGCGTCACATGCATAAGGTGTCGCTGTCACAGAGTTGACGTGGCCAAGACGAAAACCTAATGGCGGTGACCAGACGACGTCACAATTAAAGAGTGACGTCGTCGCATATTGTAACTCTATATATAAAATTCGAATTTTCAGTATTTTAGGGAGGTAGTTTTGTGGAGAAAAACCTAAACCGAACATAGGCTGTCTTGAGCAGTATATTAGGGTTCCATACCCTATTTTACAACAAGATAAGTGATTTACTTCATTGATTCAATTATTTCTTCAATTGTTTGTGTGTATGCTTGCATGTTTTCCATGTCCGGCTAATTTACTTGTGTGTTTGCTTAGATCTATGAAACCTAGGTATTGAATATTGATTGGTTGTCTCTTATCTTAATTGTGATTGACCTAGTATCGCGATAGGTCACTCGTTGTATTTTTAATGCTTGAGTAATCTTTGTGAACATTAGTTTATAATCACCTAGAGTTATTGTAGTCTAAACATCCAAAGATAACCTTAGATTTAGTTTATGAATCCTAGAGATTTAGTAGGCAATAACCTTAAGGTAGACTCAAAGAGTTAGGGAAAAACGCATACCCTACGACCTTAGAAGACACAACGCGTTAAGAATAAGGACGTGAAAATTCAACCATCAATAGGAGATAACTAGGGAGTAATAGCATCTAAGTAAACACATTTTTAATCATCATAAGAGCACACAACAATAGACATAGACTACACTCACCTTAGTTTAGATAATTAGATAATTAGATAAGTATTGTAATCGGTAGAAATACCACCCCCAAATCCAATACCCCGAAATTAGTACCTTTCCATTTTCTAAAAAATATAAAAAAAGATAAAAAATAATCTTCCTCAACCCCAACCTTAGCGTAGTAATTTCTCACTAGCATTCCTATTCCCCTAGAGAACGATATCAATTCCCGAGGCTAAACCTAATACTACACTACAACGATTAGGTTCACTGCCTAGGGTGTTGAAAAACTTGCTCGACGAAAAGGAAGTTCTTTTGACCCCGAACGCGCGTTGTACGCGTATCACCTATGTATCAAACATCCAACACACAAATTTAAATAGATTGACATAAGTCGATCTAAATAGTTTAAAACGAAGTTTTAATCGGTAAAACTATTCAACCCCCCTTCTAGTTTTCCACATAACCTATAGACTAGATTGTAATAGAAAGGGTATAGAAGAAGACCCTTGACACAGTCACACAAGTGGATTAGGTTCTTGTGATTCTTCCCTTGAAAAGAATGTGTTTTTCCAAAGATGATAAGAGATAGATTAAGAACACAAGATAGAATTAAGTAATGACAAAGGGTGGGGAATACAAGAGCCAAGGTGGGGTATTTATAGGCCAAAAACCCAAAGTGTGAAAATCTAATTCGAGGCTGGCGCGTTGCCCGACGTGTCGGTGCGCCAGAAATACATATCGATTTTTTTTCCAGGTTTTGGCCTTTAACTACCCGATCTTGCTAAGCTCTCAACTATACTTCACACTTTGTCCTTTCCATTAGTTATCCTTTAGGACAACCAACTCAATTAGCCATTTGATAAAAATCATTTTGTGAAGTGTTTGGGTAAAACCAATATCATAGAGAGAGAAAGAGAGAAGGGATAATTGGATAGCTAAATTGGGTATTCCTCACATGGCATAGATAAGAGGAAAAGAATATGCCATGAAATATTTCTTTGCTTGGAACAGAAGTGTGATAGAGATAGAGGGAACATTTGAATTTGAAATTCAAATTGTGTGTGAGAAGGAAGCTTAGAGGATAAGGTTGGTTAGGTTTAAACCATGGTTAAGCTAGAGGAGTTGGCATGGTTAGAGAAGATAATATGCCAAGAGAATGTGGAATATTTTTCTTGGAGAAGATGGTGAAATGAGAGTACGTTGGCATGGATGTGATGGAGATGTAATGGGGAGCCTAACGGTTGTATTCAAATTAGAGTTGGAAATATGAGAGGAGAAAAGAGTGCGGAAGGTTGTATGTGAGGGAGTGAGTTGTTTGGATGTGAGAGTGATGTGATGGGGAGAATTTGGCTTGGATTCAAATGTGAATTGTGAGGGTGAGAGTTGACAAAGTGTGACAAGGGAAGGAATGTGAGAGGAGTGTGTATAATTTAAATTTGAAATAGAGAATGTGAGAGTGAATGAGAGGATGAGTTGTAATGATAGGATTGTGAAGTGATTGGGAGCCTTTGAGATAAATTCAAATATCAAATGTTAGGATAAGGTTGTGTCTGTGTGGGAGAAGGTTTGTGAGAGGGTGTGTGTGAAATTTGAATTCAAAATGGATGTGTGTGAGAGTAGTAAGTTGGAAAAGAGAATGAATAGGAAAATAGGTGATGTGTTTGAAATTTAGTGGTTAAGAAGGAATGTGGTGCAAAAGAGGTTGGTGTGGAGAATGTTGGAATATTGAGGGACAAAGGTACAATCAAGTACAAGGAATATTAAGAGAATATTAGGGATAAGGTTTGGAGGGATTTTGAAATGGTTAGAAAGTTTATTTGGTGTAGGAGATAATCAAAGGATTGATTAAGGCTTAATCACATTATCATTTAAAAAAGAAAAGATTTGAGAATGATGATTATGAGTTGCGTTTTAGGTATGAAAGTCAAATGTAACCCATAGATTCAAATAACTCAACGTCGAGTATCCACAATATCATAATTCGTGATTTCCTACAACTTGACGTAACCAATAATCATCTTGATGCAAACAAGCTAAGTACTTTGCATCATAGTAAAGCATATCCCATAACGGAAAATTACACAAAGGGACATTTGAATTTGTTTGACCAATAAGGGAGTAAACCCGTTACGTGATTAGAGAAGACTTAAACACGGATTATAGTCATATGAATACTTTCACTTGATGATACGTGAAAGATATGAGTTTTTGAGTTTTATAAAAGCCTTGGCTAGAGGCGTTTAATAAAATACTTGAGTTGGCATTTTGCCCAAAACGGGAGGTTGTGATTTTGTATCCCTCTAAATATAAAACCCGTTTCGAGTGTTCCTAATGAACTACATATCATACTCATAGTTGTATTTAAAGATCCATATTTGTTGGGTAAAGAGAAAGCCGACTCTCAAAACCGTCACAACCAATACAAAAACTTGGAGCGCTGCCTGCGCGTCAGAGCGCCAGCAGCGCACCAGACCCAGCTATTGGGTCGTTTGGTTTTTGGCTAACGTTTTTGATTTATGTGTTGCCAATGTTGCAAAAATCGGTCAACTCGGCCGATTGATCACCGATTAATCGTTAATCGGCCGAGTACCTTGTCGATTTTTGAAAATCGGTCGAAAAATCTGCCTAGGAAAAAGATCGACACTAAGCAGTCAAAAAATGGGCCAAATCGGCCGATTAATCGGCCGAATCGGTAAAAAATCGGCCGAATCGGGCAAATCAGTCATTTAAAAAAAAACTAATAATTTAGGCATTCTACTTAATTTGGGGATCGTATATTTCACTTATAACACACTATGGGCATCATAATCATAATTGGAGCCTTTTATTGAGGTTTGAAAACATAGCAGGCTTGGAATCGGTTAAGATTTTTAGTTTGGTCTCCAGAAATACCAAAAAATTGCAAGAAATGCCAATCCGATTAATCACCGATTAATCCCGACTTGACCGATTACACGCTGCAGGGTGGTCGACCGCCCGACTACCGATTCATGATTTTTGCAACATTGGTGTTGCTAAGGTTTATTTGTCAACATTAACATAAAAAGAGACGTAATCAATGTTGTCCCAACAATATATTTTAGTCAAATAACATTGCTTATTTAAAAATAAAAATAAAAATTAAGCATATATGTTTTCTTTTTATATGTAGGATAGATTTATATGATGTCATTGTCGTCGCCTTTTCAACCTCATCCTTTTGAACCCCTTGAGTAATTCTACAATCTTGACAACAATTACCGATCCACGCAACTTTTAAAGTTCGAAAATCAGTTCCTCCATCCCCCTAACCTTAGTCGTAACCTCCTAACAAAGGATGTTGAACTCCTTTGAAAACTTAGGTGTCGTTTGTTTTTTCAGAGCTTTTACCTCTTCATCTGCAAACCATGTCTGCAGAAGAAGAGGTACATTTAAGCTCTTCATCTGCAATTGTTTTTTGTGCTATTGAAGTACTTCTTTCATTTTTCCTCTTATGTCTGCATTGGTGTAGAGGAAAGAAGTGGAAAAAAGACCTAAATTATGTCTGCATAGGTGAAGAGGAAAGAAGTGATTCTAACCTCTTATGTCTGAAAAAAAAACAAACGGTCTTCAAGCCTAACGTCTGCGCGCCTGCAGACAAAAGAGGAAAAAAGAGCTTCTTTGAAAAAAACAAGCGAAGCCTTAATCTCTTTAGAAACCCCCGTTCAAAATATACAAGCATTTTATCTGTCATCAAATAAAGTTAGCAAGAAACGTAAGTTCCTGGAGATGAGCCATTCCTATAACATTTCTGAAACTAGTTTTTTGTTTTTTTTTTGGGTGAAGAAATGTTATAACTTAATAATATGTATGAGTCCATTAAATAGAAAACTACTTACAAAATTTGAACAGTCGAGAACTAACCAAGAAGTCAAGCATTTCATGGTTGCATATAGGCACTTGGAACGACGGCTGATAGACTTCCCAAGGTTCCATGTAGCCATAAAATATGATAATTACTATGAAAGCAAATGCAAAACATTAAATGAACATGTTATGTGTAAACTATATAAAAGATGGGCTTTTCATATGTATGGGTCCAATGTGCTTTGTTGAACATTATATCATTACTAAAGACAAGTACACACATGAGACAAGTTACCCCCCCCCCACCCCCAAAAAAAAATTTTCCAAATTTTTATTTTTTTATTTTATTTATATTACTACCTCCGTCCCAAATTATAAGTTCAGTTTGACTTTTTGACTCAAACTTTGACCTTAAATATTTTTGTTTGTATTATATAATACTTGATGCAAAATATATAAATGGATTGTATTTTAAATGTATTTTCATTTGGTATAATTTTCATCAATTGTTATATAATACAAACAAAAATATTTAAGGTCAAAGTTCGAGTCAAAAAGTTAAACTGGACTTAAATTTTGAGACGGAGGGAGTAAAAAACAATAAACTTGAAAGTACGGAACAGTAAATATAAAGTTTAATAGGCCAAAAACTTAAAACTAAAACTGATAGGAATATGAAACTGAAACTGATAAAAAACCGTGTTGTACTGTAAAACTGGGGTGAACCAAGGCGGTGGAGGAAAAAAATGTCACATCAGGGGTTTGGAATAACATATATCTTCAAATTATATTTATGGAATAACACAAAATAAAAAACACAAACAATCATATTCATAGTATAAGGATTTTAGACAAGGCACTGAAGTAACAACTCTCCAAAATAAATTTAAACAAATATCATGCTGAAAATAGTTTAAAAACAAATAAACTCTTTATCAAACATACGAAAAATAGTATACAACAAATAACAAACTCAAATTAGCTCTGTCACAACTGAAACAATGGCTGACTGATGTCTCGGGCTTTCATGCAAGGAGAAATATATAACCACTATAAAATCGGCTGTTAGCATTAAATGACTATATTATGAGCCTAAATCTCTATTACCTTATAATGCACTAGTTTCATAGCCCGCCCATGCTTCATATATTTACTTGTTAATAATAAAGACCAGGTATACAATTGTTGAATAAAACTCTTAGAGGGCGTTTGGTTCGCTGTAATTCGTTGTAATTCGTTGTAATTGTAATCTGAATTACATTCCAATCATGTTTGGTTGGCAAGGTGAAAGAAATTGTAATTCAGATTACATTACAGTGACTGTTTGGTTTGCATTGTAATTGTAATTCAGTCATTACAATTACATCAAGCGAGGGAATCTAAATTACATAGAAAGTTGGATATAAAGTTATGAATTACGTCGTAATTCAGAATTTGTTTACTTTAATAATAATAATAAAAATAATAAATAATAATAATAATAATAATAGTAATAATATAATAATAATAATAATAATTAATAATATTAAAATAATTATAATAAAAAATAATAATAATAAAAATAAAAATAATAATAATAATAACAATAAAAAAATATTATAATAATAATAATAAGTAATAAAAAAATAAAAAATATAATAATAATAAAAATAATAATAATAATAATAATAATAATAATAATAATAATAATAATAATAATAATAATATAAATAGTAATAATAATAATAATAATAATAATAATAAATGATAATTAATAATAATAATATTAAAAATAAATAAAAAAATAATAATAAATAATAATAATACATTATTATTATTATTATTATTATTATTTAATAATAATAATAATAATAATAATAATAATAATAATAATAAATAATAAATAATAATAATGATAATAAATATTTTTATTATTTATTATTATTACTATTATTATCATTATTATTATTTATTATTTAATAATAATAATAACAATAATAATTAATATAATAGTAATAATAAATAATAAATAATAGTAATAATTAATATTATTATTATTATTATTTTGTTATTTATTTTTAATAATATTGTTAATTATTAATTATCATTTTTTTTATTATTATTACTATTATTATATTATCATTATTATTTTATTTAATATTATTTTATTATTATAATAATTATTATTATTATATTATTTTTATTATTAATATTATATTTTTATTATCTTATTATTATTATTATTATTATTATTATTATTATTATTATTATTATTATTATTATTTTATTATTATTTTATTATTATTATTATTATTTATTTTTAATATTATTATTATTATTATTTTATTATTATTATTACTAATTATTATTATTATTATTATTATTATTATTATTTGATTACTATTATTATATTATTATTATTATTATTTTATTATTCTTATTATTATTATTATTATTATTATTATTATTATTATTATTATTGTTATTATATTAACTTTTTAAGTTTTATGAAAAAAATTGAATTACATTACGTTGCGAGTCAACCAAACACATTGACAGATTTCATCAATTACAATTACAACACATTACAATTACAACACATTCCAATTCATTAAATTACAATTACATCAAATTACAATTCCTTCCAAAGATTACAATTCATTCAAAAACATTCTGTGAACCAAACGCCCCCTTAAAGGTTTTAATGACAGAGTAATTGGCCAACTTTTTTCCTTCGTAATGTGGTTCATGTGACTATTTTGAGAAAATAAACATTCATAGAACTATGAAAATATTTAAAGTTGTATAAAAAAAATTAGTATAATTCAATATGATGCACTGTAAACATAATCTCTGTAAATGACAAGCGACATATCATTATTGTTATTCAAAGCATCAATTACAAAATTCGAGTACAGTTCACGAATGATGACTACATGACAACTAAAAACTACAAAAAAGGATTTTTAAACGTATGGGTAAGTTCTATATGTACCTTTCTAAGAACTCACATGGATAACAAAAAAACAGCAGCAAGAAAACAATCGTTCAGACATCAGTAACCAAACACCCCTCCAGTCACCAATAACCAAACACCCATTCGGACAACATCAAACAAACACCCCTTTACACAACATCAACCAAACACCCCTTTAGACAGCAACTTCGAAACACCCTTTAGACCCGCATTCAAACACTCCTTTAGTCAGCGACAACCAAAAATATACCGTATATAATTTGTCATATGATATTGCAGCCCCTGTCATTATTTTTAACGTATTAGTGGAGCTATATTATTGGGATAACCTCCCAAAAAAAATAATGGCAAACAGCTAAAAAAAAGTTATGTAACTAAAAATAAGTCAAATGGGTCGAGAAGAAAATGTTTCGGAAGTCTGATGAGCTTGCCTTTAACTGTTCAAGAAGTAGTTGTAGCTTGGATTCTTTATTTTTTTCCAAGTAGCTTGGATTCTTCATTCTTTACCATCGCTTCCAATTTTTAGTTATGGTTTACTTCATTAAGCGTCTTATAAACTCAAAAAGATCTTTTACGATTACTCTACGCAATAAAAAGCAAATGGCTAATGATGACTTTCAGTAAGAAAGTATCTAAAAGTGTCTAATGATGACAAATATTTCATTAAGAAGTATCAAAAGTGTTATTTCAACAAAATGCTTATAAGGAATACCTTACTCATGTAATTTTTGCATCAGGCCATAAGAGTTGTGCCTCTCGTAGTGCAACATAGTAGGGTTATTCACATATTTTCAATGATAACACCATCTTGCCACCGATATACACCTGCAGAAGTAAGATATTAAAGAATAAATTTCTTCCACTAACAAGTTGATTATAGAAAAATGCTCAACTATCAGACTAAAGTGGACTTTATCAGTTCCAGCCATATTTTATTCAAAAGCTATTTATTGAATCTTATTAAAGAAAATAAGAGCATAAATGATTCATAAAGAGAGACCATAAACACATACCATCAAAGTAATCATCAAGGTAATATGGAGTTTTTACATGATGCTCGTATAGTTTGCCATATATGATGTCTACAGCTTCCCATATAAGCACCATGTTTAAATCCAATTTTAGCGCCATTAGCTGATGTTACTAATCCCACCCACTGCTAACGTTTAAGAAATAGTTGAAGGAGCTTCAAGAGTGCCAGCAGGGTACTACAATACAAAAGAGGAAATGTTAATTAACAATGTTCTATCTTCCATTACACATGATAAGCTATGTTACATCTAGCTAGCCAATAAGTAAGGCATGGAAAAAACCTGATAATTATGAAATATAAATGGCTGAGCTGGTGCCACATTGACTAAAGTTATAACTTATGAATAAAGAAACACAATAAGGTCAAACGTATATAATTGTGGAAGTTGACCTTGCTGAGACAGTTCAGGCAATGATGCAGGATGGGCATTTACGTCATTTTGTGCTTGTGGGCCACCTATGAATAAAGAGTTCAGTGCTTGTCCATTTTCGGTTTGCTTGTGTGAATCCATATGAACAAACGTACCTAGAACTTGTCCATTAGACTGAATGTTAGATCCATTAAACGGGTTTCTGGTTACAGTTAGATAGATATCATGAACATTCTGAATAGAGTCATTACCATAAGTAAACTCTTGTTAGTTCAAATGTTCTTGTACTTGATGCTTCACATGAGAAGATCCTATGGGAACCTCTGCTATCATAGCTATGGTAGCACTAACGTATTGATTGCTTAAAGGTTGTGACATAACATGTTTCGTCTGAACATCCATAGCATGCGACTCTAAACCTGCAGAAAAGAGTTGGAGTCAGGACTCAGGACTGTTAAAAAAAAAACAAAAGCAAAAGAGGTTTTGGTACTATAAAAAAACTAATAATATGTGTATATAAAAAAGATGTTATACTCAGATGTTACCTGTACCCTTAGTTGTAGTCGTCCATTGAGGCAAAATGCATTAATTTTTCTTAGAAGCCATATCACTGAAATCCTGGACCATCAAATTTTCTGTATATTTCATTTCACAAGTTAAATAATAACTTCATAGGCCGCCCAAATGGGCGGGCTAGCTTCATTATATTTGTTAGTATTAGTATACTAATATACTTGTGTGAGATAGAATGTACGGAGTAATTAATAATCAAAGGTCAAGATAATTTTTTGCTTGTGAATGAATGAGTACATATTTTAAAACAATAGAAAATAAAATCATTACAAGCTTCAACAACATATTCTGTTATCTATTGATATTAACTGAACGTCTTCCACGTCACTGTCCAATGAAAACAGTTCTTCTAAAGGCTTGAAAGTATCACATTTTTTAATTTGCAGCAAAGTCTACACAAATATATACATTAAGCGACCACATTCTATGGATGTATCCAAAATTACTGAACGGTTTACTACACTTCCACCCTAACTTTTTGATATCAAATATAATCTAAAATAGTTACATCTATTTAAAGTTTCTACCTTCCAACCTTTTACCTCAGCTACGATTGGAGTCTCCTTAACCACACGAGGAGACTCGTCTAATTCAATTTGTGGAAGAGCTAAATCACAGTTGTGATGCTACCCTTATTCGCTTCTACAACTGCAAACAAAATGTAAGTTCTTCCACACGCTTTTCTAGTTTATCTTTTGCCTCTTACTCTCCCTTGCAACCTAAAATTTTAAAAATAGTTGGTAATTTTATCTCTATACATGATTTACTTACCAGGAATCATAAGCATCAAAAGACATCACATTGAATTGATATGTTCGTAACCTTGGGCTGCTACAAAAGACCAATAAAAAACAAAATATACGTGCGGGTTGCTTATTAATATTTTAAAGTACGACAGTTACACTGATGATAATGCTTATTTGCAAGTTTTTTAAATTAACCAAATGCTTCCACAATGGCAAAAATGAAGTACCTTTCTCTATGACATTTCATCGAACATCCTCCATGCGGCATTCAATTATTCAAATCACATACCTCGTGAACCATAAAAAGAGAACCAAAAGTATCAAAATCTATCGTAATCATATTTTGAAAACAACACTGCTTCAAAAATTGTCACTATAGAAGAACACTTAATTCACATTATTAATCTCAACATACCCCAAATGAAAATAAAATTATTACATTTATTCAAAACCAAAGACAACGCTTAATGATCGAATTAAGATGTACCTGAATATCACCGTGTAACTTCCATATTGATGAAACATTCTTGGGCAAGAATGTACCGGGATTTGTAGCTGTTGATGCTTCCTGCGACTTTATAAAATTTCATATTAAGTCAATATTGAGTTCACAAATAAAATTAACAATCACAATCAATAAATGTATACAAAACTAATCCTCAATTGATCATACAAAAAACCTGATCAGCTAACCTAATCTGATTCAATAGGACTTAAAATCTAAATATGAATAACCTTAACATAGGTTATTCGAACTTCATGGCCATCATATTTTTTTGGTTTTTATAATTGAAAACCATGGTAGCCCAAAAACAAAAGCAAATTATACCTCAGAAAGCTTCATGGCCGATAAAAAAGTCGATTTCAAACTTCAATTATATGAATGTGTATGATGGAATTAAAAGTCGATTATATTCAAGAGGTTAATTAAAAATATACTCCAATCAGTGGATGATTGTGCCAGATCTTTTGTGCGTGTTTTTTTGAATCCCATTATTTAAGGTTAAATTTAGGGCTTGGTTTTGGTTTGATGAGCGTGATTTGTTTGTGATTGAGAGAAGATTGAAACAATATCATAAATTTAGGTTATTTGAATTTGAGTCATGGTATAGAATATTAGGAAAGCGTGTGATTTGGGGAGGCAGTTACACAATGTTTATTGCAAGAATGGAAGGTGGTAATGGTTTTGGTTGAGGAGCTTGTGCTTGAGAATCAATACCACTTTGGAAAGAAAAGTTTGTACCACAAAATGTGGATTGCTCCAGTGGTTGATGTGTTGCATGTGGACTAACAGACCGGTGTTCGAACCTGGTTTGTGATATATTTTTTAAACATTTATGCAAGAATTGTGCCTAGTCACCATTTCCACCTCATCATATATGCTCCATGTCATCATTATTGTGCCTAGTCAGCATTAGTGACGTGTCATGCTTAGTCCCATATATATGTATAGATAGAAGATAGATTTGGCACTATTCCATTATTAGCAAGGCTTAAAATTAGATTTTTAAACTTTCTTGTTATGGAAATATTGTCTTTTGATAGTCATCAATAACATTGTAACATCCCATTTAATCTTCATTATAACAACCTTCAATATCAATAATTATTAAAAACGTGTAACCGCTAAAAATCATTACTATCAATAATAATTATTAAAAATATATAACCGCATCCACCATATAAATTCACACAAACCATTTCATATCTCTCACAAAGAAAAATAGTCTCTCAATATACCCTCACTTTCACTCCTTAACTCTTACGGGTACTTTTTTTGCAGAGATTCTTCATATGTTTGTTAGAAAAACATTTAACTAAATAACATTTTCTCGCTGAAAAATATAGGAATAGGATACCCGCCGCCGCATCGCGTGGGTACCCTGCTAGTTATAAAATACGGCTTCACATATGCAAAAGCATTATCAACATTTAAAAAACAAAAATGCAAGAATTGTTATTATTACTGCTAAATTAACATATACTACGTAATTGATTACTATTACATTCTGGCTTCATCCAAGGCGTCATATATCGAAAAATAATTCAAATTAAAATTGGTTCCAACAAAACGTTTACTCTTTAGTATTAACTTCAACGTGACATGCAAATTACTCTATAGTGTTTTTATTAAAGAGCACGTCATATACACCCCTCGTTATCGCGTAGATGGAAGTACCCAAATTACTCATAGAGTTTTGGGTGGAAAGATTGGGATTTGGAAACAGTTTTCGAATTTCGAATGTCGTTGAGACCTCGGTGAAAAGGCTGTTGGGAAAGTGACGAGGTTTGTGTTTTTTCAAGGGGATGTTAATGTTGGAAATATTAGGAAGACTGATTGGTCTTTGCTTGAATTGACTTCTATGAATGGTGATGATGATGAATTTGCTATTTGTAAGTTGACTGATCAGCCTCTAAATGATTCTGATGATGCTGATGATGAAGATGATAGTGATTAGGAATCTTTTTCGTAGTGATATGGTACGTTTGTAGAGTTTGTTGAGTATACTAGCTTGTTGAAACGTTTGGTAGAATCTTCGGGTAGAATATATCTCGGCTATGTTATTGCCTTACGCTGAATGTTTGGCTTAAATGTGAATATTGCGTAAATTGTAATTAATGTTAGAATATATTTGTGTATGATTCGTTTTGTTTTTTTATAAAATTGGTATGCTCATGAAGTAATTGTAGATTTGCAGTCCAATTGAATTCAAATACGTTGATACTGGATCTAGTTGAATAGACGTCCGTTGTGGTCATTTTTTAGATGGCTTTGACAATTTATGGTCATTTGGATGGAGTATTAGCATGACTTTTGTTTGAAAAATGATTCTCTGTTCTTATTATGTGCTATTTGTTTGTATTCATTGTTCGGCATACACCATTGATGATAAAGCTGCCTTTGTAACCAATCATCTTGTTGACATCTGAAAAAAATAGGTGGTTTAATTTTGGAAAATATTTGTTTGTGCCTTTAGTCATGGACTTAACATATGACAGAATATAGTTAAGTTTTGTTTCTTCTTTCATCCAATTGGTATGCTTATGAAGAAATTGCAGTGTAATTGACTTCAAATATGTTGATACTGGATTCTAATTTGATAGACCTGAAAATTCAAATATGTCACAAACTTTGGGATTAATTTGTGGTCATTTCTTAGATGGCTCCCAGTATTTCTAGAAAGATGTTCAGAGTTGGGACATTGATGCATCGATAAAGCTTTGACATTATGCTACCTGTGAGCAGATAATCTCGCCCCATTGCTTCTTTCATGAAGACAAAAAACTTGAAGGACCGAAGTTGCATATTACATACTTAATAACCGAATAGCAGTTATTATAGTTATTACAGTTATTTTCAGAACCAACATGTCTGTTGGAGACACCCTTTAGAAACCTATATATAGATGATACATGTACAGAATTTCGACAGAAAAACATATTGACAAGTTATTCATTATATTGCAATTTCGTTATATTGTTTTACTCATATTGGGACCAACATTTGGCATCAAGAGCCTTGTCCATACACTCGTTACATCGATACAACCATCATCCTAAACACAAAAATCCGAACCAGAAAACAGAAACAAGTTCTGTTGATTAACGAGTACCAAAAAGAAAACCAGAAACTCTTGAACGAAGAAGAAGGAACCAGAAGAAGCGCTGAAACTTTTGTTTCAGGAAGAAGAAGAAAAGACGCAACGTATTCATTGAACCATACGCTGCCTGGATAACTTGATAACGCAAGGAAAGTAGTGCACGACCGTACTTGTGTAAGAAATTGCATTCGACAAGCCACCAAACTGTGGTGACTTGGTATTTTCTGTTGGTTTGATTCTGGACGCAACGAGAACGAGACAAAGGAAACTTTGTTACACTTGTTGGGTTTCAATCATACAACGAAAAAAACAGCCCTTTTGTCGAGACAAAAGTGGAGAAGAAAGACGTACGTGAAGAAAAAAGAGGACGTTGCTTGAGAAGAAAAGAAGGGTACCGAACCAGAAAACAATCATTTGTTTTTGGAAAGACGTTTACAATACAAAGAGGGACAACAACAGGAGCATTTTGATCACTTGCTCGCAAGGATACCGTTGGTATTTCTGTAGGTTTTTGTAGATACGGTGTGGAATAAAGAAGAAAGAAGTATTGTGTGAACGCGGACAAGCAACGAGGGCAACAAGGATATCACTTGTTGACATACTACCATCGAGTAGTAGAACAAAGACAAGCAACTCGCTTGGTCTTTTGGAAGAAATTACCGAGACTAATTTCTGAAACGTTTTGTGTTTATTCGAAACTTGGAGATAAAGAAGCAAGTCGACACAAAATCCGAGACTTGGAGATAAAGGAAGCAAGTCAACAAAAGAAAGGACAACGTGATACAAGGGAAAGAAAAACATAGTTGGTATATTCAAGTACTGACAAGAAGGGAAACGCGAGTGACAAACACAGGTCACACGAAAAATCTTAAACTTTTGGATTTCCTTTCATATTTATAGTATAGATACGTAGTTTATACTATTAGAAATCCATAGTTTCATATTAGGATTCCCGGATAACTATTTCTGTTCCCGTAGTATTAAGTAATACCACTAGTTAGAAATCCCTATACAAAGTAGAAAGTGAAGATCATAAGAACCATCAAAATGCCCGGTGACGACGCAAGTGGCAGTAACACTGCACCAAAACCCGTAAACCCTATGACACAGTATCAATGCCCAAAACTCAAAATCACAAACTACACAGTTTGGACTATACAAATTAAGGTGATACTAGAAGCACAAGGATTATGGGAAACAATAGAACCTAAGGCCGATACACAATTAGATGTTAAGAAGGATAAGGCAACAAACCCTTCTTATATCAAGTGTTAACCGAAGATGTGATCTTACAAGTAGCAAGTTGCAAAACAGCAAAAGAATTATGGGATTCGTTGAAAAAGAGACACGTTGGAGAAGAAAAGGTGCAACAAGCACGATTACAATCATTGATGATTGGATTTCAGACTCTTCAGATGAAGGAGGATGAAACAGTGGATGCATTTACAGCCAAACTGAACGGCTACGCCACGAAGGCAAAAGAATTAGGAAAAGAGTTGGATGAATCACTTTTAGTTCGAAAACTATTAGACTCCACACCAGATAGGTTCATTCAAATAGTAGCATCCATAGAACAGACGAATGATCTCGATGACATTACGTTAGATGAGATCACAGGAAAACTTAAGGCATTCGAGGAGAGAATAAAACTCCGAAAGGGAGGACAAGTAGATGGCCAGGACAACTTATTATTCGCACAAGGCGAACATTCTAGAAATAAGAAACGATTTACAAAATATAGAGGTAAATCAAACTATCCACGTGGAAACTGGCAGAATAAGGGAAATAGAAACAACTCGAATGGAGGAAACTCATCCTATAAGTCAAACAATGGAAAACAAGGATGGGATAAGAGCAAAATCACATGCTATAATTGTGGAAAACTCGGACACTACAAGAAGGATTGTAGAAGTCCACCAACAACTCAGGAACAGTCAAACCTTATCTTAGAAGACGATGAACCATCATTGCTAATGGCTACACACGAAACTGAAGAAATCTTGTTGAATGAAGAAAAAGTACAACCCCGAAAATATGCTACGACAGATGCTAGCATATGGTACTTAGATAACGGTGCAAGCAACCATATGTCAGGCACCAAAGGCCATTTTAAAGATATTGACGAAAACATCACTGGACGTGTTCGTTTTGGAGATGGATCGTATGTAGAGATAAAGGGTAGAGGTTCAATACTATTAGGATGTAGAAACTTACAACAAAAGATGATTTCGGATGTTTACTACATTCCAAACCTCAAGAGCAACATACTTAGTCTAGGACAACTTACTGAAATAGGTTGCAAGATCATCATGGATGGAAATTTACTGACTTTGTATGATAAGAACAAGAAGTTGTTGATGAAGGTAGAACGATCTAAGAATCGACTTTACAGTATTAGATTACATATAGTAGCACCTATATGTCTTTTAGCAAACGTAGATGACCAAGCATGGTTATGGCATGCTAGATTAGGTCACCTGAACTTTGACGCTATAGATAAAATGACAAGGAAAGGTTTAGTGGATGGAATACCAAGAATAAAGCATGCAGGACAAATCTGTGATGCATGTTTATTAGAAAACACATCGAACACCATTTCCAAATCAAGCTAAATTCAGATCAAAGAACCCATTGGACTTAGTATATGGAGATCTTTGTGGTCCCATAAGTCCAACAACACATTCCGGAAAGAAGCTCATCTTCTTATTAGTAGATGACTGCACACGATTTATGTGGGCTTACTTTCTAAACTCGAAAGATCAAGCGTTTAGCACATTCAAGGAATTTAGACACCAGATCGAATCAAAGTTGAAGTTGAAAATCAAGATGCTAAGAACTGATAGAGGAGGTGAATTTACATCACATGAATTCACCAAGTAATGTAAGGAAAATGGAATTGAGAGACAATTGACAGCACCATACTCACCTCAGCAGAATGGTGTAGTAGAGAGGAGAAATAGAACAGTGTTATCAACGACTAGAAGTATGATGAAAGCGATGAAGTTACCCTTAACTTTTTGGGCGGAAGCAGTAAGGCACGCCATTTACATACTCAACAGGGTACCAACGAAAGCCCTGAAAGATAAAACACCATATGAAGCCCTCTACAACAGAAAACCAAACCTAGAATATCTAAGAATATTCGGATGCACAACTTATGCTAAGGTTACGATACCTCACTTGAAGAAGTTAGATGATAGAAGCATTCCAATGATTTACTTAGGAGTTGAAGAAGGATCAAAAGCATGTAGGCTATATGATCCAGTAGGAAAGAAGAAACATGTTAGTAGGGATGTAAAGTTCATGGAAACAAAACCGTGGGATTGGAATAATAATGAAGAGGATACGAATACTGAAGATACGTTTTGGACTACCTTTGTAATAGATGGAGTTGACTATGATAATCCTACACCAGTCAACATAGAAAACACTGACAACACGTATCAAGAACAAGAACCGATACCAGATCCACCCTCACCAATCACACCACCATCATATACTTTCAACCCTAACTCAGATGAAGAAAGAGCTACTATAAGCTCATTAGAGAGCTCAGATCCTAGATTTGATCATAGACCTATACAAGGTTTAAAGGATATTACGGAAATTTACCAAACTGCACGTGAAGTAGAAGCGCCGAGCTTATTCTTTACAGAAGAAGAACCCCGTAATTACAAGGAAGCATCAAAAGATGAGAAGTGGATTGAGGCCATGGAAATTGAATTAGATTCAATCAACAAAAATAACACATGGACCCTTACCACATTGCCTGAAAATCAGAAAGCAATAGGACTCAAATGGGTTTATAAAACCAAAAGAGATGCACAAGGAAGGATCATAAAGTATAAAGCAAGATTAGTAGCAAAAGGTTATGTACAAGAACAGGGAATAGACTTCGATGAAGTATTTGCACCAGTTGCTAGGATAGAGACAGTTCGATTGATATTAGCGCTAGCAGCATATCATGGATGGCAAGTACACCACTTAGATGTAAAATCAGCATTTTTACATGGAGAATTGAAGGAAGAAGTCTATGTTACACAACCTGAAGGTTTCATTCAACAAGGAAACCTAGGAAAAGTCTACAAGCTAACTAAAGCTTTGTATGGCTTAAGACAAGCACCTAGAGCTTGGAACGTGAAGCTTGATCAAACATTAAAGTCATTAGACTTTAAGAAATGTAATCTCGAACAAGCAATCTACACAAAGAGAAGCAAGACTTCTACACTTATCGTCGGAGTATATGTGGATGATCTGATAATCACAGGCACTCCAAAGAAGGAAGTAGATTTGTTCAAATCCCAGATGAAAGATAAATTTGAAATGAGCGACTTAGGATTGCTAGCATATTACCTTGGGATAGAAGTTACACAGACAGGAGGAGAGATTACAATCAAGCAAACTGGATACATTAACAAGATCTTAAAAGAGACAAGCATGACGGACAGTAATGACACGAAGACACCGATGGACCCCGGCACTAAGTTGGTCAAGGCGGAAGATGGAAACCCAGTTGACGCAACTTATTACCGAAGCTTAATTGGAAGTCTCAGATACTTATCGCATACAAGACCGATCTTAGTTACTCACGGACTACTCAGATTATGCAAGACCCAAAGGATCATCACCTGAAGGCAGTGAAACAAGTAATCTGATACATCAAAGGAACGAAAGACCATGGAGTAATATACAAGAAAGACGGAAGCTGCAAGATTATAGGATACAGCGATAGTAGTTATGGAGTTAATACAGATCAAGGAAAAGGCACTACTGGCGTAGTATTTTACTTTGGAGAGTCACCCATTACTTGGTGTACTCAAAAGCAACCGACAGTAGCGCTCTCATCATGTGAATCAGAATTTATGGCGGCTACAGCAGCAGCATGTCAAGCATTATGGCTGAAACGATTACTCAGTGAATTAACTGGATTAGAAGAAAAGAAGATAACGCTTAGAGTTGACAACATATCAGCTATACAACTCGTAAAGAACCCAGTATTTCACGGAAGAAGCAAGCATATAGACATTCGCTATCATTTCATTCGGGAATGCGTAGAGAATGGTCATATCAAAGTAGAACATGTAAGTGGAGAACTTCAAAGAGCAGACATTCTAACTAAAGCATTACCAAGACTCAAGTTCGTGACTATGCGACAAATGCTCGGAGTTCAAGACTTAGGACGAAGCAACGATCAAGATTAAGGAGGAGAATGTGAGCAGATAATCTCGCCCCATTGCTTCTTTCATGAAGACAAAAAACTTGAAGGACCGAAGTTGCATATTACATACTTAATAACCGAATAGCAGTTATTATAGTTATTACAGTTATTTTCAGAACCAACATGTCTGTTGGAGACACCCTTTAGAAACCTATATATAGATGATACATGTACAGAAATTTCGACAGAAAACATATTGACAAGTTATTCATTATATTGCAATTTCGTTATATTGTTTTACTCATATTGGGACCAACACTACCAACTTCTTTTGGAACCTGTATAACGATTATTTTTTATTTATCTTGTTTGTGCTAGAACAAAAGCCAATTGAGGATTGTTGGAATGAACCAGATTGTGTTCCCACATGTATGCATATGTACCTTAAGTCCATGAAATATACACTGTTCCCACTTGTATACATATTAATCTTACTACTATGTAATATGCAGAAAACACGTGGTATGGTTTTTATTTAGTATTTTTGAGGTTCATGCTGTCAAATACAAAGGTTTGAAGATGCTAACTCTACATAGGGCCTTTTTGACATGATATGCTTTTTAACCTTGGACTTGATTGGTTTTAAGCATTTCAATGGTGTCATGGTATATGATCTTATATCTTTGTTTTATCGTTGATGAGAAACCAGGATTCCTAACAAAGTATTATTGACATTTGGAAAAATAGGTGGCTATGATTTAGAAAATGTTTGCTTGACGCCTTGACCCTTTAGTGATGGACTTTACATAAGGAGCATTTGCGATTGAACTAACAGCCCACTTACAAAGTTACAGCTTGCTTATTTATGGCCTCGAAAATCACCATATGTTAGAAAATTTGTTATGCCTAGGTCAAAAAGTGTTGTGCTGTCCTGTTACACGATTACATGATGCTTAAGATATGAAAAGTATTTTAGGCAAATCAAACACCCTTATGTGATGGTGCAAATGAGTAAATTTTAATAATGAAATTGATTTGTATAATATCAAAATTTATTGTACACCGCATTATACATTACCTTAGTACACCAGAATGGAGGCGTTTTGGCTCTGTAAGATTCGATGCGGCAAGGGAAGCCACCAAAGGGTTAAAGAATACGTGGATCTTAGATTGAAGGACAGTTGTTGACTGGGTAGGTATGACTTCAAGCCGGTATATAGGTGACCTTTCTGTATTCTCAAAATAACAAACTTATTGATATGATTTCCAAAGAAGCACCACTATTATCAGCTGAAATAAACAAATATTTGTATGATTTATCACTAGGATATTTTGGGAGTTTTCTAAAAGGTTTGATAGATTGACCGAAATTGGTATTTCATTTATTAGCTTTTTAAGATGGGGTTGTAATGGTATCATGGTCTTACCAGGAAAAGAACGTGATTGGTTGGCAGTTAGCTGTAGATGATATTCCATGTTATCAAGGTCGTGAAAATTTCGGTGGCCCTTTAGATTTGGTATGAGGTGAAAGTATTCTTGACATTGGTGTAAGTCTCAAGAGAGACGACAAAGTTTTTGTCATGATTGTAACTATGGAACTATAGAGAACTACATCCTATAGTACTGCTGATGATGTTATGATTAAGTTCTAATTGTTCTTTAATGAAATAAAATTATGCGATGATTGGGACTGTTGTAAGGATGATGAAATTAGTACTTAAAGTAAAAGGTAAATAACATCGCATTAGGGCTTGAGTTATACCTCTTCCAAGCATAAGGAACCTGAATTGATGAAGAACTTGGTCGTTTACTCGACCGAGTCCTCCCCCTTTGTTTGTGTGTGAGTGTGTGTTTTTAAAAAAAAATTGTGGGGTATTTTTGTGTTTAAGTACGGTATGTTTTTTTTGGTGACCGCGGTCGTCTCATTACACTAATTTGGTCATGAAGAATGTTGTGCCGAGTTGGTGCTAATGTGGCAGTAGTGGTGAACGCGGTCATCCTCGGTCACCATTACTCCCAGCCTTATGGTCAGCACCGATCCAACTCTTCCATATAGGCTTTTTGGGTTAAGAAAAAAAAAGCCAGGGGTGCATTTGGGTTAAAATAAAATAGCATTGCTAAAACCTTTGTTGGTGGGGATTGGTCACATCCACAAATGTCATTACTAAACAAAATAGATGAACCACTATAGTGTAGCTACTAGTTGCTATGAATGCTATGAAAAAACAGGAATTTGGATTGACTTAAATTGGCATTTTATAGGGTAGTGATTGTCACTTGCAGAGGTAACATGTTGGAAGATTTGTCACCAGTTTGTTGCAAAGAAGCATTGACGCCGTCTTACCTTCTCGATGAATATGAGGTGGAAATTTCGACCCAACTGCATTTGAAATGGTCATTTTGGGATGTGTTTTGATCTCTAAGGAGCCAAATCAGAAGAATTTTGTTTCTGTAATTTCTCATGGGTTTTTGAAATGAGAGATTATCCTCAAGATATATGAACGAAGCAAATGAAATTGAAGTACAGTAAAAAAAAATGATGCGTAGCTTTCTTCCTACAAAAAATGAACTAATACATGCAAGATCTGAAAATCATGTCAATTAGTCATCATAATGTTATGCATGCTAGTATTTATTACGAGTAATATATCAGTCTTTGATATCGCTAGGTGCTGCAACACACGGCTTGGTGTTCTTCTTTTGTTGTTCCGAATACTCCCTGTACATTTGAACAAAATAATTATAACTTGCCCTATATGCATGACACCGCTGAGACAATACACCAGTTCGCCGTTCAAATGAATCAACACGCCGTCCCAATGCATTACACCACTGTCTTAATGCATCAGCCTGCAGTTTTAATTCATCAGCTAGCAGTCGCAATGCATCAGCCGGTCCCAATGCATTAACCGGCTGTCCTGATATCTTAGCCCACTCTTCTAAATTCTGAATCTGTGCTGATAGATCTTCCAAGTGTCTCAACATTATATCATGTTGATGCTCTGCATTAGCCCGCTGTTTCATAACATCCGTCAGCTGCTTTGACTCATCTGTGTGCAGATTTATTGCATTAACCCTCCGTGACATTAAATACTTCTTAACATCAGTTAAACCCTCGTTGTTGAATGGAAAGTGTCTAATGGTTGATTCCTGCATGAATAATACTCCGTAGTAGTTATTGAAAACCAACTTATTATCAAAAGAACTTATGTTCAGTTTTTAACAACGGGCCGGGATGATTACCTTTTGATGAGCAGCAACGCAAACGTTAGATGCATAAAGAAGTATAACATCCTTGTTTGTGCTTAAGGTGTTGCATTGAGGGCACTGTTGAGTGTAAATGAAGGTAATTAAGACAAGATTATGGTAAAACTAAATATATTATGGTTAACAAAAGACCTACCTTCCCACTCGAGGAACTTTCAACACGCCATTTCTTTAGACATGAGATTCCATACATATGCCCACAACGAATACAACTATAGCAGTCATCACACAAAATTATAAGTCAAACATGAAAATCGAATAATATGCCTGAAACAATCACGTTCATCTTCTGTATGAAAAAGATGGATGCTTTACAAGAATAATTAATTTGAACTGTCTTTATTAACTTGCACTGTAATTTTTTCTTTTTCTTTTTTTTCATCTTGGGCGTTTTGATAAAAACTTACCGAAACACCTTGAAAGTATTTAATAGATTTTCCAAGGTGCATTAAGGTATTAAGCACTCCTAAAACAAGCTTACCAAAACACCCCCTTAAACTCAATCAACTTTTCACCAGCACCCAAAGCTTGAGCCTTTTTTTGTCTCTCTCTCTCTCTCAAGAAAGTCAAATCCTTACTTATGTTTGTTAATCATTCCTTTTTTGGGAAAGCAAGTGATTTAATCATGTTTAGTAAAAATACTAACAATAATCTCAAGTGACTAATGAAAATCCTATGTATGCACGTTTGAGTCTTTGCGCAATCCTAAAAACAAAAGTTAACAAGAGAGTTTTTGGCTTAGCGGCGAGATAAGGTGTGTGCATCGGGTTCAAGTCTCGCTTAAGACATATATACGGGTTGAAACTATGTATATTTATGTTTTCAAAACCATAATAAAAAGAGTAGTTTGATACCTAATTGGATGGTCTCTTTGACTTGCACTCCAAGCTTGATAACAAACATTACAATCATCAAGTAGACACATATTCTTTGGATTAACGACGTTGTTGTCATCAATCATCACCACCCCATGCATTGTTTTACCATCTGCACCAACCCAACTCGAAACTCTTGGAGACGTAGTCTCCTCTTCTTCTTTGTAATCTCCATCTACATGCTCAGTAACCATAACTTATTACTACGAGTAATTGTTATTGGTAATCGCAAAACAAATATGTTAGGTTGTGGTTATGTTATGAGTATTTATTAGCGTTGTTAAAGAAGGAAAACATATACCATACTTTTTAGATTTTGATTAACCGAAAGTTACCGTATTTATCTCTACTCATATAATGGGATAAACTTCAAGTCTATTGTAATCCTTATTTAATCTTGGCTTATAATACAAAAATCCCTAAGGATGTAAGGATTATACGACATAGTATTTGATACTGGTATAGCATGTTAGTTGGGCTCTTTGTATATTGGGCCAACTTACTCATCTTCTAAGAGGTTAACGGCCCACTAAACTAAAGTAAAGGTGTGTTTATTTGATTAAGATGTTTCGCATCTGAATTTTACTGCCACATCTTACAAGTAAGAGGTGGCTATAACAATAAAAAAGTGTTGTTTGTTTTTTTATAATTGTCTGAATGGTTTTAATTTTTCCTTTTTTAAGTATATGTTAAACTATTGCAAATACAATTAATAAGTAGATAGTGTAAACTTGAAACAAAACATTTTTATCATAGATTTAACACAATTATAAATCATTAAATAAATTATCTTAATACATATCCAAAATTTAACATAATAAAAACTATTACATAAATCGTCTTAAAATAAAACATAAGCTTAACGCAATGAAACAACAATTAAGTAACTTAACCAATACCAAATAATTTAAAACCTAGCTTGCATAATTTGAAGATGAATGGGTTGAAGGGTTTTGAAGATGAATGAGTTAAAGGGGTGTTAATAAGAGGTAGTAAGAACTTTTCACCACCTCTTACCGAGTTAGACATATTAGCTCTTACCATGTCTGACTGGTGATGAAAAAACAAACAAGTAAAACGTCTGACCGCCTCTTACTGGTTAAGAGTAAGAGGGCTAGCAAGATTTAAAAAAAAAAAAAAAAAAGGTTTAAACCTTTTAGGACTATCGTGTAGGGGAGTAGTAGGGTGTAAATGACTCAAGCCAAGTCGAACACTCTCAAACACGAAATCCGACTCGATTAAAAAGCTCGGGTTAGAAACTCGAGCTCGACCGAGGTGGTGTTTGTTTTTTGTTAAGAGGCTCTTAACAGCCTCTTAATCTGAACCGTTCAGACGTGGTCAGACATTTTGGTCGTTCAGACCGTTTGTTTTTTTTTTTCTCGTTCAGACGTGTTCAGAGGCAGTAAGATCTTAATGGTCTAGACTTGAGAGGGGTGTCTGAATGCCTCTTGTTGCCTCTTGCTGACACAAAAAAAGACCAAAAATAAATAAGTACGAGCAAGCAAATGTGCGGTTCAAACATGAGTTTTTTTTTCCCGTTCAGATGCGGTCAGATTCAGACATTTACGCCTCAGATTCAGATTCAGATTCAGAGCCTCTTAAAAAACAAACACCACCCGAGTATAAATTTTCACGCTCGAGCTTGTTGATGTAATCGATACTCTCGAGCTTAGCTCTGCTCGATTATCAATCTTGGAATGTATGTAAACTATATTAATAGAGGTTAAACAATACTCAACTCGATTTATTTATGCTTGACTAGTCTCAACTTACATCGTAAGGGTAAAAATGTAAAACTATATAAGCTCGATAAGGGTCAGAAGCTTTTCGAGCCGAGTATTTTGATATTCGAGCTCGTCTTGAAAGTATACTCGAGTTGAGCTCGACTTGGTTTACATCGAGTTGATTCCAAGTGTTTTGCAAGTTAATCTTGAGTAAATCGCGAGTTGTCCCTGTATGTTACACAAGATTACAATAAACTAATTACACACATACGTATATATGTACCGGTTAAAACTTTAGCAACTTTACCCTTAGTCTCTTACTTCTAATTTAGATGTTTTTCTTTGACAAGCGATGGTAACCAGGATTGACACACAATAAGAAACATATATGTCAAGCTCAGAGCATCAACAATGCATCAAGTTTTTAAGACTTTATGTATTTAATACATAAAACATCTAGTGATCAAAGCTTGGAGTAAAAACTTGAGCTTTACCAAATGTTTGTAGAAAAACTTTTCAAAAACCTTTGATTAGAATGACAAAAACTCTTTAAAAAAACTTCTTAAAATAGTAAAAAGCTTTCTACCCTTGATCCATTTTGGATGATCTCATAACAGCTCAAGCAACAAATCTATACACACATTAATGGGTTGACTTGAACACATCAATTTTTAGTGGGCTGGTCATGCATTTGGGCCGAACTACATAATCCAGACCAGAATGAAAATAACACACACATTTGTATAGTACGTAGTAGAGTTTTCGACCTTTGGGGTGGAGCTAAACACTAGAAAAGCACATACATGTGTCTGACACATGTTAAGCATTTTCAACAACCGAATGACACACACTATAGGTGTGATTTACACATATATTAGCTATGGGGTTGGTGATTTTAAGGGTTCTTGGAGTTGGTTTTTATAGAAGCATTATCAGTTGAACAATACTCATCAACGAACTTTAACTAAAAAGTTATTGGCAATACCTACCACATTTCTTTTCACATCACGATCTGCACGATGATCATCCAGTTAATACTAAACATTTTATGGCGGAAAAACCAAAAAACGAAGCATGCACCAAAACTACTCGATTTAAAGAACTACAAATAACCCAAAGATATCGCTTTGCATATCAGTCTTCTGGACACTAAACGTTTTTTGGTGGAGAACCCAACTTCACTTTAGTTTAAATACAACCCACAACATCAAATAACACACATTTTGACTTTTTAGACAAAAACTAATTAACTTTAGTGGCTTCCATACCAAAATCAGTAACCAAATTAAAGCTTACATCAGCCAACACAAACTAAAACACCTAAACAACAATTCACTGACAAAACCAACATTAATTGCACTACTAACATCAATAAGTTTGACTCGATAAGTCAAACTTTAAATATTTATAACTAGTATTATATGATCTAGTATATGAGATAGTTAAAAAATGGGAGATGATTTGTACATATTTAGATTTGATTTGCACACTCAAATGTACAACTCTATAAAGCATAATTTATAAACTGTACAACTGTTCAATGCACATGATGGAGTGTGCCAATCAAAAAATAGAGTGTACAAATCATTTCCTTAAAAAAATCCCATAAATAACAAGAAAATAATATAAATAGTTAGCAAAGTAGTAAAATACAAGCACGAAAATGATAATTAGTCACAATAACCTTGATGCATTATTATAGTAGTGATAAATATATTAGCTTTTATGACAGGTAGGTGTTGCAGTACATGGTACGGTGTTCTTCTTCTTTAGTTGATGCTCTTTACACATATCAAGGAAAAAATTCAACCTCGGAATATATTATCAATTCGCTCGTTCAATGCTACAACTAGCTGATCCAATGCATGAGCACGCTGTTCCAATGCCTCAGCACACGAACAAAATGCATCAGCCTGGCGTGCCAAAGAATTAGCCTGCGATTGCAATGCAGCAGGCTCTCAGAGTTATTCCAGATTATCTAGATGCTTACGCTTGATGGAATGCCCTTAGCAGTTCTGGCTCTTATATATCTGTAGTTGGGATTTGTCATTTCTTCGTGGTCGTAGCAATCACTTCAAGCAGTGGAAACAACAAAAGATGCGCTCCAAGTCCTTGGGCTGTTGAACAGAATCCAACCACACCGGAATGGATAGTACAAAGTCCTCCAGCTTTTCATACTTTTGGAGGTTGTACCAATTCATCAAATTGTACTCTCACATCATTCCACTGGCGGATAAATTCAATCTGCTGATTGACTGCATTAAGAATCTGCTGTGAAACATGAGACAGTCTACGACATCATGGCACAGACTCTCAGTATCACGCCACCGCAACCGTTCATTACACATAAAATCTTTAAAACCCTAGTGTCTAGTAGATGATGCCTGCATAAATAATAATAGTTGTTGAGAAACAACTTATTATGTTTTAAACCATTTTTTTATTAAAATTGATTGAACGGAAAATAGTATCTTGGATATTTTTGCCTTATTAGAATCAAGAGCTTTTGATTCTGATGCCATACAACATTTAAGAGTTGTGACCATACAACAACATCGAACAATAAATAAATATGAATTGTAAAAATCTAATTATATTTTGTTTACCTTACTAGAATCAAAAGCTTTTGATTCTGATGCCAGACAACCACCAACTTTTTATCTTTCTTCTTCATTGATTGATATGTTTGAACAATAAAGTGTAATCTAGCTAATTAAGATTACAAAATTTGAAGAATAAGTTTAAAAAAAAAGTAAAGTAAAGTAACTCTCAATGCCGTCTTCCACGGGTTATGGGTACCCAATACCGTTTCCGGTGTTTACCCCTATCTATGGTAGAGAGGCTGCTTCCAGTTCTACCAAAGGTAGAAAGGACCTCCGGCCTTTTGTAGGGAGTGAGGATCAAACCCCTGACCTCTCGGTTGAAAGGCAAAGGGTTTTCCAACTGATCCAACTCTACTTGTTAAAATTTGAAGAATAAGTTAAAGATACAAAAAAACTTCACCTATTTGCTGGCTGTTGTTTTGAACATACGCTACAAAAAATTTTGTCTATCAAGTGACACATAAAAAAAGTGTCACCAAAATTTAAAAAAGTGTCACTAAAAGTAAAAAGGAGTCACCAAAAATATAAAAAAGTGTATTTATAATGAAACAAGAAGTGCGAGTACAAAGTTTTTGCCCTTGTGACGCATTTTATTTATAAATAATGTCATTAAATCTCAAAATATTAGGCTTTGCTCACACTTTTAAAATGTTGTTTAAAAGCTAGAATTAATAACACTTTTTATTTCATTAGAACTTCTGTCACTAAAATTCTATTTTCTTGTAGTGATGGCTCGATTCATGAGCATGAGAAACCTAAAAAAACGAAAATCACCATCACAAACCATATTCATCTTTTTCTTTTTCAAACACCCTTTTTTTTTAAGGAGCATAAAAGAAATATGCCCTAATTTTCTTTTCAATGTCATTGTTTTTCTTTTTTCAATTTTAGCGACCAAACTATGTTGCCTTTAAAAAAAAAAAAAAAAAAAGTCGATAGAGTAGTAAAAAAATCATTTTGTAGGGTTCTGACCGATCAAGAGATGTATAGATAATTGGGCTAGGCCCACGCAGGGCCGGCCCTGGGGGTGGGCGGTCACCCGCATCACACGAATAGGGGGCATCAATTTTTGGGTGTTATGAATCGTGATTATGTGATGAATATGGTGTTGTAATGATAAAATCGAATGTTAAACACTTGAGTCGGCTTTAAACTTTTAATAAGCTGTTTCAATGGACAAATATGTATGGTTTCCGGAAAAAGGAATGGTCGCCGGAGGAGGTAAAGGAATGGTCACCAGAGAGGAAGATGAAGACTAAAAGTATTATAACTTTCATTTTGATACACTCGTACTTTTTTGTTTGACTTGGTCACGTGATTAGTACATAGGGAATATAAATTTTATTTAATTATGTCATTTACTTTTAACTTATTTTAATTAACTATAAGGCTGAACACAGTGGCAACCTAGTTCATCTGTGCCACATCAGCTTTCTCTCTCCGACGATCTGACGACGACCTAGTTGCCACAGTGGTGACCTGACAATTTTTTTTTAATCAAATATTTTTAAAAACAAAATTAAACTTCATTAATAAAAATACTTAACATTACAACAATAATTAAAAACGTAAACTAATAAAACGTAGACGTTACAATACTTATTAAAAACTGAAAACATCACAAAAACTCTTCATCGTCAGTTACGTCTTCGTCACTTTCGTCTTCGCTTTCAATCTCTTGATTTCCTGCATTTCCACGGTTTCTCCAAATGTGTTTGACCAAATCAGATTTTACGTTTAGATGAGTTGATCGATCCGTTAACTCCTGAGTAACTACTAAGGATTCTGCATGGGATTTTACCGGATCATGATCACGGTGGCCCTCTTGTGGAAACCATGTAGGACAAATCGCCCGCTGCTTGTGTTTGATGATCATATTATGTAATATGATGCATGTATACACAATATTTTCGAGATCCTGTTTATGCAGCCCTCGAGCCGGAACTTTAAGCATTTTCCACTTCTTCTTCAACACACCGAAAGCTCGTTCCACATCTTTCCTTGCTGCTTCGTGCTTCCTCTTGTACAGTATTCTTTTTTCATCACCAGTAGGAGGATTTGAAATGGACTTAATAAGAACAGACCATTCCGGATATATCCCGTCAGTAAGATAATATCCCCTTTTGTAAGCAACATCGTTAGCCTCGAATTCAAGTTCCGATGCTCTCCCAGATTTGATATCATTGAAAACAGGGGAACGATATAAAACGTTTATATCGTTATTCATCCCGGAGACACCAAAGAACGCATGCCAAATCCATAAATCTTGGGAGGCGACCGCTTCCAATAAAATGAATGGATGTGGCCCGTGATCACCCCTAGCATATTGACCTCTCAAACTATTTGGGCAATTCTCCCAAGTCCAACCTGTACAATCAATGCTTCCCATCATCTCAGGAAACCCATGCTTATGCTCGTGATGAGCATATAATCTTTCAAGGTCAGAATACGTGGGCTTTCGAAAAATAATCAGCACCATATAACTCCATGATAACCGTGCAAAAGTTACGGAGAAAATCGCGTGCTGTTGTTGCACCCACTTGCAGATACTCGTCAAGAGAATCAGGAACGGTCGCGTATCCCAATTGACGAATTGCCGCAGTACACTTGACCAATGGGGAAATACCAAGTAGGCCTCTACAATCAGGAGTATGTTGAAAATAAGGAGAATAATTGGTTACCTCTTGCACAATTTGAGTGAATAAGTCTCGGGGCATCCGGAACCGCCGACGGAATGTTTTTTCGTCATACAACGGTTCTTCGGAGAAGTAAGCGGCAACTAAACGATTATGAGCACCTTCACGATCCCTAGCCGTGTAGTTTCGTTGAGCCTTTGGCAGTGACGCTTGGTAAGTGTCCCAAGCATACTGCGTAAACTCCATAAACTCCGTAAACTCGCTCATAACTTCTTCCTCGTCGGAAGACAAAGAATTAAAAAATATCTCGTAAGACATAATTATCAAAATGTGTTTGAAAGTGTTTATGAGAAGTTGTTTGAAATTGTGTGTTTAAAAATGTGTTTGAGGTTGGTATTTATAAAGTTGTAAAAGTGGTAAAGTTTTTTAAAAAATTTTTTACACACGGTATGATTTTTTTTTGGATTTTTGTGGCTTTACACTCGGTTGTCTCCTCAACTTAGTTCAAGGATTCTCTCCCCTCAACCTAGCTCGACCGGCCACCCCACAATGGGGCAACCGGCCTCGACCGACGATGACAACCGGCCTCAACCGTTGCCATTGTATCCAGCCTAAATGATAGTACATGCTATACAGATGCCCAAAGAAGTATGACATGCTACTCATTTTTAAGTTTTTTAAGTTGTAAGGATAAGTTATTCGTGCTTTTCATATAATATAGATAAATTTACATACTTATCTAATCTTTGTTTGCAAAGTAATTATCTTTAATTTACTAGTGTTAAAGGTACGCCATTCCATATAAATGTATTTTAATCAAATGTAACGAAATTATGACATTCTTCAAGTTTTATCGAGTCTATATGTCTGGTTTTAACAGTTTATCGAGTATATATACGCGTATTTTTCTACAACATTTTGTGAGGGCATTTTTCGATCATCTTGCCTAGGGCATCAAAATCCTCATGATCGGCCCTGGGCCCACGGAGCCGGAATCTATATAAAGTTATCTAATGTCTTGTAAAAACCCTTGCATTATCTCAATTCCATTGCTAATTCCTCCATTGTTCTACTTACCGGTAAGTTATTTATGGTTAATCGTCGTTTATATATGTGTACTTTCAGGCCTGCATATTTAAAATTTATTAATGTGTTTAGTGATGTGATTTCCTAATACTTTTCTGTAACTTTACTTTTCTAGACTTATATAGGGAACCAACACAGACAACAAAACTGAAACGAGTTAATTTTTGTTCAAACTCTTTTTTACTTGGTTTTCGTTTAATTACTCTTTTCATTAAACGCAGGGTTACATAATGTCAGATTATATATGCAAAGAGTTGATTATTAAAATCTTCACAAATCTTCCAGTTAAATCCCTCCTACGTTTTCGAGCAGTCACCAAATCAATATGTTCTTTTATTGGCAGCCCCGATTTTATCCGCAAGCACACTTTTCTATTCTTGCAAAAAGAAAAAGCACTGATCATTGTTGACGACAATAAACTTAAAGACCACTATACAATACATTCGGACCGATCGACTGCCATTGTGTCCCAAAGGCGGGGATATTGATGTTGTAACAGTCAAGTTTCCTAAGAGTTATATAGAAAAGATTGTTGGTTCATGTAATGGAGTTTTTTGTGTATTCGATGACACGAATCATACTATTAAGTTATGGAACCCATTAATTAGGCGTGAACTAACAATTCGTGATATTCCTTCTTCGAGATGCAAATGCTCTGATGTTATGATGGGGTTTGGTTTTGACCTAGTCACCTACGATTACAAGATTTTGAGGATTTCCTACTCATATGTTGAGAAAGAAAAATGTTCATTTATTCACACCATGAAGACAGGCATTTGGTGTAAGATTGATTCCCCTGCCACTCCGTTTCAGAATGTGGCGTCACAAGCGTGTTGCGTGAATGGAACATTGCATTGGGTGTTAGTACATTGTTCAAACGAACCAGGTGACGAGCGTTTAGTGGTCGACATAATGACATTTGATTTGGGCACTAACAAATTTGGTTTGATTGCGTTGCCAAAAACTTTTTATAGGGATGCTATTTATAAGGACACTACATTTCAACTAACAACTATCAACAGTTCTCTAGCAATGATGTATCAGATAAGAAGTGGGTTATGTGAGATTTGGATGAGAAGAGATGGCACTGCTTCTTGGTTGACTTTGACAATAAATATATATGGTGATAAAAAATTTTGGGGACTTAACACCAATAATGGTGAGTTCTTGCTCCTCCAAACCCCTGAAGGTTATAGAATTTATAATCTTGAGACAGGTTCTTTTCAATCGGAATTCAAAGAACCTTTAAATCTCAAGGACGGTGATGCAGGTTTTACTGACCAGGTTTTAATATTTATAAAGTCTCGTTATACCTATGGTCTACCCTAATGCACTAACGGGTAGTGTACCCGGTCGTGTGTAGTGTAGTATTTGGTAAAACCGAGGTCATCCCAAGAGCTATGTGTGTTGGATTATTACTAAGTCTAGGTGTCACAATATTTAATAATGGTTTTGATAAGGAATTAATTATTAAACTACTAAAGCAGATAAAAGCAAATAAAGGTAAATGATAAATCAATAGAGGATAGTGGTGTTAACCTAGTTATTCCTCCTAGCTAGTAATGTCTACATCTACTTACTTTCAATTACTTCAGGTGGGGTCAAAGTCGAGAGGACATCATTTGATCAATTCGCCCTAACCTATCAGCAAAGATGCCAACACAGGAGAAGTCAGGTGTCCCCTCATAAGTCCTGTTGTTCCTGGTCCCCTAAGCCAAGTCATTAAGTACCGCTACATGCTAGATTTATAATAGTGAGTGCCCGGACGTTAGCAACTTAAACACTCACCCCCTAATTCTTAAGTTCATCCAAACGGTAGGTGATATGTTGGTCAAATCGCACAAGTAGAAAGGGTCGTCAGTTGGTCATATCTTACCCTTCCCATCTCAGTCCGCTCACCTAGGGTCAGTTGGTCATATCTCCTAGGCAATTGGCCTCTACCGCCATTCAAAACTACCGAAACAAGGTTAGCTACCAATAAACTAAGCATGCATACACTTAGAAATAATTATACGGAAGTAATGTAAACGTAAACAAAACAATTAAGGAATCATAACTAGGCCAACACCAAGAGGTGCTTAGTCGCTCATATTAACCATACAAATCAATTCAATATTCAAAGGTACGAAATACATGAATCGAAAGTAAAGAAAAAATAAAATGCTAATGCTTATCGTAGGGGAGTGATTTCTCCCTTGGAGACAGCTCCGTATGCTCCTCTAGACCTGCCTTTAGCTTTTTCCCACGTTCTCTGGTTGTTGTGTGTGGAATGGGATGATTAGAAATGCTGGAATTCATGGGGTATTTATAGGCTAGATCTGGGTTACGGCGTAACTAATATAAGAGTTACGCCGTAACCATCAATTCCTTCGTATTTTGCACTAGATCTGCTAGTTACGGCGTAACCTTATTAGTGGTTACGCTGTAGCCTTCAATATACTTGGTTACGCCGTAGTTGATGAAATAGTTACGGCGTAATTATCAACGGCGTGGAACCTCATTTGACCTAATATAGTTACGTCCTAGCCTTTGGGGAGAGTTACGCCGTAACCTTCTCATGAGTTGGTTTTCTGAGTCACGCTTTAGTTACGGCGTAATGTGAGAGATGAGTTACGCCGTAACTTCTTCAAAGTCAGCATACTATGATAAATCTTTTGATATTTCTCTAGTTCCACGTCTCTTTAGCTCCAATGCTCGTAATTTACCTGAAAGTGGAAAATAATGGAAAACAAGTGTAAATCCATATAAATGATATAAATTACAAGCATTATCGGGGGAAATTGACACTTAATATTCAGGACTATTTGATGTTATCAAATATCCCCCACTTGAACTCTACTTGCCCTCAAGTAGACCTTATTAGAAAGATTCCTAAAAAGATATCTCCCAAAACCTGGAAAATATAAGTTTACAAATCCCTTATGCTAGAATAAAACAAAGCCGAACACCTCACGAAATGGGAACGAAACACTCAAATCTCTCAACTATTCTAAGTGTCAATTTCGGGGTGATCACTAAATCGCACAGTCATAGCATGTATTCTATCATAAGCTTGGCGGTTACACAAATCTCCACCACTAGAGTTAAGGGCTAAACAATTCTCGAATGCAATATGGGTAGACACGACAAAGGTTAAGGGGTGACTCGTCATTACTAATATGTCACGGCGAAGTAGACAAAATCAATGATACATGACCAAATCTATGGCCAAGACACCAAAGATTGCTCGCTGCATCACCTAGACACGCTTCATGACTAAAGGGTAGGATAAGACATGGGATATATAAATGGTGTAAAATAAAAAACAGGCAGTTAGTCTAAATCTATAACCAAGTCATCACCACTTACCGTCCGCCCAAAGTTCAAGCTTCGAAGTCAAGAAACCGGATCATGAAATACTAGGTAGATGTGTCATTAGAGGACGTCGTGATGTGCACACTACCTTTTCTCCAACTGTTGGCATAATTATCAACTCCAATCTTCAAATGTGACCGAGGTGGCCTCCTCGATACTAAATCTATAAATAACAACTATTTTCTTTTTCGAATCATTTTTTTTCAACATAACAATCATAACTAAACATAATATCCCCCCACTTGAGATGAACAATGGGAATTTGGGGGGTCTTCAATGATCTTCAGGAATATGTTGTCGATGAAAGTGTGATTTCCGAACCTTTCCTCTTGAACCTTGAACTTAGGCAAATGATGACTTCCCAATCACAAATAAAGACTACAGGGTAGGCTAAGGTGTATAGGTGTATCGAAACAATATATTGGGTTAACAAAATGAAAGGAATGGCTCAGATGGGTGTATCTAGGGGTATCTTGCACTAAAGGTGAGTGCAACAAAAGGGTTTCACATGGGGGTCGAGAAGTCTAGGTGACTAATCGATAGACACACAATGGTAGGCTATTTGGGTGATAATCCTATAATATTGCCTTCTAAAACTGAAAAGTCCAAATACATCGAGCTAACTCAACATACCTCGTCTATGGTCTCGAAATGATGCAAAGGCCAAGTTCTAAAGTTTACAAGCTACCGGCACACTCATAATTTGGTGGATTTGGGGTAAAATATTGGAAACGGATAAGGCTAATCTCACCATATAGTATCAAGGGTTGTATGTGCTCGGCTAATGTCTAATCTAGTTAGGTTAAGAAAAACATGTCAAAATTTTAAAAAATGCATAATTTTTCAAAATAAACTAGAAAACGAGGGAAAAATAATGTTCAAGAGATATTTCTAATCCCGTCCCCCCACTTGAATTGTACAAAGTCCCTTTTGTACTAAGCATTAAATAAAGGTGAAGAGAAAAGTAGAATTAGAGCAAGAACTTCCCTGAAATTTGCTCCATAAAGAAAGAAGGCCCACGAAAAGGAGACGTGCCTTCGTATAAGCATTATGAACAAACTTCAATCCCTGAAATCACACTACCGAAAAATCATAATTCTAAAAAGAAAAAATGAAAAATAAAAAATGAAAAACAAACCTAACTCACTTTCGTAGGAATCACAGTTGCATTTAGCATATGCAACAAGCCTTTTAAACCACTTGGTGTCCCAAGTGGACGAGTGAAGTCTCGTGAGGGTTTACAGGGAACACACCCACAAAGTTCATTTAAAATACTAATACAAGGTTATTGTGTTTTAAAATGAAAAAATTAAAGCAGAGGAAGGTTACGTCGTAACTCTTCGAGGGAGTTACGCCGTAACTAGCAAAACCTGACATAAGCTGCAAAGCGAGTGGTTACAGCGTAACCACAGAGATGGTATTACGCCGTAATTAGTAATGCGCCAGGAATTCTGCTGCAAAAAGTTGGTTACGGCGTAATCACATAGATGAGTTACGTCGTAACTCTGGTCAGATCAGCAAACTGTAGCATCAATTACTTCCTCGTTTCCTGCAAAAATGGTTAGAAAGCACAAAACCTTACAGAAATGGAAACAAAACAAAAGAAAGGGATAATTTGGGTTGTCTCCCGAAAGAGCACTTTTCTTTATTTATGAGTCTTTAAGTTAGACTCAGAGCCGCGGGGCTCTATGGGGGTCTTTGGACTTGTCCAACCTCTTCAATGTCTTTCATCAAGTTATGCCTCATCCAGGCGACATTCGTGGCAGTTCGGAGGTATTCATTAGTTTTGATTTTCGGGATTTTGCAAAATTTTTCCTCCGGTCCCAAGTGGTAGCGAGTGAACTCGTATTTTTCGACAATAATTGGTGGCGGTCTCTTGTAGGGAATCCCAAGGAGTTTGCACCTCCTTTGCTCATAAGCTTCGTCGTCGGGGTCAGTAAATTCCTCATTACCTTGCAACTCGAGGTAATCTAAAATCCCCTCAATGTCATCGTCATCAGAGTTGGTACCTTTAAACCATTCCTCATCGAGCAGATCCTCCACAAGCACACGCTTGCATTCTTCCCTTTCATTTCTTACCAACTTCTTGCCATCTTCAACCGTTATTTCACTCGTGTTTTTAAGATTTTCGTTGTCTGAATTTTCTCTACCCATGTACTCCTTCCAAATCTTCTCTTTGGTTAACGTATCAACCTGTCCATACTTAATCTTCACCCAACTATCGAATCCCAGGTTGTCCAACCAAGGAAAACTTGTTCTTTCCTCATCGTTGGTTGAGGTCCAAAAGAATTTGTCTTCACCCATTCTCCTTAAGCTGCTCCCCCCGTTACATATATCGCCATACGGGTTGCATGATGCCCAGAAAACTTCCCCAGGAGATTTTATTTTTTCGCACCAGTGACTACGTAATTCCTTGTTTTCAGTTTTGCTTAAATGATCATCCATGCAGTAGATGTCGTTATTAGCCACTTCCTTTTTCTGATTATGCTCCTCGTAGTTAATCTTGAGTTTTTTAAGAAGATTCGGGTTAATCTTAGCATTCCCGAATTGTATTGCGTACCAATCATCAAATGTCAAATCACTGAACTTGATATTGTATCTCTCAAGCTCGTGAGGGCACGTCCACTCTTCATCTTTTTCATTATCCCCGCCGTTGCAATGCTCGCGGAAGGGATCGCACGTAGGCCATGCTCGTGAGGCTTCATCACCAGTTATGATTATTGGAGTGCACCAATGAGTGATAGGCGCCTCCTCTTCTTCCTCGAAGAAGAGCTTTTCTAATCTTTCTTCATCAGTATATGCAGCCCATATAAATTTGTTATTCTTGATCCTATCCTTATCGGCTCCCCCGTCGTAACTTTTGTTTCTAGGGTCGCATGAAGCCCATAGATCCTACGAGTCCCCTTTAGTTACGGGTATCGCCTTGCACCAGTGATATTTCTTCTTAGATGGGGACAGAGGGCATAGATTAATGTCGTGGGACCATCCGTTAATTACCTGTGTTCCTGATTCGTCAACTTCGAGAAAGTTGTCTGCCCAAGTATCCCAGTTACGCCGTAACTATGATGTATGGTTACGGCATAACTCGCTTGAGTCATCCTTATCAATATCAGTCATAACCCCTTGATCGTTGTCAAAGATGTAGTTACGTCGTAACTCATTAGACAGGTTACGGCGTAACTCAGATCTGTCGACGAAATTTTCTTCAGTGCGAGAATTCCCCTGTATCTTTGAGTCATTATCAGCAAAAATCACTTTACATTCCATAGCTGGTTTTGATCCTTCTGGTCTATTGTTATTCATTCTTACTTTCTCACTGAGCTTCTCCACCATAGATTCAAGGTTTTTTAGGGTTGTGTCGTGATTAGAAAGGCTTCTGTCAGTGTTTTCCTGGAATTCCTTTAACCAATCATCTTGCTCCTTTTTTCTTTGGGCTGAACTTTCCAGGAATTTGTTTATTTGTTTCTTCAAGACTGGGCTTTCTTTCTCCATAAGGCCCACGGTTGTAATTTCCACGATACCCTTTACTGTTTTGATTATCTTCGTAAAACGGTCGATTTTCTCCATACTTGGCTTCTTCAATTATATTTTCTCTGTCGACATGAGGACAATTCTTCGTGAGGTGTCCTCCTCCACAGCTTTCACAACCCACTTGGATGGCATGAACGGTTTCTCTGACCTTCAGCATATCTCGACTAAGATTTTCAATTTTACTAGCGATTGCTGCAATTCCGTCAAAATTTCCGCCTTGGTTTCTTTTACTCCCCCCGTCGTGCCATTTTTGAGAATGATTAGCCATTTTTTGAATGGCTTCAATTGCAAGAGTAGGAGTCATGTTCGGGATAGGTCCTTGATAGTCCAGCATCTGCCTTGTAGTTACGTTGATTCCTTTATAAAAGATGTTGACCTTTTGCTGGTTGTTCAGATCATGTGTAGGACACTTGTAAAGGAGATAGTTGCATCTATCCCAAGCTTGATACAATGTTTCATCGCCTACTTGTTTAAAATTATGGATCTCCAAAAGCTGGTTAGAAATCTTCGATGGCGGACTATATCTCTGAATAAAGTGCTTCTTAAGTAGAGCCCAAGTATTAATTGCCACGGTGGGCAATCTTTCGATCCATCTTCTGGCAGCTCCAGTAAGAGTCATTGGGAATACCCTTAGCATAACAACATCATGAGACACGCCCGGAATGTTGAAAAGGCGTGCGATGTATAGGACATTTTCAACGTGTTCATATGCATCTCCGTCCCTGTTTCCTGAAAAAGGGTTAGCACGAAGCTCCCTCATAAATTGGTATTTGATTTCAAAACGGACATCCGCTCCAATTGCCGGTCTTACGAGACCCGACCCTTGTTCTGCTCTCGTCAACGTCAAATATTCCTCAAGAGTGAGGTCATCGATGTTAACAACTTCCATGGTACCTGAAAACTTGAATAATGATCGTGAGAATAATAGAAAAGTTTAAAACAAAACGAAAATAAAAGACTTAATATCAATCCTAATATAACTCCCCGGAAACGGCGCCAAAAACTTGATGCAGGTTTTACTGACCAGGTTTTAATATTTATAAAGTCTCGTTATACCTATGGTCTACCCTAATGCACTAACGGGCAGTGTACCCGGTCGTTTGTAGTGTAGTATTCGGTAAAACCGAGGTCATCCCAAGAGCTATATGTGTTGGATTATTACTAAGTTTAGGTGTCACAATATTTAATAATGGTTTTGATAAGGAATTAATTATTAAACTACTAAAGCAGATAAAAGCAAATAAAGGTAAAGGATAAATCAATAGAGGATAGTGGTGCTAACCTAGTTATTCCTCCTAGCTAGTAATGTCTACATCTACTTACTTCCAATTACTTCAGGTGGGGTCAAAGTCGAAAGGACAACATTTGGACAATTCGCCCTAACCTATCAGCAAAGATGCCACCACAGGAGAAGTCAGGTGTCCCCTCATAAGTCTTGTTGTTCCTGGTCCCCTAAGCCAAGTCATTAAGTACCGCTACATGCTAGATTTATAATAGTGAGTGCCCGGGCGTTAGCAACTTAAACACTCACCCCCTAATTCTTAAGTTCATCCAAACGGTAGGTGATCAGTTGGTCAAATCACACAAGTAGAAAGGTTCGTTAGTTGGTCATATCTTACCCTTCCCGTCTCAGTCCGCTCACCTAGGGTCAGTTGGTCATATCTCCTAGGCAATTGGCCTCTATCGTCATTCAAAACTACCGAAACAATGGTAGCTACCAATAAACTAAGCATGCATACACTTAGAAATAATTATACAGAAGTAATGTAAATGCAAACAAAACAATTAAGGAATCATAACTAGGCCAACACCAAGAGGTGCTTAGCCGCTCATATTAACCATACAAATCAATTCAATATTCAAAGGTACGAAATACATGAATCGAAAGTAAAGAAAATATAAAATGCTAATGCTTATCGTAGGGGAGTGATTTCTCCCTTGGAGACAGCTCCGTATGCTCTTCTAGACCTGCCTTTAGCTTTTTCCCACATTCTCTGGTTGTTGTGTATGGAATGGGATGATTAGAAATGCTGGAATTCATGGGGTATTTATAGGCAAGATCTAGGTTACGGCGTAACTAATATAAGAGTTACAATGTAACCATCAATTCCTTCGTATTTTGCACTAGATCTGCTAGTTACGGCGTAACCTTATTAGTGGTTACGCCATAGTATTCAATATACTTGGTTACGCCGTAGTTGATGAAATAGTTACGGCGTAGTTATCAGCGGCGTTAAACCTCATTTGCCCTAATATAGTTACGTCGTAGCCTTTGGGGAGAGTTACGCCGTAACCTTCTCATGAGTTGGTTTTCTGAGTCACGCTTTAGTTACGGCGTAATGTGAGAGATGAGTTACGCCATAACTTCTTCAAAGTCAGCATACTATGATAAATCTTTTGATATTTCTCTAGTTCCACGTCTCTTTAACTCCAATGCTCGTAATTTATCTGAAAGTGGAAAATAATGGAAAACAAGCGTAAATCCATATAAATGATATAAATTACAAGCATTATCGGGGGAAATTGACACTTAATATTTAGGACTATTTGATGTTATCAGACGGTGTTTCTCAGTTGGAGATATCAAGCCTTGAATTGTTAAACTCGGTAACTGCTTACAAGGGAACACATCCATCTTTTCTTCAAGATAGTCCCTTTGGCTACCGATATTAATTAGTGGCTCACTTTGGCTACCGTTGGAAAAAAATACACTCTTTTTCAGTTTCAGTAATTTTTGTTTCTTTTGTGATCGCTAATATCTTTGATTTAATTCTTGCATATTCCAAGTACGTACGCTAATGTAAATGTAGATTATATGGATTGATGGTTTCACTTTTTGTTCTTTTTGTTTATCGTAAATGAAGAACATTAAAAAAAAACGCAGATCCCCAATCGTTAATTCCCACCATACACCCTCCCACATCGGATCTCGCCCCCTCATTCCTCATCATCTACAAAAAAACACAAACACACACTAATCACACCTTCATGAACCAAAAGAATGCTGTAGCGAGAAGAATGCCATCTAGCGTGCCTATGCCAACACCTCCAAATCTATATACATATATGAGACTAAGCATGACACGTCACTATAATGATGACATGGAGCATATATGATGACATGGAAATGATTACATGGCACAACATCCATCTACATAGTTAAAAAAATTTGTCATTTGCAAGATTCGAACTCTGGCCTGGACATCCACACACAAGTGCCTCAACCAGTGAAGCATGCCACAAGTTGTGATACAAAATTGCATTCCCTAATTAATATAACCAGCATTTGTAATAATTGACTTTTTCCTCAACAATAACTCACGATTTGCACCCGCTATTATCTCAATCAGTAACGCCTCCCCATAAAAATCTGGCATTTCCTCTCAATCAATAACACCAAAATTAATGCATTCCATATTTGTCACATCAAAACAATCCGTAGCCTCCACCCACATCAAAACAATCGCCACGATACATCACCGCCTAACTAATTCAGTTTTTACTGATGGGGTTCATATTTTAAAACGCAGCCTCTGATCACGATTGGACAAGGTAAATTGAATTAGTCAAGTTTAGGGTTTTTTAACCATTAATAATGACGGTCTATGATTGTCCAATCCTACAATTTTGATCAGGCAGGTATGTATTTTAGGGTCTCATGTTATGTCATTCTGGTATAATGTTAAACTATTCATTCGATATTCTGGTTCTCATTTCAAGAGTTAACTTTAATACAGTTTCACTCTCTGTTTCATCATCAGATAAAGTTGTTACTACCAAGGAGTGACAAACAAATTAAAGGAAGTTGAGAGCTGCATTAATGGTCTGGTCTGAAACCTTTTAACTTTATATCTCCTAATTGCCTATACAATTTGCTTTCATGTTAATTATGTTTGTGATTGCAGATACCAGAATGGCAGAATGATGTGTTGCTGGTTCGCAACTTTAAAACATAGATTTTGAAATGGTCAATTCTAAAGGAGACGCGGATGTCCATTTTCATGGTGAAGATAAGTTTAGACAATTGCATACCCTTGTGATCAAATCACAATTTATGGAAGCTGACGAATATGTCAAGTATGTATTTCGTGAAGGCTATTGCACAGTTTGTGCAGTTGACCATCAAGTTAAAATCTTTACTTTAAAAATATAACTATTTGATTAATGTGTCTTGAAATCGCAATTATAAGCTTTGAATTTTTGATAATATAATTTTGATTCGAATTATCGAGGATCACATGCATATGTTCATACAAGTTGCTACAAAAAAAAGACTGACTATATAATAGAAAACAAATAAAGTAGTTACTTACCTCTGTATTCAAGGTTCAGATGTGAGCAATCATGTGAGAGACTGACTATATAACTGAATGACTCATCTGAAATGTTAAGTTTCTAGCTTAACTCATACTTCTACATTCACAAATTAATACGAATTTATTCTTGTAATATTGCAGGGAAAGGGTGAATTCACCATGGAATACCAAGAACACTCTCATGTTTCTACGGATGTGAAAACACAATTGATAGATGCCAATAAACCCAAGAACACATAATAATAGAATAGTTTGATCATGCTTTTGCATGTTCTCTTTTTTCCATATCTTTAAAATGTGTGGCAATGTCCTGTCAAATTATATCTTTAAGATGTGTAAGTTATGCAATATATAGCAGACAATTTTAACTTATCTTATGTATATTACAGACAATTTCCCGAGCAACACATGGCGTGGAATAGATGTAGGTACCTAATATTTTCACTAAACGCCTAATTATGAAATTATCTATACAACACTCTCGATTAAAAAAAATAATGACAATATGCCTACCGCTCCTTCAATTCTGCAGGATGAAGTAAAAAATCTCATCAATCGCTCTAGACCGACAGGAGAGAGACAATCTATCTTTACTATAGTCTCAAAATGAATATCATACTTGGGAGGATGTTAGTAGAAGGTATAAGTTATCCACTATTATATCTTATGGTGTACTTTAATAATCTTTAATTTTTGACTGCTTAATATTGAATATATATTAAAATATATGGTAACAGTAGGTTTTTAATTGGCATAATAAAGTGTGGTTAGAGGATATGTCTGACCTAGCCCATTTCGACCAATGCTTATGACTACAGTTGTGACTATGGTTTTTTCCTAAATTACCCAATTGGCCCATTATCTAATCCCATTTTTAACGTCTATCATGCACATACCTCTAAAATTTATGTAAGAAACTGAATGAAAAGGTCTCGACTTTTTTCTACTAGAAAATGGACGCCATATAATTGCAGTTATGTAACTGATTTAAATAGTCTATTAGCTCTAAATTTAAACTTCTTCTTCCACTTGATTTTCTACAAGTCAATGTAGTAATGAAGAACGTTCTCTGATGTAGCCTACCTCATATAATAAGAGAAAAAAACATCAATGATGTTTCTTCTAAATGCTTCTGGTCCTTTGGAACACGTTTTGTTATGATCTCGATAGTATGATCTATATTCACTTGATATGATGCACCGTCGGCTATTTTTGTATACAGTCTCTATAATATGGCCGTTAGACCTGCAATATTATGTGCATGTTAAGAACTTAAGATTACTTGTATCCTGTTAATTAGATGTGTTTTTTATATAACTGTGCAAGACCCAAGGATAGTTGCACTATGTCATTGGTTATAAGATGAAAACATTAAAAAAAATCACAACAGATTACCTATATAACTTACAACTACTTGCTTGTAGAAGTGTACTGACGGTTACAATGCTTCTCTTGATTAACTTCCCTTCTCTAGGTGGCAACAAAAACCGAGTCAAACAAGCATGCACACAATGCCATCCTTTACGAATGTGTAGAAACTATCATGAGCATTGAAAATAGTGGTGTCTTGCACGTTCTTGCGATCAATATATTAGGGTGGTTCTTCTCAAACCGTGTCAACAACATCAAGTGAAGTGTCTTGTCTTCCATGGTATTAAATACTAAATGAATTTGGAACATGAATTACTTTAAGTTATTGTTTAGTCTTAATGGAGGCCATTTAGCACGATGACATTCATGCTCGCTTTTAATCGTGAGGTGTTTCATGTACATAATCACTCTCTAGGGTCCAAATTTAAATCTTAATATGAAATACTTTAATATATGAATGCCAATGTCGTGCTTATCCTTCATGCTACCTTAGAATAGGGCCCACAGTCAACTTTGTCTGGTTCTTATAGTCTAATATTGTTGTATTGTAAACCTTGAGTCTTACATGGCAGATATGTTGCGGTGAACATGCTGATGAAAGCAATATCAATAGATGGTCAAGCTGTGCAAAGACATCGTGCTACAATCTTAGAATGTGTCAAAGGTGACCATATCATGCTTTAATAAATAGTACATTCATTAGACTAATGAGGCCTGAATGCTCCATAAGAGATAAATTTTACTTTATCGACACTAAAAACTGTTTATTAGTCACTTCAATTGAACTACATAACTGAGCATTTTCCAGAATATACAAAACCTTATTACACGGTATCTCAGAAAGTGCATCCTTTTTTATTAAGGATTCAGATGCTTCAGTCTGTAAAAGAGCCTTTGAAGTTGTGTATCTTCTGATAAACGAGACCAGTGTCGAACCTTTTACAATGGATTTTATTGATAAGTGAAGGGTTTTCCGTCTTATTAAGTGTGGTTAATTGTTTTTTGATAATTACAAAATTCTTATGACATCACTATCTACCTGTTCTATAATAATATGATCATGTAAGCATACTTTTGAGTGTGTTGCATATAAAATTACTTTTGACCTGACTATGTGGGACAATTTCTATGTTTTCAAATGCGGCTCTGCTCTTCGAGGCTTTCCCCACATAAACTTTAGTACATTGATCAGATGCTCAAGGTTCTTTGTGAGGTATGCATATTTTTATATCTTTTCCATATTATAATTTTCTTTGTCTCTATTTGATGCTAAACAATTTACATGTCAAATGCTTACAAGTTTAACTAATTGCAATTGAGGCTCTTCCCAGTTAAGGGATTGAGTGATTTATCTTTATCTTATCTTTCTATATGTTTTCATTATTACAGGGGTAAAAACCAACCACATCCAAAATGGTTAAAATATGATGAGATTATTCTTCATAGTCTACATAGAAGGGTCTTCGTTGTGAAAAAAAAACGGAATATACAAGCTCTACAACCAATTTGTATATGAATAATGACCATCCATTTTATTTGTTCTCACACTTTTCATTGACATTTTTAAATATATTACATGATCGCTTTTCTTTATTTTCAATTTTTGTGTTTAAGATATTTCGTGTTATTCATGATTTATTTACATCCGGTTAGAATTGGTGAAGTAATATTATGAAGCTAGCCCGCCCATTCGGACGGGCTATGAAGCTAGTCAAATATATGAAAGGTAAACATGTTAGTTTGGTTGGAGGGTTTAAGATTAAAAGATGCAAAGGACCTACAAAACCAAAATGATGGAAGCTTTGGGGGTTCTGAACAATACTTTATGTACTATTACTCATAACTCATTATATTTTTTCTACTTCAAGAAACACTCATTATACATCACCTTTGAGAGTAATTTGGTCATTTCTTACAACTTTATCTTCTACGATTAAATAACCCAGAAAACTCGAATTCCATTACGATAAAAGGTTGATCATCGCGACAGTAGGGTTAAACAAAAAACTTAATCTTGATTTTTTCAAAGTAAAGCAAGATAGGTCGGAGTGAACATACAGCCTGCTTCATCAATTGGTTGTCAACCCTCCCATTTCCCGTGTAGTTATTTGGGGCTTCTTATCGGTGCTAATATGTCTAGAATTGCTATTTGGAATCCTCTTATAGAGCGCTTTCAAAAAAGGTTATCAAGTTGGAAAGCAAAGTCCCTTTCATTTGGTGGTCATCTTACACTCTCCAAGTCTGTCCTTGGAAGTTTAGGGGTATACTTTTGCTCAACTTTTAAGGCCCTAAAATCACTACAAGAAAAAAGGGCTATAGTGACGACAGGAAAATCATCACTGAAGGTGGAAAAGTCGTCACTAAACCGGTTTAGTCACGAAAATCAAGGTCGTCACTTGTGGTCACTATAGCTCCGTCACTAAGTTAATAGTGACGAAACTAGAATTTGACACTAAATTTAGTGACAAGCTAAAGTCGTCACTTATGGGTGTGTGACAACACATTTCGTCACTTAATTTTCGTCACTGAAATGGCTAAAGTCGTCACTAAATTGGCTAAAGTCATCATTGTTTGATGAGTTTAGTGACGAGAAAAAGGCGTCATTTTTTAGCTAAAGCTAATGGGAAACTAACGGAACCTTAACGTCCAATAGCGACATGAAACGTCGTCACTTTCAAAAGCTGTATCCCAATAATACAGGTCCAGATATTTGTCGAATGCAAATGTTAAAAAAAAAATGTAAAATAATTTTTGGTCGGTGCTAACCAATTACTTCATTCATACTGGAGTAGAAACATTACAATTATGTCAAACGATTGTCCCATTTATTGCATATATTTCCAACAATAATGGTACAAAAGAAAAGAAAGAATAAGTTGTTTGACAATAATTGTAGAATCCCTATGTGGCGAATCTACTTCTACCAATATATCAAGCATCCAAATTTCAACTATGCATCATCTTGAGCCTCATCGTAATATTCATAATCTTCAGCCTCTGCATAAAAATAGTAAAAAAGCACAAAGATATTATAACTATACGCTTTTATATTGTACCTGTTAGAAGTTAAACTTGAACCAAATAAGCGCATCTACTTTAAGTAAGCAGGTCAGGATTGTTACCTCTAAAATAAAGCAATTTGACAGGGGTCGACTACCTAGTTTAAATTTTAATATTTAAGTCAGTCCTCAAAGAGGTTATACTTACTGATACTCCGATCCATTAATGTACTACTGTATTTGGACAAATGATATGTGTGTAATATGCCCAGGTAAGTTAACATAGTTGACCGGTATTATCTTTCCTTGTTTCTGCTTGGGTCACTCTTGTGGCCAGGTGGCCCATATCAGCTAAACCCAACCACAATCTACTTTTAACCGTGAAAAAGGTTAGTCTTTTTTAATCCATTTTTAACACGACCCATTTTGAACAAATTTCAAGTTAAAGAGTTGACAGGGACATCGTTAGTTGCATTCCAGTCTTAGCGAATCCATAAGTGGATGTTGAAGCTAAGAAGCTCATTAGGAAGTGGAATGATATAATGAAATGACAGAATATAGTAAGTTTCAGTAAATAATTAGTTACCTTTTCTTATAAGTCCCTGAAAACCTTCTGACGGCACTCCGTTGCACTATAACCTGTGGTTAACAAAAAAAGGTGAATTCATACCATCAAATGTCATTAACGATATTTAAAACACTCTTTAAAAGAATATACCATACCCTAAATAAATAGTGTAACATCAATATTAATGATGTTTGCAAACACCGATGCACCTTTACATACTACGTTTAAATATATGTTGGTGTACATCATATATGGATACTTATTTACTTAACTACTGCTAACATTACTGATTATGCGCCACACATGCTCGTACTATTTTGGCTATACGCTCTGGGAATACTTAGCATGTTTGTATCATCCTGCACACATGTTAATAACGCAGTTTTATGTCAGAATACTTAGCTTTAAACTCAATTTGTGTATTTTATGCTAAGAGAATCAGTACCTGCTTCAACTCAATCTCATTAAGCTTACTTTCTTGTAAAAAGAAGTGATGAAAGCACATATTCAGGTTCTCAATATGAAACAACAACAAAAGAAGCATCTTAAAACTCAAAAGTCAATGGTTATGAACCACACCATAGTGCTAACACGGGCATGCACCGGCTTGAACATCCAGAGCTTTCACTGTGGTATGTAATGCACGAACCTATAATATTGTTAACAAAGTATTTTCATATAATGTAATGTAATGTTCCAACTTCCAAGAGGTAACTCAGACAGAGACTAGTCAACCTTTATCTAGTCATACCTCATCTTGTGTAGATGCAGTAATTTATGCAAATTCATCTAAGTTTTAATACGTTTTAAAGCAAACATCATATCAGGAAGTTTCCCTGAGAACAAAAATTGTGTGATTAACATTACAAACATACATAATATTGAATATCGCCTATTTTTAGGCTTTTAACTGATTTTTAGGCTTTTAGCTGTTTATAGAGATGTAGCTGCTACAACTTGTGAGACATGTACACTATGGATGTCAGAAGGAAATGACAAGCAATATTACAAGTTAATATCGAATATGAGCGTCTTATTATTACCCTTCCACCAAAGATATCTATAGCCTGTGACAGCAATAATGATAACGATACCATATTTGTTAGTACCTGCATGAGGACAGAGTAAAAGTGTTGGGAGTAAAAGTAGCTACAAAAAAATACAGCAAATCATGTTCAATGGAACTCATTACATTTGACCCTATGAGAACTCATGGGCAAACCCCCTATAGCAACTGAACCTAGTGATTAAATTTGTGCATGTTAAAGGTGAAAAACCATTAAAACGCGGCTAGACATAATTGGTGCCTAAATTGCAGTCTATAGAAAAAATCAGATCCGTTGAACACTCAAGACACATTCTAACCAAACCGCTATTGAGCTGGCAAAAAACTTTGCATTTAATTTCATATCTTCCATCAAAAAGGTCTTGGGAGAACATTGTTTCATTAGTAATACGAGCTCTTTCTTCATAAGCTATAGAATATTGTTTACTTAGGCCTCAACAAAAGATGCACCAATTGTAGCATAAGTATCAGATTGAGCTAGGGATGAGCACGGTACCGGTCCCGTACCGATCCCGTACCGAATTAGTGGTACCGATTTTTTCCCGAGCATAAATTAGTGGTACCGTACCGTCAACGGGATTGGATATCGGTACGGTATCGATACCGTACCGGTACCGGAAATCGGGTTTCCACGCTTTTTTAGAATTTCCGATTTGGTACCGGTCCCGTCACCGATTAGTGGTCCCGATTTTTTCACGATTTCAGTAGTCACGGTACCGTACAGTATTTCAATAATCGGTACCGTTTGTTTACGGTCTGCACGGTACGGTTCGGGTTCGGTTCCGGGATTCGGTTTGAAATGCTCATCCCTAGATTGAGCTATAAACATCCCAAAGAGACGTATCATATGTTTGAACTAACATATCCTATAGCAAAAAAATGGCAAAGATTTTGAAAATTGCAAAGTTGAGAATAAAAAAATAGCATGTTGCAATTGCGAACACGTCGTCAAGATAAAAAGGCATCCATTTCCCTGATGTTTGTGTGAAATAGATTATTCAGAAGCGTACTCTTACCCATCACAAAAACGAGCTCAAAACTGTAACACAATCTCGACAATAACTTTCCAAACACTTAGATGGGGTGCTAAAATGATAACACTAAAAGTTAACGTATCACCATAGCTACGGGATAATTGACTTGGTTTAGAATTAAAAATCAAGTGTGAAATAAGTTTACTTTTTGACGGATTATAGAAAGCATACCACTGAATTATCGAGCCCTTCGGCATTGAATGTGCCATCTCCTTCTATGAGGTGGGTGGAGCAGCAACCCACTTCTGTATCTACAAATCACAGCATTTGAATCAGTATATCGTATCTCATGAACTTACATATCATTAACAAGACATTATTTTCATCACAGTCGTCGTTAATTAATGACATTAAGACCATGTATATTTCTTCATAAAACTCGAATCTTACGTTATTATCCGGAACATCTAATAAAGAAAATTACAATTTTCACATTAGCAAAGTCAAAATTACAAGTACAAAACACCTTATGTTCATTACAAGAGTTGGTAATAACACACATAAACCCCAAACCAAAACAATTAGTACCCGTTCTGCTCTCCCCATCACCCAATTAGTACCCTTTCTGCTCCCTGCTCCCTGCTCCAACAGTTGGATACATTTTTTGCCATCGCCCAACCTTCACAGTCTCCTAGACTTATGATTGTATTCATAATGGACAAGTACTCAGGTGTTGCTATCGCTTATTTTTAGATACTCTACTAAATGCTAATAAACAAAACTCGTAAATAGCATGACTAGCTAATATTGATCTTGACTTTACTAGTATTAAACTGATCCTATGAGTGCAATAAGTCGATGATGATAAGAATGGACAAGTGATTAATCAAACAACATTAGGCTACCAAATTATCTACTACAACAAAATAAAAAAGAATCAGCCATTGCGCTTAAGAAACTAGGAAAGCTATCGAATTATTTACAACAAAATGCCAGTCCTATAGTAACAAGCTACCAAATTATCTACTACAACAAAATGCCATTCCTATTAATTTTTCTAAACATTTCATCAAACACTTGGTATGCAGTGATTTAGTAGCCAATGATCCAGTAAACCTCATCTAATTTAAGTCAAAATAATTCGCTAAACCTAAACTTTTCGAAATCAAATCAGCAATTTCAGTTTAAATAGACTTGCTCCGAACTGATCCTTTAGGCCTAAAGTTCATTGACTCAAATACGCAATCAAATCAACAATCAAACAAGTAAATTTAACACAAATACAAACGAATTATTCAATGAACACACAAAATTTCAGGCAATTAACATAATATCTAACTAATTAAACGAAATTAGCTCTCAATAATTAGGGATTAGATATAACCTCCGAAAAATTAGGGCAAAATAGTGAAAATGAGATTCGGAAGATCGATGTCAGCCATGGCGTAATAGTGCTAGTATGTGTTTTTAGTGTGTGAAACTGTGAAGAATTGAATGACTTTTATGGTGCATTTTATGGCGTAATAGTGCTACTGTGTGTTTTTAGTGTGTGTTTTTATGTTTGCTATGAAATGGGGGAGAAGGAAAAATGAAAGGAAAATGATAGTATCCCTGATTATTAAGTCATTTTGCTATGAAATGGGATAGCAAAATAAGAATATGTATTTGTTCAAGTGAGTGACGAATAGTTTCGTGACTACCAATCCAAAAATTAGTGACGAAAACTTCGTGACTAAGCACCGTAACAAGAAATGAGTTACACAGTGACGATAAGCACTTGATTTAGATACCAATACTTTGTCACTAACATGCATGTTAATGACAACTTATTACTTCGTCATTAAATATATGCAAGTGACGAGATATAGTGACAACAATTCTATATCGTAACTAAATTGTGTTTTTAGTGACGAAAAATATATGTCGTCATTAAATTCTCGTCACTATAGCCTCTTTTTTTTGTAGTGAATGGTTATCAAGATTTTTTTTTTGTTTTTGAACGGCAACTTTTATTAAAAACTAGCAAGGAGCTAGAACAATTACAAAGAAATCAAATATGGGTGTTGAAGCCAGCTATCCCAACTAAAACTAAACTTACTTCTAGCCTGAAAAAATTCTTTTAGGGTAACCCGTTGGGCACTAATAAAATTGTCTTTTCATGTATCTATCATAATGTAAAAGTGTAAAACCATATCATTATCAACATTGCAACTTGAAGTGGTTGAAAATTATATAGTAGTGCCTCAGCATATAATCAAACAAACAATATATCTACTGTTTCTCTTGATCAACTGGAAGATGCAAATGCTCCCATACAATCTAGCATATTTTTCACCATCAAAATACAATCTAGCAAATACAAAAGTATGTTACACGACATAAAGTATCCACTGATGATAGTATCCCATGGCTAAGGACTAAGGTAATTTCTTCGTATATATCACAATGTGTTACTTTTTTATAATTCTAGGTAAATTTGAAGTAGACTTCAAAGTGAATGGTATTCAAAAAAGTTAATAAATCATATCTTATCTTAACTACATAAAATAGAAAAATGATCAAAAAGTCAAAATGTGAAAATGTGGAAACGTGGAAAATGTGGAAAATTATTTTTTGTAACTTGGAAAATTATCTTTGGTAACTTGAAAAACTTATCTCTACTGCATGAGGTACAAATTGTGTAACTTAGAAATGTGTATGCTGAATGAACGAAATTGTGTAAAGCATCTGTAAAGCATGCAGGTACAACCTCTATTGCATGAGGTACAAATCTATATTGCATGGTCATTTACTTCTTGGTACATTTCAAATAATCGAACAAGAGTTCCACGTGTAAAATACGTTATTGAGATTTTTTATTAAGAAATATGTAATCTCCAAGCATCTTATATAATTTTTGAGCAGCCAATAAAAAATCTTAGTTAATTCTGACAAACTTTTGTAATTATAAAGTGAAAACATAAGCCCAAACTATCAATCAATGTTTTAAAACCCGGTTTTTTATCGACCCGGTTTAGTCGCCAGTTCACCGGGTCACCGTTTCAACCGGTTGAACTGCCGGGTCAAACCAGTTCTAATCATATATATACTTTTTCTATATTTAATAATGGGCTAATTCTTTGAAAACGCATTATACTAAATGTTCCCTGTGATTTAGCGAAAATTACATCCACTGTCGCTAATTTATTAGAAAAAATTCAAATTTATTAGAAAATATTACGAAAATATCGAAATAAAAAATTATTAAAAATATTACGAAAGAAGGATAATTTTTTTTCACATACCACGAAAAAAAAATTTCTAAAAAAAATTATTTCAGAAAAAAATAGAATTTTGAAAAAAATCGGAAAAATTCAATTAGAAAAAATTATACATAAAAAACATTTATTTTCAAAAAGAAATTATTTTCTAAAAAAAATTTTATTTTCCAAATAAAAATTATTTTCTAAAAAAAAAATTATTTTCGAAGAAAAATATTATTTTTGAAAAAAAGATTATTTTATAAAAAAAATTATTTTCGAAAAAAATTATTTTCTAAAAAAATATTAATTTCAAAAAAAAAATATTTTCGAAAAAAAATTATTTCGAAAAAATTATCTTTTGTAAAAAAAATTATTGTCGAAAAAAAGTTTCTAAAAAAAAGAATTTAAAAAAAAAATTGGAAAATAAATTTCAGAAAAAAAAAAGGAACGGTGGACACAATTTTCTTGACCATTTATAAAATATAGCCTAGGGATGGTGGATGCAATTTTCACAAACCCTCAGGGACTATTATGTAATTTAAAAGGGTAAAATGGTCATACTACATACAGAAAGACAAAAGTGTCTCAAAAGAGTATTTTTTTAGTTCGCTACGTTGAAGATGCTTTTTTGACAAGTATAATGTATTTTCAAAGAATTAGCCCTTTAATAATTAGTATTGCATGATCTCATAATTTATCCGCATTTATTTATACATTCGATTAAACAAATGAAAAAAATTAAGACTATACCGATAAGTTTTACTTTATAATTATATATCTGTAATAATATAGCAAAAAATTCAACAAGTGATCTAAATTATAATAGTATATCTTAAACTATATTAACGGATGATTCTAAGATAGTGTAACTATAATTTACTACTACATCCGTCTCATATTAAATATCCAGTTTTAACTTTTAAAGTCTTTCATTTTCAATAGTTTTCACCTATTTTTATATGTTTTCATCCGTTTTCATATATTTTTATTCATTTCATCCTTTTTTATCCGTCTTTATTCGTTTTTATACATTTTCATCCGCATAAAAACGTATATAAACAGTTGGAAACGTATAAAAATGAATGAAAACGGATGAAAACAAATAAAGACAGATAAAAACGGGTGAAAACGAACGAAAACACATGAAACTGGATGAAAACAAATGAAATGGATGAAAAACGAATAAAACGACGAAAACGTATGAAAACGGATAAAAACGTGTGAAATAGACGAAAACGTTTAGAAATGGACGAAAACTTATGAAAACGTATAAAAATGGACGAAAACGTATGAAAACATATAAAACCGTATAAAAAAGGATGAAAATGTATAGAAACGGATGAAAACGTATAAAAATGGACGAAAACATATGAAACCAGACGAAAACATATAACGTATGAAAACGGACGAAAACGTATAAAACGGACAAAAATCTCCAAAAACGAACGAAAACGTTTAAAAACAAATGAAAACGTATTAAAACAAAAGAAAACGTTTAAAAACGGACGAAAACGTATGAACTTATTTTGAAAAAATCGCAAAGGGCCTATTTTGCAAAAGAAACAAATCACAAGGGATCATTTTTGCTCATAAAAATCATTTAAAAAAAATTAAATAAAAATATCACCCTTTGATAAAAATTTTAGCGGTTTAAAAAAGTGACCATATTAGCACAAAATCAAAAGTAGGCGTACTATATTTGAACGAAATTTAGTACATGTACCATATCAGAACATATCAGAAAGTATGTGGCTATTTAATAGCCAAAACGTTTTTACTTAATTATTTTGAGTGTTATACAAAAAACTGATCACCTTTTATACAAAACACATTTATTTATAATTCTTATATAAAAATACATTTATTCATAACTCTTTTAAAAGTATTTCTTACTTTTATTTCATATGACTTATTTTATAAAAAAATTCAATAGTAATTTGTGGTTGGTAACTTCATATATATTGAAAGATTGAGTCTCTACATTTAATGTCGAGTTATTAAGTACACGGGATTATACGAAAAGTGTTTATTCATCCATCCAAGTAATTGCATTTGTTAGGTTCCCAAATATGCAACACAAGTATCAATAGAAGAGATAAGATGAAGAAGAGATCGGTTGAACAATATCCAAACACACACACACGTTAGACTTGGATGGTTATGCGTAGAGTATGTGAAAGAAAGTAAATTAAACAACCAACCCTCAAGTGAGGGTTATTACATAGTATTTATAGGAGGGGAGCTAGGGCAACACTCCTAGTCCCTTCCTTTTCCTTATTGGACTAGGCCTAGGCTTATGGGCCTTCTACATAAGCCTAAGGCTAATTACTAACATAAAGGCCATATTAAGCTAACTATTACATATAAATTACTAACACTTGAATTAAGGTTTAGGAGTGATTCCAACAATCTCCCCTCAAGTGTTGGTGATGAATACAAGCGGTGAAAGTCTTGATGTAATAGTAGCTTTGACGTCTTCTGACATTCTTCTTTCTTGTGAGAAAAATTGCCTTGATTTGAACAATCTCCCCGTGTAGAAATTGTTTTCTTTAAACAGTTCTGCTTTGGCGTCATCTTAATCTTTGTTCTTTGATCATTGTTCTTTGTGATGGTAGTGATAGTATGTTGTTGTTGTGCGCATCAAGTGCGCCTCAGTGCCGCTTCCTCGGTGTCTCCGTCATTCTTCAACATGCTCACACGCTCTTTGGCGTGGTATTTTGATCTTGATGAAGTTCTTTAAGTCTTTAAACTTTGTAGATTCTTTGATTTGACGTAGAATCATTCGGACTTTTGTGTTGCCTTTCGAGAGAACTTCTATTAGTGATGATATTGGCATGAGCATGTGAAGAATCTGCACGATCGATCCGCTCCAGAGCTTCCATAAGAAGTAAACATAAGAAAGGTTAGTAATAAGCGGATACCGGCACTTACAAGTTTGAACTTCGAGAGTGTTAACGACATAGTGTGAAAACACAACTCTAATTCTCACAAAGGCCGTTCTGAACCGGAGTCCCACAAGTGAGATAACACGATGTACCGAAGTACATCTAGGGTTGAATAGTCGAGGTACACGAAGCATCACCTCACGACTGTAGACCGTTTGAGACACACTAAGCGTAATCCGCGGGGACTTACCGAGGAAGTGACTTCTTTGTCGGTGTTTGATGTTGATCCGGTAGGAGTTTCCATTCAATCACTGAGGATCACGATTGTGAACCTCTCATAAATGTTCTCGACAGATTGCTAAGATCTGTGAAGGACTCGATAACATTACCACGATGTTCTTATTGTTTGAACAACAAGTGATGAAATGTCAAGTGTACCTAAGAGATCTTTTGATGAATCTCGTGGCTCTAGACTCAATAGTTTTGCGTTTTGGTTTTCTGGCGGAGACTAGGAGAGGGTCTCCTTGCTTCAATACCGGCAATCTCTAAGAGAAAGCCGATAGTTTACGTAGGGTTCCCTGTGAGAATGAAACAAGCTTATGCTGAGAGAAACTTGAGTGGCTAAGAAGGTTTAGTGCATGCGTCACTAGGTCCATGAATACTTTTAATCTTCAATACCGGCGTCATCAAGTGACAACCAGTAGCATATGAATTGAACCCGGTGTCTTCCCTAAGTTGAATAATTTGGAGGGCTATTTCTTTTCACCATTTTCTTTACATTTCTTTTTAATTCTTCAACTCATTCTTTCTCCGATTCTCATTTTCTCCTTTTTACAATCATACCTAAGGACTTCTAATTCTAACTATTGGTAGTGTCCTTGGGTAGATCCCTCCGGCTCTGGCGGATTATAGGACGGTTATTCCTAACCTTAATCTCCTTATAACTCCATTGCCATAAAACCATTTTCAAGAAAATCTCTCGTAGTGTTTGTGAATGAAAAACATTTTGTACCACTGTGAGAGTTTTATCTTTTAGCATAAATACTCCCCCTCCACACGTGCTTAATAGTTAAGACAGAAATCTGCACGCGGAGAGAAGAGCGCTTACTTTTGAATTGATCGACTCAAGATAGACACTCCCCTTGAGACAGTTACGTTGAATAGTTAAAGAGTTACATTGTCACTTTTTAGGTGACAACTAGCTCTAATAACTATCTTGAAGGTGTGGACAAACCTCGAAAGGTTGTCAAACCCGTCAAAGATCATGTCTACCAGAATTTTCTCGAATGGTACATTCTACTCGGACAAGTCCTTTCTTGGACGTTTACATCACTAGCGAACTAGCTTGAAATTATTACCCGTCAGGACAAGTCTTTTCGAGTTACTAACAGTTAAGATCTCGTCAATTCGTTGGTTAAGTCTATAGCACAAAGATTCATTTGCGAGTTAACACAACATATTTCTTATCACATAAAGTTTCTCCCCCTCAAAAATGGCATATAAATGTTATTTTTGAAGAAATGTTGAGAATAAATATGACCATTTTGAGTTTTGTGGGAAGATGACCACTGTGAACAATTTGTGAACAAAGTTTTAAATTCAAATACTCCCCCTCAACTAGTGATATAAACGGTTGAGGTTTTGAAAATCATAAGGGAAGTACTTGTTCTTTTGAGCAAAACCTTGAAAAGTGAAAGGTTTGATAGGTTTTACTCAAAAGTAAGAAGCTTTCACTCCTTTTATAAGGATTGTGGCACTGGCGTTACACGGGGTCCTTTATTTACTAGAGCGGGTTGTACACTGTAATGTGTGCACAAGCCATAGACATATAAATCACACATCCAAAATATTATGAAATAGAAGCGTTCAAGGGGTACCGGAAGTCCATCAATGTTTCCAGGGAATGCGAACTGGGCGTTGATAGCCGGCGAGAGCAATCACGGGGCGACCACCTACAAAGCTTTCCAGTGTTCGGCCCGATCCCTTCGATACAACCTTTCATCAATCATGGTGATGATCCTCTTCACATCCGTTCTTTCCTTAGAATTCCATCGCTTTTAGACCCAATTCCTTCATGAATATCCTTCAACCTATAAGCTAATCCGTCCCTAACCTTCTTCAATGTGTGATCCCCAAACTTGTGAAGATCTCTACACGCATCAAGAAGTTCGTGAGTGTTTCACTAAGGTAAACCACTCGAATGGTTGGTTGATGAGTGTGTATTGTGAAAGCGGTTAATGTCGGGAAGATCTAGGTGAGGTGGAGTGAAGTTGACACGAGTGCGATATGATTCAAGCGCAAGTGGAGATCTTCACCGCTTCTTTGATGACTATCGTCCGATGAAGATCGGCAAGGACTTGATGAATTCACGTTGTACTTGATTGAAAATTGTCTCATGCGACCACTGTACTTTGGAAGGTACATGTCTTCAATGTCGTTGAGAGACAAATTTTCAAAGTCCGCTTCAGAGAATGCATAATCTCTTTCGTCTTGCCTTTTGACCACAATATTCTTGAGAAAAGTGTAGTCCCATTTGGACGAAAGGTCAACATGTTTGATGGCAGCGATATTCTTAGTCTTGAACACTTCATGTTGAGACTTCAACACGCGCAGCTTTGGTAGATTCTTGGCGTTCCGGCCAATGGTTAATCCCATACATTGCATCACGGTCATACTCTTCCACATTGTTGGAGAACATGTGGTTAGCTCTTTCCTCGATGGCTATGCAGTTAGAGTATATGGTTGCCGGGAATGGAAGTGTCAGTGATGTAGCGTATTTCCTTGAACCATCGCCACCGTGAAGAAGAAATTCCAAGTCTTTGTTGAAGAAATATCTGAATGGAATCCTAGGCTGTCGGGTTGGCCAATTGTTGGTAGAGGTTTGGACGGTCGGTTGTAATATGGAGGATTGTCCCGTTTGGTGAAGTCGATGTTTGCTTCAGGGTTGAGCCAATCCATGTTGTTAGACATGGCTCGTGCTATATTATCAAGGTGATACTCAACTTCTATAGCACTTTCCGAAGCATCTTTGAGAAGTTGAAATGCTTCATTCTTGATTCGCTTCAACTCGAATTTCGTCATCTTCTTCACTTCGAATTTTTCTTGCGTAGTTTCGCATGCTCCAATGTACTACATTCTCAGTAACCTCTTGACCTTCGGATGGGTAGGAAGTGGAATCAACAAGCGAGAACCATTCAAATTCAGTATCATCCTCGTCCAGCCATGATAAGACGTCGGTCATAGGCGCCTTTTTCTTCTTTTCTTTGGCCTGGTTGAAGATTACGGTTTCTAAGGCATCTGTCGAGAGATGGGTTGTTTTGGGGCTCGAGGGATTTCCTCATCGTCACCACCCGTATACTCAAAGTGATCACCGGTTTTAAGTGCAGGGTGGTGTCTCGAGAATCTGAGGTTTTTTCGTTGAAGGCGAGGATGAGATCTTTGTTGAAATTTGGAGTCCTTTAAGGTGGAGGCTGCATTAAGTCTTGAATGGAGGATGATTCACCAGACTTCTTCGTGCGTTTGGGCTCGTTATCCTTATCCTGATCTTTGTCTTCGTCGTCTCTTGAGCGTTTAGGCCTTACGACTTCTTCTCGTATCTTGACTGAGTTGGTATTCAATGCAATGCTTCAAACAATTTAGCTTCGTGGGAGGCAAGCGTTGCGAGCGTTTTGACATTTGAGCTACTATCCGTTCACCAATTCATCATCTGGGAAGATTGTGAGTTCAACTGGATTGATGCTCAAATTCATTGGAGTTGATTTCATGGCTTGCTTGGCTAGATGTAAGAGATTGGATAAAGTTATGCGGTATACATCTCCTTAGTCAGTTTAGGAACGACCTCCATAAGGAACTTGTGAGAGTATCCTTTGATGATCTCGTCCATGCTCCCTTGAAGATCATCTTTCATGAGCTTACGGACATACTCCTTTCAACTTGTATCTTGTCATTCTCATCATGAAGATCGTTATCTTATCGGCGAGAAAATTCAGCTTTTTGTAGAGTATGTCTTTCTTTCCGACCTGCTTGGCAGCTTTGTGATTTGAGTCTTTCCATGAGAGATCCAAGATGCAGTTGGCTTCTTCATCGGATCGGATGTGGATCAGGTTGTTCTTTTGATGGTGGTGGTGAAGAGTGAGAAGATGAATCTGATGATGATGAGATGTGAGGAGACTCGGGTCCTTTGGTGGCTCAGAAGTTTCTTCCTTTGACCGTGCAGGACTATCTAGAAGAAACTTATCATACTCAACATCTTCTTCATTTCAGACTTAGCTTGTTCATCGCTTTGGCTTTATTGCGGCTTCTTCATCGACTTTTACCTTCTAAATTCTCGGATTCTCGGTTCTTCAATGTTGTAATCAATAGAATCTTCCACGCGCGCTTTATTGTTGCTCAAGAGTGGTGGCACGGATCCCTTATCGGGTTGATTAACCGCATCGGGACACGGTGAAGATTGAACTCCACCACTCGATCCTCCGAGGCCACCCATTTGATCTTTAGCAAATTCTTTCGCAACGTGTTGGAGTCTAAGGAATTTGAACTTTTTCTTGTATGATGTATCCAGTTGCTCTTCATCTGAGCTTTCTTCATAAGGCACAAGTACTGGAGTCTTCCCTTTTCCTTGGTCAGCTGGAGGACTGGGAGGTTTAGGTACTGTTGTAGTGTCATCTTTAGCAGTTCGGACTAGAAAGTCTCTTCATCGATGCGGTACCCTCCGAGTCCTCTTCAATTAGCTTTCTCTGCGGTTCAGGGCTTAGGTACGGAATAGGAACAGCTTCCTTGGCGGAACTGTCCTCTTTCGTGGAGGATTCCTCTGGGAACTTCCTCTCGACTCTCGGTGCTTGCGGCACTTCTGCACTTCCTCTTGGTTTCTCTTGTAGGCGTACGGAAGATTTTTCATCGACGAAACCAACTTTGTTCTCTTCCACCGCAACCAAATATCTTTTATAAGAATAGAGCATTTGAGTTCATCGAGAGAGGTGATCCGCAACACAACACCTTGTTTCTTAGTCGTTGACTCCTTAAATCATTGTAGAGTAGGTTGGACATCATTTCGAGATTGTCGGGGTCATTGATTCTCTTAGGGATATCTGGGTTATACCCAAGTGCTCTCTGGATCAACAGTTTAGTGTATCTGATGTAAGGAATCTTTGAGCCAAGCTTTTTGAGGAATGTCATCATGTCATCCCAAATCGAGCTTCCACTTGATGTGCTTCATGTTGATGAGCCAGAAAATTTGCAGTTCCACGAGCTTGGGATGCTCATAGCTATCATTTGCCACGACTAGAAATGGATTTTGTGATGACGATATAAAGGGTTCTCCAAGGCTGAGGGATGTTCTTGAGATCCACGTGAGAATGCTTAATGATAACCCTGAAGCCGTCATACCCAATATTGATCAAGAATTGCAGAACCGTCTCTTCAAGAGGTGGTGAGAGAATTGATTGGTATGATGTCGGGAATGAGGAGAACAACCTTAAGTCTGCGAGGAGTGATGGTGAGTTGCTTGTGATTGGCGTCACCGTCCACGACATTTTGACCTTTGACCATGCATTGTATTCGGAATTGTTGTATGTAGATCTCCGAACGATGGGAGAGTTGGTGAGCATGTTACGATAGGGATGATTCTTGAATATCCACGCAATGAGACAAGAAGATTCGAGAAGGGGGTGAGAGTTTCAAAGTCAACTCTGAGATTGTTCTTTCCAATCTTCATAGGATAGCCATGTGGGAAGATATCGGCAATGGTGAGGACATTTGGTGCATCCACATTCATTTGGCTGACCATGTCGTGATCTGAAATAACATTAGAAAAAAGAACCAACATATCGAAAGACATAATGTTAGTCAACAGAAGGTTTTATTGTCTAATTATTGAATGTGCAATGTCAATGATAGTTACGAGTCCAAAGTCACTTGTTTGTTCAATAGTCCAATGACGTCGCGATAAGTTTCGTGAGTTAGTTAACTTTAAGTTTTAAAGTTTATGTTATCACTTATTTAACACAACATATTGAACGTTTAATCTTATTAGTGACATTATTGGTTTCGTGACGTAATGATTTATTTATTTACAAGTTTGCACGCGTAACAATTCATAATGAAGGTTTGATCAAGGCTTATGCATAGAAATGGTAGCTTATGCGTAAAAGGAGAAATATACTGCGTAGATGCAAGCTTATGCGTAGGATCCTTGCTACGCGTAAAGAAATATGCAGCGTAGGAAAAGGGGACCTTATGTGTAAAGCTTACGCGTAGGCGTATATAAAATCTTACGCGTAAGGCTTACTCGTAAAAGTAGACCTTATGCGTAGAGGTCATTGTTTACGCATATCCTTCACAGGATACGCGTAGTCCCTTTGTAGAACCTTACGCGTAAGATTTCTCTTACGCATAACATGCTACGCGTAAGGTGATCCTTATGCGTAGATGGTTAACAACCTTGATTCTGAGTTTTACGAGTAGCAAGCCTAAAATAACATCACCATAACATCAATATTAACATTAACATTCATTCTACAACAGATCATGGCATGAAACTCATCAAACAGCGGTTCTGCGTAAAAGTCTTACGCGTAGACCAAAACCCTAATAGTTCATAGATTACGCTTAAGATTTTTAGCCATGGATTTTGCACAAAACTTTTTCTGGTAGTTCTTAGATGTCATGTGAGTGTAATAACCAAGTTTTAACATCAAATTAGATGAATTAAAAATACCCAATTCTAAAGAACATTAAACCCTAATTTCTAATTTATAATCAATTAGTGTTTCTGGGTTGTTTTAAAGCATGGATATCATCAATTCACCATGATAACAACATCACACAACTATCTTTTTGACCAAAAACATTCACATTTGTAAATACCCAAAACCACGCATAAACCCTAGTTTTCCAAATTCAATCAATACATGTTTCTGGGTGTGTTTTGTGTTTAAGAATCGTATTAGTGATGTAAAATAACCGTTTTGACACAATCTTTTTAACCACTAACACACAAAACATGATCATGTGTTCTAACCCTTACGAGTAAAACACAAAAGTCTTTGAATCTTAAGTTTTAACCGTTGGATTCGCATGAAATTCAAAACCATTGTTTAAAACTTGTTAAGAACACAAAATCACTTACAAATTGAAGATCAGATAACTGGATTTGAAGAAGGATTTTTGTGCGTAGGATTTGTTTGGTTAAGAGTAATAAATGTGTGGATTATGTTAGGTGGAGGTGTTTTTATTAAAATAACTTTAATCATTAGGCGTTTAGTCCCTCCACCTTTTCCATTTTCATCCAAAGCCTTTTAACTTCCATTTTGGTTACCAAACGAAGGATTTTAAGACAGAAACTTGACAACACTCCCCTTCGACTTAAGAAATAATGAAAGTTTATAAATTTTAGTCAGGAGTGTCGAAACCATAGATGTGACCACCATAATTTAAAGAAATAACCGGGATAGGCTAACATGCAAGTACACGTTATTTTGAAGCAGTTAAGTATTTATTTTCTCCCTCAACACTTGATCGGAAAAATACTGAATTTTGAAAGATTTGAGTGTTGGCGGAAGAGTTGTACTTGCCATGTTAAAAGAAATATAGATAGAAGAATATTTTTGTTGTTTTATCGGATTTTATATTTTTGTATTTTGTTTTTGAAAAATATTTACAAAAGAAGTTTTGGTGTTTGTGGTTTTAAGAATGTTTTAAGAGGTCATCCAATTCCTCTTGAGTCAAACACCTCATACCAATTGGTGGACCAACTCATTAAACCTAGCGGGAGCTAAGGCTTTGGTGAGAAGATCGCCAATTGGTATTACAGTACCCGGTATAATTCAACGATACCACGTTCCACGTGGTCCTTGATGAAGTGATATCGAAGATCGATGTGCTTTGATTTGAATCTTTGAAGCGAGTTGCATGAGATGCAATAGCACTCCGATTGTCATGATACATCGGTATTACGTCAAATCGTAACCATAGTCTTTGAGTTGTGTTCTCATCCAAATGACTTGAGCACAACACGAGGAAATGGCTACATATTACGCCGGTTGAGGACAGGTGATGTACAATCCTCCTTGCTTCGATTGCCAAGATACCAATTTGTCACCAAAGAAATTGTAGTGCTCACAGAAGTACTTTTCCGAGAGTCTAAGCATCCTGCGTGGTCGTGTCGAAAAGCGATTAGTTCAAAACCAGAATCCTTCGGATACGGATCCCAAATTAATGGTTCCCTTGATATATCGGAGGATTCTTTTAGCCTCTGAGAGGTGGGTTTCAGGTTGGTCGCGACGATATACGGAGCAAAGATAAGCGGCAAAGACAATATCAGTCTGGCTGGTACGTTAGATACATGAGAGACACAATGATACTTCGGTATTTGGTAGGGTCAACCAATTTCCCATGCAAATCAATCGGCCCAGCTTCTTGGTATGTGCCATTGGTGTGGCATAAGTATCACAAGTATACATTCAATTTGTTAATTTCAAGGGCATATTTGGGTGACTCAAGAAAATACCACGGTTGATTGATGAACTTGCAGTCCTAGAAAGAGCGTAAGTTCACCCATCATGGACATTTCAAAATGTTTCTTCATTAGTTTTGCAAAAGCGATTGAGTACTTTTTATGAGTTGACCCAAAATGATGTCATCCACATAAATTTGAACAATTAAAATATGTTCCCGTGATATTGTATGAAAAGAGTTGGGTCGACCGAACCTTTGGTAAAATTATTGGCAATGAGGAAAGATGATAGCTTATCATACCATGCCCGAGGAGCTTGTTTGAGACCATACTGAGCTTTGTTCAGTTTGTAAACATGGTTCGAAGCGCGGATCAACGAATCCTTACGGTGGGGACATAAACTGTTTTCTTTTCAGTTGACCATTGAGCAGTTTTGACATCCATCTGAAAGACCGTGATGTTCATATGAGGCTGCGAGCGCCGTAAATATCGAAGCACCTCAAGGCGAGCAACTAGAGCAAATGATTCTTCAAAGTCAATACCTCTTCCTCTATAACCCTTAGCCACGGGCGTGACTTGTTTACGATGACATTCCCTTCACATCCAATTTGTTTTCCAAATCTATTTTAGACCAATGGCGTAGACCCACGATGGTCTTTCAACCAGTTTCCATACTTCAAGGCGTTTGAATTGGTTGAGTTCTTCTTGCATGGATTCAATCCAGTTATCTTTTGTCATTGCATCCTTAATGTTTTTGGGTTAGGTTGGCAGACGGTGAGTGCATAAATGCAATGTTCACCGTCTATGTGGGCGTTGTCTTGTAACGGCCGGTTGATTCGGGTTGCTAATAATATTTTCCAGAGGATGGTATTTTGTCCATCGATGTGTAGAGGGTTGATGTTGGTATACGTTGTGCAGATTTTGAGGATTCAAATGGCTTGTAGATGATTCAGCGACATCGGTGCGGCAGTTCATTAGCAAAAGGGTTGAAGAAGCGATTTGGATCAAAATCTGCGAGGTGGGGTACTTCATTGAACATCATCAGCCGGTTCATCATTGTTGGAAGCGGTTTGTTCAATTGTTGTAGTAGAGTCAACTAGTGGTGCATCTTCAACAGTAGTTGTTGTAGCGGTGTATCGTGTATTAGAGTATTATCGGGTTGAGCAGCGAAGCAAGCGGATACACCGGAGCACGTTCATCAATATCGATGAACGGAGGAGCAAATAGTCTTTCCATTTGTTGTGAGTAAGTGCGAGGGCTTGTATGGTGATGATGGGGTTTGGGGAAGTTTAAGCGGTTGTGACCGGGTTCCAAGTGTTATACTCGAAGCCATTTCATAAGTTCATCAAAATTAGCATGAATCGTTTCCATAACTTGCTTTGTAGAGCGATTCCATATCCGTAACCTTTTGAATTCTCACAATATCAATAAAGACTCAATGTCACTTTGGCTTTGAGCTTATCAAAGTCATCACGATCATTATTCGGATAGCAAAGAGATCCAAAGACATGAAAGTGTTTGAGATTCGGTTTACGGTTGTGGAAAAGCTCAAATGGTGTTTTGTTGTGGCGTTTTGTAATCATTGAGCGGTTTTGAGTGTAGCATGCGAGTTGAGACAACTTGACCCATAAGTAATCTGAAGTTTAGCATTGATTAACATCGTTCTAGCAGCTTCCACTAGCGTCGGTTTCTTCTTTCAACAACTCCGTTTTGTTATGGTGTGCGGGCAATAGATGTTTGATGCTCAATTCCCACTTTCTCATAGTATTCCCGAAGAGTTTGATTCACAAATTCAGTTCCTTTATGCATTTCAAATTTGTCTAACGGTGTTCCGGAGCTGAATTTGAATTTTCATGAGAAAGGTGATGATCATCTGTGGAGCTTGATCTTTACTTAGAAGAAAATAAACCCAAGTCCATCTTGAGTAGTCATCAACAATTACCAAGATGTAGCGTTTGCCATTTATCGTCTTGGCGCATCGGGCCACACAAATCCATGTGAAGAAGATGAAGCACATGCTGCGAGCTGTGTTCCACCTTTGAAGGAAAATGAGCATGAGTGCTTTTCCCTTGTTCACAAGCTGAGCATAGGTTAGTGATGGTTTGAAAGTTTAGATGTGAGAGACGACGGTGCCATAGCCAATATTTTGTAGATGTAGCCTTTGAGAGTAAACAAATGGGAGATGAAGCGATCATGTCTTGCATGGAGATAGTGTAAAGACTGGATGGCGTTGGCGGACATAAGATCATTTCCTTGAAGATCACGAATGAAACAAGTTTTCTCCCCGAAAGCTACTTCCAAGTCTCCATCACAAAATTGACCAACAGAGAATAGATTGTGACCGAGGCCTTCCACATAATAAACCACCTAAATTTCGATGTTGCCATTAATGTAGTCTCCGTAGCCCATGATAGTTGCGAAGTGATCATTCCCGAATCGGCGGTGCCAATGAACTTTGAAACAAAGTTTGATAGATTTAAGGTTGCCATGTCATGTGTGGGAACATCCGCTATCAACAATCAAAGGATGATCTGTATCACCTGCATTAGACACGGAGCGACCAGATGGAATAGAAGTAGATGTGGAACCCGAAGTGTTAGAGGGTTCCTCGGCCGATTATAGTTGAAATACACTCATCAATGATTTTAGGCATCCATTTAAATCCTAGTGTATTATGTAACCATTTCGGCCATCTCCAACTAGTCTTAGCTTTAGTCTTAGTGAATGTGCTAGGTGGTACAACAATCCTTGGAGGTGATCTTTACGGGGACATCAATGCGTTTCTTAGAATCTAAATAAGGCGGTTTACCAAGCACAGGCTTAGAAGCATTAGTGGGCCTAGAGGTATTCCGAATCTTAGGATTCCGTAAACGAGAGATGATAGCTTTAGCAACACATTTGTCATGACAATCAGAATTCATACTTTTACGACAAATAACACAAGGTGCATCGGACTGAATATCAAAAGTACTTAAAGGTTTTGCATTCATTACATCACTATTCCTATTACATTTGCCAGGCCTAATATTTATAGTGGAAGCAACATGAGTTTTATTCATAGTACTAGGGTGTTCTTCTACTTCAGCATTCTTTATTGTTCTTTTCTTAGGTCGCAACTTCCTATTCTTCCTTGTATTGCTCCTAAACGTGAAGTGCGGACGTTTGGAAAAGAGGCAACTATTCCTTTTTCAAGGAGAGGAAGCACGTTAGCAACTTGTGATTTGGCGGTAGGGATTCTTGGTTCAGATTACTAAGTGTTACTGGTGCTATTCTCTTAATCACAGATGGCGAAGTTGTTCATACTTTCCTAACATTTCTCTTAACTTAGTGATAGTGTGCACCAAATCTTGATTTTGAGCGAAGATTTCAGCAAAATTCATGAATTCTTTAGTGTGTGCAAGATAATGATCAAGTTCGTTTGATGCTTCATCATGAGTCTGTTTGAGTAAATCAAATATGACACCATATTCCTTTTTAACTTTTGCAAGTTGTTGTTCATATTTTGAGATTTGACACTTAAAAGACACGTTTTGATCATCCGGTTGCTCAATTTTAGGATCGAAGATTTTGCACGCTTTCTTGGCGATTTTGTGTTGAAAAACAAGTTGTTGATCATGAATATCTTTTTGACACCAATTAAGGCGGCGTATTGCATTTGAAAGTTCGTTTGACAATCATTTATTTTCAACTGTTAAAGACTCGATTTGATGCACCATATCAGTATTCACACCATTATCAGGAATCAACATAATCAGAGATATTATCGGATGCATATGGCAAAGAATGTAATAACACAACATTTTGGATATCACAGAATAACATCTTCCAAGAGTCGATCAACATCTTTTCTCAAAAGTTTCTTTTTACGTTTAGTATTTGAAATAGATGTTTCTGTTTTCTCGAAAACTATTTTCATGAGACCAAGTTCCTTGTGAAAATCCTTTTCCCAATATAGTGCACAATTTTTTAAAATTTTGACATGGGGTAAAATTCTTTTCCGAAGAATATCTCTATGTTCTCGCGCCATTGGCGAGGTAAAATGTTGAACTTTTATTTCAGAATGAAATTCAATCTCACGTTCCAAAATTTTGAGGTCGGATAAGAAAGTGTCAAAGTATTTGATAGCGACAACTTTCGCATTAGTTTTACTTCACTAAGTGAAGGTAAAGGACCATTAATTTGTGCACCTTTTGGTTGAAGGCTGACTTCAGAAGCTGGTGTGATAACCAAAGGTTTGTTAGAAGTATCTTGTTGTGTGAAAAAAGTTACGGCTTTTGAATAGTTAAATGGTTTGTTGTAAACGAAATTTACCATTTTGACGACTCTCGTCATCGACATCTAATTCCTCCATCCGATTATATTTAACAACAGTCATAATGGAATCATCAATTCTATGTTCTTTGTAAACTTGGATTTGGTTTGAATGCTCTGTGTGAAAACTTAGGTTTGTAATCAGCAAGATTAGGTCCATATCCATTTGGATTTGGTTTGAAAGAAAACTTTTGAATCGTTGTGATTGATTCACCATGTTTATAAACAACATTTTTAAACTCTTTGATTTTGCTTTGTAAGTCGACAATTTCCTCAAGATAGTCATCTATTCGTTTCGTTGAATGCTTTTTGTACTCGGAGAGAGCGTTTTTGACAAGTTAACAACTCAACCTTGGCTTTTTGAGTTTCAAAGTAAGAAGTTGTTGTTTATGTTCATGTTTCATTTGTTCTATTTGAGACAACAAAGCATTCTTGAGCGGCTAGATCACAAATCTATCATTCCAAATATTTTTCATTTTGGTGTGATTTGGCAAAAGCGGCTTCAAAACCTTTTCACGGTTTTCTTGAGTTTTGAAAAAGTTGATTTGTCGAATTAAGCATTCATTATCCCTAGTTAACAGTGCATTTTTCTCTTTTAATTTCATGCAAATTTCCAAACGAGAATGTTGGTCTTTAATTAAGGTCAAGAGCTCGGTTTCTCATGTTGGACAAAGCTCATCTTGTTCAACGTGATTCTCAACATGATCATTCTTTAGATCCTCAAATATAATAACGGAGTCAACTTGATTATCAATATTAACCATACGGTCATCTTGATCATCAAATATAACTACGGGATCTATTTGATAATCATCGAAATGAGATGTGGAGGACTCATGTTGAACACTCGATCCTTGTCGGATAGAGAAAGTGGCGAAGATATCGACTCATTGATGATAATTGTTTGTTCAGTACACGAGACAAGCCATCGGTGTCATACACTAGGCCTGTGTCACTCATGTGTAGAGCTTGCATATGTGCCATCAACATCAACTGCTTGCATTAGCTTGCAAGTCCTCCATATCATCATCGAGATGCATCGCCATAGCTCTATTCCTTGTTGGAGAGAGTTCCACCAGCTTCATCCTTAAGAGCCAAGAGCAAAGCCTCTTTGAAATAAGCAGCGCCTCTTGTTCTCGGTTTAGGACATGCATTAGCCATATGACCCTTCTCATTCTGTTGTATAGCATCGAAGACTATTAACCCCATTCGAGCATTTCCTTGTTCAACCACTTGAGCCCTTTCTGCTGCGAGCACATGTTATTCCTTCCCATAGCATTGAACCATTGACCACCTCCCATCGCGACCATAACCACGATTTTGAACTTCAAGCGTCCATTGTTCACAAGACTGATTTCTTGTATTAGATGAGGAGCGAATGCGATTGTTGGATTTGTTTGTATAACGGCCAAATGCTTTAGCAATCATAACAAATCCTTGTTGCAATTCATCGAAGGCATTGGAGTCCTCATCAGCTTCACTCTAAAGAGCTTGGCGGTGTTGTTGTTGTATGGAACCAATTGAGTTTGTAGGCTGTGATGGATCGGAAGGTTTGATGGTTTGATTGTTTGAGGGCGGGTTGAGGAGCTTATTGAGGAGGAATGTTTGTTTGAGCCCACAAAGCAAGTTGTTGATTGTCCGGAAGTGATGGTGAGACAGTTTGACCACGGAGAATCCTTTCCTTATCAACTTCTTTTGGTGAGGCTTCAGATAGTCGTACAACAATCCGTAGGTAGCATGATGCATATCTTTAGCTTGGCGGAGAAAAATGACATACTTCTCCCATTCCGGACCAAGACTACTTAGGAACTTTGTGTTGTGACAATTCGTGGCATGATGATATTGTGTTTGTCCAAATCATTAATGATGTCACAGCGATGATGATAAGATTCTAATGACTCCTGGTTCAATCATGAAGTGTTCATAAGCCAAGTAGATTTTGGATTCCATGTCTTCTGATTGAGTTTTGTGCCTTGTATAAGAAGATGAATCTGTTCCCACATTGCTTTTGCAGTCTTTTGAGCATCAACACTTCGAAGGATTGGATTGGGTAATCCTAAAAGGATATATTGCATTGCAAGTTAAATTAGGCTTCAAAGTGTAGAAGTTGATCACCCGTGAGTTACACAACAGGCAATGTTGGTGACATCATCTCTTGGTGGAACATTAGTAGGATCTCGGGTGTAGCGATAGTAGGCATCTGAAATGGACCTTCCATAATGACCTTCTTTAAAAACTTTCCATGTGGCTTCTTTAGATCACAAAACCTAAAGAACCGAATCACCCATTGATCATAATTACGGGGAGTGAGCATTGGAGGTCTATCAAGTGAGCCAGCTTCATGAATTGATTGTTGGCTACTCAAGGCTTCACACATTTTTCCAAACCATGCTGGTTCCTTCATAGTATTCCTGGATGGATGTTGATTGTAGAAGTTTGTGTAAGGTTGTACTTGAAGACTAGGTGGTGGTTGTACCATTTGAGGTTGTGGAATTGCTGCAAGTAGTGGAGTATGTTGTTGATTAAATTGTTGTTGATAAATTGCTTGTTTTTGATTCCATTGTTGATGTTGGGGACTTAGTTGTTGTTGTTCTTGTTGATTATAAGTGTAAGGAAAATAGTTAGAGTATGGTGGTTGTGACATGTTGAAAACTTGTGTTGTTAAATGGATCTTTGTAGTCGAATGAACCTTTGTTGATGAAGTATCCTTAGAAGTTAGAAATCACAATAGCCAAGTAGCACTTATGCGTAAAACACCAAAGTTACGTAACGGCAAAGAGTTACAGCGTAGGTTTAGCTTACTGCGTAAGTAGGAGAAAAACACTAAAGTTATCGCGTAAGCGGTAAGTTAGGCGTAGAAAACTTAGGCGTATGATTACCTTATGCGTAAGACTAGGCTTAGTCGTAAGATGAATCTTAAGCGTAGGATATTCTACGCCTAAGCTTAACTTATTACGTAAGTTTAGGGTTTTATCCCAAATGATCTTTTACACTATCACGGTGCAAAAGATATCCAAAGTCGACGTGTTTTCAGGCTTATCCAAGCAAGAAACCCGCGGAGTAAACCCGAAACTGAAGATCAGACCAAGGAGCAAGTTACGCGTAGAACTAGGGTTTTGATACGCGTAGTTCTATTCGTAAAGTGATTTTTTCCCAAAGATGTTTCTAAACCAGATTTTTGTGATGAAATAGTTTCAATATCACCAAAATAACACAAAAGTGTGAAACTTGATGATCCAAAGCGTCTAAAAGATTCGCATAGAATGAAACCCTCGAACAAAAACAAGTTCAAAAACAAAGATTTACGCGTAAGTTTGAAACTTTATGCTAAAAAGATTATTTTAACACCTTAAAACATTGAAAGTACAAGAATCTTGGATTAAAAAGTGAAAAATGCGTTTTAAGCAAACCAAAGTATCAATCCACGAGTCGTATGTTCTACGCGCAGGACCAAAAACCCACTTCAAGAACAATAACGATTCACCCAACTATTTGGCGATTCATACCACTGTTAGGTTCCCAAATATGCAACACAAGTATCAATAGAAGAGATAAGATGAAGAAGAGATCGGTTGAACAATATCCAAACACACACACACGTTATACTTGGATGGTTATGTGTAGAGTATGTGTGAAAGAAATAAATTGAACAACCAACCCTCAAGTGAGGGTTATTACATAGTATTTATAGGAGAGGGAGCTAGGGCAACACTCCTAGTCCCTTCCTTTTCCTTATTGGACTAGGCCTAGGCTTATGGGCCTTCTACATAAGCCTAAGGCTAATTACTAACATAAAGGCCATATTAAGCTAACTATTACATATAAATTACTAACACTTGAATTAAGGTTTAGGAGTGATTCCAAAAGCATTAAATGAGATTAACATCCCAGGTGAATGCGAAGTTTCTATGTAGTTACTCAGACACACAATTAATTGCAGTAGTCTTTTCATATCCGTAAGTTACATAAATTATTTAAGTATAAAAACCTAGACTTCATTACATCTCCATATTGTATTTTTCCCCAATCTCATCTCCCAACACAAAAACATATTTGAAAATCATAAAAACAAAACAATGAAAGTTCTCAGTTTGTTTATTTCTTAATCAATCTTTATAGATTTCCGTCCTCAAACAAGAAACCATCATATATCTATATGAAACATAGCTTCTATAAAATTTAGAAATCATAAAGAAAGATTCGAAACAAGATTGTTTCAATCTTTCTTTGTTTCGTACAAAGAAACACAAACGAAAATCGAAACAATACCTACCCGAGACCCATCCTAAGATCTTGAAGCCGCTTCGTTCCTCATAAGATTAAAGATAAGGAGCTGAGATCGTGTGATGTGAGATTCATGTTTGTAATGAGAGGATGAAATAGATAGATATGTTGTTCGAAAGAAACCAAACACGAATATGTTTTGTGTTGTGTTTCGCGTGTGATATTAGAAGAGCGAATATGTTGTTGACTAGGTTTAGGTGTAGGAAGATGTGTGACTACAGTTGAGAGAAATAAGAGGGAGCATGTCTTGGGAGATTAGGGTTGTGTTTGTGTCTTGGTTGCACACAAATGATGATAAGGTTTGTGGTTTATACTCGATGAATTGGGTTTAATCTTGATGGGCTTGACTTAGGGAGAAAATTGATTCATTCACGGTAAATGCATTAGAAAATACATATATACCCTCGACATGAATTTACCCCGATTTTCAATATTGATCCTACCATTACTCATTATATAATCTTTAATACAGTACTTCGTTTTCTTTGTTGACTCCTTATGTAAAATTACATGTATTTGCATTCATATTGTTAGTAATCACAATAGAACAATATATGTAAAGACCTTCATACTCAAATAACTATGATACATTGTGTTGGATATCTACCAACAACCCAAGATGCTAGAATGCGGAACCTCGATCGAAAACACGAACAAAATTTAATCTATGACAATTCTCGCATGTATTTTGTTGAAGTAAGTCAATCTTATGAAAGTATAAGGGCTTAATGGAAAATATATTAAGCCTAGTTTTCTAATATCTAAGTTTATGTCTAGTTTTGTTAGTTTGTATTTTGTAGGGGTTAAAGTGTAACTTCTCAGGCTATAAAAGGAAGTTATCTCTCCTAGGTTTTCAAGTTTCTCACATACAAAGTTTCATCTCTGGCGATTTGGTTCTATTGATACTGATCTTGGTTTCATTGTTTCACTGGGTTTATTGTTTAGTTTAGTTTAAGATCATCTTGATCTTAACAGTTTGGTTTAGTGTGTGGGTTTGTATGATATCACCTTATAGAGGGACTATCTCTTTTCTTTTGTATTGTATGCTTGCATCTATGTTGGGGACAAGCTTTCAGTGTATATTGTTATAATAAAAGTTAGATCACCAAGGGGTGGTTGGTTGGGTGATTACACCTTGTGTTTTGGTTGTTTTGATACCATTTTTACATGGTATCAAAGCCCTAGGTTCTGATTACGGATTGATTTGGGGATCTTGATTTGAGTTGATCGATTGAATCTTGTGGTACTTGGATGCGTTAAGTTAAGTGGTTAATTGAAGTTCTTGAGGTTCAATTGAAGAATTAGGGTTTTTCTTGAAACCCTAATTTTTAGGGGTTTTGATTCTGGTGGTTTATTTGAGCAATTGTTGGTGGATTACTGTGATTCTTGAGACTAATTGTTGATTTCTTGAATCAATTGTTGGTTTCTTGGTATGATTGGTAAAAACCCTAATTGCTAATTTGGGGTTTTTTTGCATTACTAGGAATCTTGTGGTTCTTGGGCCAAGTTCTTGGTATTTTTCCGCTGCTGTTTTCGTTTAAAGCACTGTAAGTAAATCTCTTCTCTTAGATATTTCTAAGTTGAGTATAGTGGGTGAAGTAAGCGGGTTTGTTAACATCTTGATCCTTACCAAGAGTGATATGAATACATGCTCTTACCGATCTACAAGCTTAACTTAGGAAGTATCTGGGTGTGTGTTGTGTTTAGGCTAGTTTTTGGTATCTAGGTCGAAGGAGGATAGGTTTTTTGGGTTTATTGAAAGTTGTGATTGGATTCTTGGCTGTGGCTAGTGTATAGGTTTCTTGTTTGGTTTCCTTGTTTGGTTACGTGTGGTTTCTTTTCTTATTTCTCATTATGGCTATTATGATTAGTAGTTTGGATCAGAGTAATGCTCTACATCTTCATCCTAATGATTCTAATTGTGCATCTATTGTTACTGTGAAATTATCTAGTGTTGAGAATTATAGGGTTTGGTCTAGTGCTATCAAATTGGCTATGTAAATTAAAAATAAAATGGGTTTTCTAGATGGTACTTGTGTTAGAACTGCTTATGCTGCTAGTCCTTTGTTAGAGGCACAATGGGATAGATGCAATGCTGTTGTGTTGAATTGGTTGTTAAGTTCCTTATCTCAAGATGTGTATCTTGGTCATGTGTTTTCTGATTCTGCTGCATCTGTTTGGAAAGATTTAAAGGATACATATGATAGAATTGATGGTTCTGTGGTGTTTAATTTGATGCAAAAGATTAATTCCTTTAAGCAAGGTGGTTTACCTGTATCTGAATATTTTCATAAGTTAAATTCTTTGTGGAGGGAATTTGATACCTTAACTAAACTTCCTGATTGTGTTTGTGAGGCTAGAATAGAGTTAGTTGATCATGCTAAATTGTTAAAACTTATGCAATTTCTGATGGGTCTTGATGACATATATCAACCCATCAGAAGCTCTATTCTAACTAGGGAAGTCCTTCCTGAGGTTAAAGATGCTTTTGTGATTGTGTCTAGGGAAGAATCCCATAGGGGGATTCCTTCCATACATAAAATTGAGAAACCACAAATTTCTGCTTTTGTTTCTAGGCCTAATGGTAATAACAGGAATAACTTTAATAATAATAGGCCTGGGAACAACAATAATAGAGGGAATTATGACAATCTATTGTGTAAAAACTGTGGTTTAAAAGGGCATACTATTGAAAGATGTTTTGAACTAATTGGTTATCCTCCACGGTTTTAAAAAGAATCCTAATTTGAAACACTGTGGTTTTAAAATGGTAAAAGTAATAATGCGGAGGTTAAGGGTATGCCTAATGTGAGTGGTGATGTTAAAAACATTACTTTGTATCTATTCACTAATGAGCGAGGTTATGAAGTTGATGAATCTCTTGAATGATAAAACACATTCTGTTGCTCATGCTAGTATGGCGGTAGTGATTCTTGTTCCTTCTTTATTTGCAATGTGTTTTTTAATCAAACTTATCAGTTTTTGTGCCAAGATAAATATTAAGGGTGTTTCTTACGGTTGGGATGAATCATAGATTCGAGGGCTAATCGACATATGCCTAATATCTTGATAAGATGTTTGGCTTACTTGATATATCGATTTGAATTTAGCTGGCCATCCTAATGGTACCCTTGCTAAGATTACTCATGTTGGTAATCTGAGACTTAACAAGAATGTTGTTTTGTTTGATGTGTTAGTTGTGCCTGAATATTGTGTTAGTCTCATTTATTGCATAAAATGATTAAAGACAGATAGAGTTGGTATTGGGTTTGATGAGACTAAATGCTATATTCGAGGATTTGAAAAGCAGAGTGTTATGGGGATTGGTAGTGAGTTTGGTGGTTTGTATCTATTTGATAGAGATTCGATAAGTTTCTTTGTGGTTAATCAAAGTGAGTTTTTTGCTTGTCATGTTTCTGAGGCGGCACAATAGGCTTGGACATCCTGCTAACCAAGTTTTTAAAATGCTTAAACAATCTTTAAATTTGACTAATGTTGATCATGAAGGTCCTTGTGAGGTTTTCCATAAGGCAAAACAAACAAGGGATTCTTTTCCTTTAAGTGAAAACAAATCTTTGGTTTTTGGACAACTTATACATCTTAATGTCTGGGGTCCTTATAAAGTGGTTAACAGGGAAGGGTTTAGATATTTCTTGACTGTTGTGGATGACTATAGTAGGTCTGTCTGGGTGTATATGTTTAAAACAAAAGATGAAGTGTTTTCAGTGTTTGTAAGTTTTTATAATCTGGTTCTTACTCAATTTAACAAAAAGATTAAAATGATAAGGTCTGATAATGGTACAGAGTTTTTGAATAACAGAATGTCAGATTTTTTAAATACCATGGGTAGTATCCATCAAACTACTTATGCATATACACCTCAGCAGAATGATATTGCTGAAAGGAAACATAGAAATATGCTAAATGTTGCTAGAAGTCTTATGTTTCAGGGGGGGATTCCTCTTGTTTATTGGTCTGGATGTGTTCTTACTGCTACTTATTTGATTAACAGGCTTCCTTCCTCTATTTTAAAGGGTAAGTCACCCTTTTCTCTGGTCTATAATAGGGAACCTAATTTGTCTCATCTTAGGAGTTTTGGGTGTCTGTGTTTTGCTGCTATTGTCAAAGGGTCTGATAAGTTTTCTGAAAAGTATGAAAAATGTGTTTTAATTAGATATGCTTCAGGAAAGAAAGCTTATAAGCTTCTAAGTCTTGAAAATAGAAGTGTTTTGTATTCAAGAGATGTTAAGATTTAGGAAACTATCTTTCCATATAAAATGAATCAGAATGATGTTTTTAAAGAAGACTTAGAAGTTTCAAACTTAAACTTTTTTGATTTTGTTGATTCTGAATATGTGTCAAAACCCAAGAATCCTATCCCTACTCCCAATGATGATAGTGTGAATAAGGAAGCAACATCTGTAGGTAGAGATGGTAGGATCCATCAACCAGATGATGTGGCAAACAGAGATCAGAATGTAAATGTAGAACATATACATAATTCTGATAGTTTGTTACCATCTGGAGATGATGTGCATTCTGCAACTCCTTTAGATAATAATACAAGTTCTGAGGGAAATGTTGGTCCAAATTTATCTGATGATAATAGGTTTCAAAATGTTTTGCAAAATCAAATTGAGGAAAGGTCTGTTAGTCATAGAAGGTCTTTCAGATCTTCTAAGTTGCCTGAAAGATTGAATGATTATGTGTTAGACACTAAGGTTAAATATGGATTGGATAAGTATGTTAATCATGTTGTTTTGAGTGCTAAAAATTGTTGTTTTGTGTCTAATTTGAATAAGTCCATTGAGCCTAGTAGTTATGATGAAGCCAGTAGAGATCCTAAATGGGTTAATGCTATGAATGAGGAAATTTATGCTTTACATGAGAATAATACTTGGGAAGAAACTGAATTACCTATTGGTAGAAAGCCTATAGGTAGCAAATGGGTTTGGAAAATTAAGTATAAATCTATAGGGTATTGATTATGAGGAGACTTTTAGTCCTGTTGTGAGAATGGGCACTGTTAGATGTTTATTGAGCACTGCTGTTAAATATGATTGGTGTGTTTATCAAATGGATGTTAATAATGCATTTCTTTATGGTGACCTTAATGAGGAAGTGTATATGCTTCCTCCACCTGGATATTCTACTAAAGGTGAAAATAAAGTATGCAGATTGAAAAAATCTTTGTATGGGCTTAAACAAGCTCCTAGACAATGGAATCACAAATTGTCTGAAGCTTTGTTTGAAGCAAAATTTGTTCAATCAAAAAATGATCACTCATTCTTTATTAAAAGAAATATTAAAACAATTGTGTTTCTTTTAGTATATGTGGATGATTTGATTATTACTGGTAATGATGTTGAAGAAATTGAAAAAGTGAATCAGTTTTTAAAAACTAAGCTTAAAATAAAGGACTTGGGTGAGTTAAAGTTTTTTCTGGGAATTGAAGTTTTGAAAACTAAAACTGGGATGTGTTTGAATCAAAGGAAATATTGTCTTGAGTTGTTAAATGATTATGGGTTACTTGCATGTAGACCTGTTATGACTCCTTTACCTGAAAATTATGTCTTGGCTCATAAGAAAAGTGATACTGATAAGCTGTTAAAAAATATTACTGGTTATCAGAAATTGGTAGGAAAGCTTATATACTTGACTATGACCAGACCTGATATTTCATAAGTTGTTCAATGCTTGAGTCAATACATGCATGCTCCTTTGCAATCTCATATGAGTCTTGGTTTAAGAGTATTGAAATACTTGAAACTTGCTAGCTCCTGGAAATGGTATAGAGTTTAATAAATCTGAGGACAAGTTTGGGGTTATTGCTTATTCTGATTCTGATTGGGCTAAATGTCCTATTACTAGAAGGTCTGTTTCAGGTTATTGTGTTTTTGTGAATGGTAATCTTGTTTCTTGGAAAAGCAAGAAACAAGCTACTTTATCCAAATCTTCTGCTGAGGCAGAATATAGAAGCATGGCTTCTGTAACTTGTGAAGTTATGTGGATTTTGAAAGTGTTAGAGGATTTGGGTGAAACTGGGTTATTACCAGTTAGTTTGTGTTGTGATAATAGATAAGCAATTCAGATTGCTGCAAACCGTGTCATGCATGAAAAAACTAAGCATTTTGATATTGATGTTCATCTTGTTAGAGAAAAAGTTGCATTTGGTTTAATCAAGACAGTGAATGTTGATTCTAAAAATCAACTTGCTGATATTCTAACAAAAGGTCTTGGGTCAATGCAACATGGTTTTTTGGTAAAGAAACTGGGTATGTTAAACTTATTTCTTTCATGAGATTGAGGAAGGGTGTTGAAGTAAGTCAATCTTATGAAAGTATAAGGGCTTAATGGAAAATATATTAAGCCTAGTTTTCTAATATCTAAGTTTCTGTCTAGTTTTGTTAGTTTGTATTGTGCAGGGGTTGAAGTGTAACTTCTTAGGCTATAAAAGGAAGTTATCTCTCCTAGGGTTTTCAAGTTTCTCACATACAAAGTTTCATCTCTGGTTTTCTCTCTGGCGATTTGGTTATGTTGATACTGAACTTGGTTTCATTGTTTCCTTTGGGTTTATTGTTTAGTTTAGTTTAAGATCATCTTGATCTTAACAGTATGGTTTAGTGTGTGAGTTTGTATGATAGCACCTTATAGAGGGACTATCACTTTTCTTTTGTATTGTATGCTTGCATCTGTGTTGGGGACAAACTTTCAGTGTATATTGTTATAATAAAAGTTAGATAGGGGTGATTGGTTGGGTGATTACACCTTGTGTTTTGGTTGTTTTGATACCATTTTTACATATTTCGTTCATCAAAAATGAAAATGTGCAAGATTTCGGCTTGCACGATTGACGATTAGATTATCGCCTTTAGTATCAAATAGGCAATTGCTTCTTCTTGAACATAAATTTTTTTATACTAAAATACACCGTTGGTCCCTAAACTTGGCAAAACGCTTCGTGATGGGACAAAACTCGGCTCTATCATCCCCAGAGGTCCAAACCTTGGCCTTTAAATGCGAAAATCGTCCCTTGACCAGGATTGGCATAGTCAAACCTAATTTTCTGGATTTCCTTCGAGGGTATAATAGACCATTCACATTTTTGACCCAACCTTGTTATAATGTAACCCAACCTTCAACCATATATGTATCTGCTACGAGATATAATCAGCACACATTCTACCCAAAGCAAAAAAAAAAAAAAAACAATAATGGCACAAAACGATAAGGGGAAGGCTTTGTTGAGTTCGTTGAGGAAAGCAGACTGCCCAAGTGAAAAGGGTTTGGGTGTTAAGAAGGAGAAGGAAGAGGCTGACATCTTGTTATCAAAGTTTAACGATTTGGGAGAAAGGATTAAAAATATGGAAATATTGTTTAAATATCTTAAGGAAAGGAAGGAAAAGAAGGAAAATGATGATAGGGAGAGTTGTGCGTCTAGCTAAGTGTATGTTTAGATGATAGTAAACATTTGTAGTTCTTGAGAACATGAAATCGATGAATAAAAATTGGGTTCTTATTTAAGTAATTGTGTTTGAAATCGTTTTGCATTTCTTAATAGGTTTGACTTATCCAAGTCATACCACAATAGTAAGTTACAATTTTTTGCCTTTCATAAGTTTCTTTGACTTGGGTAATTCAAAATTCAAGATGTTACAATTGTTGTTTACTGCTAAAGCGTTTGAATTTTCAACCCGTATTTTTAAACCACTTGCCTCTAATGTTCTTGTCTGAGGGTGTTTGGTTTTGTCTTTGTAACAACTTTTCTGATAAAAGGGGTTGTTTGGTTTAACGATACAAAGGGGATGTTTGGTGATATACATTATGATTTAGTGCTAAACTATTTGCATTTTCACCACATCTTTTTAAACCATTGCCTTTGCTTTTGCTTGTACAAGGGGTGTTTGGTTTCTTGATTAAATTTTTGCGATACAAGGGGTTTTGTTTGGTTTATTTATATAAGGGGATGTTTGGTTTTGTTGATACTAATTATACTAAATTACACCCAATATCACAATACAAGAATAGATTAAATAACACATAACCCAAATGATATTTTATCATTAATAAAGTCTGTTAAACATCATAAACAACTACATCAAATCTAATTTACATACCCTTTTTAGCAACCTATATTCCCAAACCTATCACCCAAAAGACCACCTTTATCTACCCCATGGAAAACCCAAAATTCAGGCATTATGTTCAGCCATTTTCTTAACAAAATCTTGGTTGAACCGAATACCTTCATCTGTTTGACCAACAATCTGTATGAGTTGGGCAAGTTGCTTTGTGTGCCTCGACTGGATTTTGGTGGTAGCACGATCCACAGTCAAGCGCAATTCCACGAGGTCCCGAGCTTGATTCTCTTCTATCGCTCCCTACACTTGATGATTCTGTCTTTAGATCTTTGAATGCAGCGAAGAACTAGCTTCTTCAGAATCCCTTATTGGGCAACCTCTTGTTCAAACCGGATAGCCATCGATCATTCAAATTTGATGAATCAGCAACCTCCATGAGTTCGTTTAAAATGGGGAAATCTGCCATTGGAAAATTGTTTGTGTGTGGAAAAAGTGGTAGATGAGTTTATCGTTTGGTGTGCACTAGTTAATATCGTCTCCGGTAAGAGATGGTCAAGGGTCTAGTAGTTACTTATTTGTCACACTCGGTCCCTGAATTTGTCTTGGTTGTCGTTGTCATACTTAAAACTCCCGCCCAATAATCACTTTAGAATACACAATTGGTCCCTCAAGTTGCCAACTTACGTAAAACCATTAGAAGTTTGACTTTCTATAACATATCAAATTATCAATTAACTCCAAAACAAATATTGAGTAATGGTTTTGCAATATTGACTTTGCAAAGTCAAATACCATTATATATATTATTGAACATTCCACTTGCCATCCTTATCATCAAACTTCAAATACCATTCTGCCTTTTGCACTTAATCTTCCAAAGGTTTTCAATCCTTGTGACATTACGACTCTCGTTCACAGTTAACCCATTAACCATTTTCATGTATTGACTAACTAAAGTAAACGGAAATGCTTTTACTTGCTACAATGAAATTAAAATGCCAAATGAAAGTTTGACTTTCGAATGTCAAACTTTCATCACCTATCTTACGCTGAAACAACAACATATGAAAAATCTAATTTTAAGCAAACCATATAAACAATTATTGTACCAAATTACCAAAACTATTTTGCAACATTAATTGTCATAGGTTATTCAACCCAAACATAAACTACAACCACTCAAAGAAATCTACCACGGTGTGGGGAAGCTCGTGGAGTTTCAACGGCTTTCTAGCCAACTCCCAGTTGTTCCTAGTATTTTCATTCCCATCATGACTCCTATCGCTTTGCCTGATATTGATTGTCTTTAGCGACCGGGAACACGCAAGTATACACTTTATTAAAGTTATTTCATGCTCGTTTCTAGGAAAAGCTCGAAACACCACCGTCATGGTCGGCCATGGTGAATGTGTTTACGTCTACAACGATTGGAAAATTTTTGCAAAGGCAGATCACTAAGCGTGTTTGCAGCCTGAAAAATCAAATAGTGTTGAGATATACAAACATGGAAATTTAGGAATGTTTATTTGATACATATGCATTCTGACATTACACTTACTCTGGTATCCATCATTTTCAAATTCGGAGATGACCGAATCATTACAATGGTGAACGCTACCATAACACTATTCCCAAAATCGACATCGGACTGACTTAAGGTTAATCAGTGAAACAAAGGGCACCTTCATCCTAGGATTAGCTTCATGTATCAACTACAACAAGTTTTAAAGATTAAATTTCATTCTTTTACACATCTCTTTAACATTGTAAAATTATAAGTTGTAAAACTGAAATTGTTCTTACCGTGCAATCACCAAAATCCAATGTAAGGGTCTCAAGATTTTGAAGTCTTGTGAGGTGAAAGATATCGGATGTTGTGATTGTCGTCACAACATTATAACGACCAAATGACAAATGTAACTTCTTCAAATTCCTAAGTTTTGCAATATCCCATAGTCTCATCTCGTTTGTATTAGGACGATTCATTTTAAGAGACTCAAGTGAGGGACAACTAGCAATAAAGTTCCAAACTGTACCGCTTAGAAAATTGACATGAATCAATTCTAAGCTCAGTAGATTTGGAAAGCCAAGAAAATATTCCAGAGAAGCCAAAGAACAAACATGAAGTACGGATGTTTCAACTCACTCGAGAGTAAAGTTGGGTTGGAGCACGTAGCGAATCAGGTCACCATACCAGTTTGAAATAATCAGGTCCTAAATTCCATGGTTAGCCAAAAGCAAGAGCCACTCATGAATCTCTTTATAATGAAAGTTGTCTATTCCAATAATTGATCTTGGCTCAACAACGAAGACAAACTTTCTTATTGGACCCATAAGCCGATTTAAGAATCTAGTAACAAGCCTCCCATCAAACTCATATGTTAAATAATAAAAGAAATCCTCATCAACTATGACATCGGTGAGGAAAGTCCACTTAGACCTCCAGTTTTGCGCTAAACTAGAGGTTCTCACCGCTTCTAACAAAGGCAACCGATTCAAAATGTTAGTGATCACTTCATCTGGCATGTTTCTAATACGATCGATCGACATGGTTTTGTTGGAAGTTGGGTTGGTCTTTTGAGTTCTGGAAATGAGAATTTATATTCTTGATTTCGATTTCATTTAACGTTTACGGATAATGGTGTATTATGATTGGTAAAGTTGTTTGTTGGGTGGGTGTATTGGTTCCTTAAAATTAAATGCAAGCGTATCAGGGAAGAAATGGCTAGTAGCCATACTCACAAATTGGTCCCTGGGTTGAAGGTTGGGTAAAAAATGTGAATGGTCTATTATACCCTCGAAGGAAATCTAGAAAATTAGGTTTGACTATGCCAATCCTGGTCAAGGGACGATTTTGGCATTTAAAGGCCAAGCTTTGGACCTCTAGCGATGATAGAGCCGAGTTTTGTCCCATCACGAAGCGTTTTGCCAAGTTTAGGGACCAACGGTGTATTTTAGTCATTTTTTTATCTACAAAATTGGCTCGCTTGTTGAGTTAGTTATTCTTATCTACTCTTTTCTTTTATATTTTGTTAAAAAGCTTAGTTGTTGTATTATATGTTTAGCATGTTCTGTTCCTAGAAAAAAAGTCAGTACAGTCTAACTATACATGAGACTTTAACTTGAATTTGTATTGTTTTGTAATATAAACTAAAACTCCCATCTCTATTATTGACAGTCCGCCCGACGCAGTCTTGGTTATACATTGTTATATATTCAGCCATTTGCACAAACATTACGCACAGAACACGTACATACAACCTTTATGCATCGCACGGGTTCGACAATGCGTCGTAACAATTAAAATCTTGCCAGGGTATTTAATTGTATAACTAGATGTGCTAATAAGGTGGTGTTTGTTTAATCACAAATGCCTCTTAACTGCCTCTGAATCTGAACCGTTCAAACGCGGTCAGACATTTTGTCCGTTCAGACCGTTTGTTTTTTTCCGTTCAGGGCGGTCGGGCGATAAGATCTTAATGATCTAGACATGAGAGGGGTGTCTTAATGCCTCTTGTTGACACAAAAATAACCAAAAATTTTTTAGTGCGAGCAAGCAAATGTGCGGTTTAAACATGAGTTTTTTTTCCCGTTCTAATGTGGTCAGATTCAAACATTTACGCCTCAGATTCAAATTCAGATGTCTCGGTAACATATATTACATAAGTTTGGAAAAACCTATTATTTTAAAAACAAACTCATGACAAATCTACAAACAAATCTCATTTTGGTTTGGATCCATTTTTACCCGTAAATAACCCGACTAATGAAATAAGATCCCCAAACCATATTTAAAAGTTTATGATATTCTTAGTTTGTTTATTGAAGAAAAAGTTGTTTTTCGAACGTCTTTATTTTACGTGAATCTTAATCATCTCTCTTTCTAGGTTGGTTGTGTTTCTTAGTCTTATTTGAAACAACATGTAGAATAAAAATGAAGTACAAGAACCCACTACTAGAAATTGGACCTTCACTGACGGAATTTCCGACGGACAGAAATCCGTCGCTAATTACTGACAATGTTCCAACAGATCAGCGACAAATGTTTAGAACGATGCTTATTCGACTGAGTTCTGACGGATTTCCAAGAGATATGATTTCCGTCGGAAATCTGTCACTAAGTTACATTATTTACCGTCAACTTTCCTTCGCTGTACCGACATCTATGTTTATATGTCACTATTCCATCATAAATGATTTAATTATTTTCAATTAAATATATATTTTTTATTTCCGTTGGAAATCCATCACAAATTAATATCATTTCCAAGGGAATTCTGACAACAATATTAAAAACTTGTTTGTTGTTTATTGCTAACTTTCACAGTAATATATTTGATATAAGAAACGATATATAAAATTTGTTATAAGGATTTAAATTTCAACTATGGTCTAAGATTAGTTAATTTCAAATCTACAGTTTGTTTATAAATTTTGATGGGCACAATTCTTTGTTGGAGTCCCTGGACATTCCTAACTAGACTTAACATGAGAAGAAATCATTTCAATTTATTCGTATACCATAAGAAAATTTATTAGACTTTGATTACTTTTAATAGCATTTCTTAGCTTAATTACAACTATTGTTACATTCAAAAACTTAGGCTATGTTTGGCGAGAGCTTAAATGAGGCTTATTGATGCTTGGGCTTTTAAAATAAACCGGCTAATAAAATTAGTCTTGTTTGTCATAGGGCTTATGGAAGGGCTTATAAAATAAGTCGGCTAAAAACTTTAGCCCCCATAAAAGAGGCTAAAAGCTTTATCATGGGAGTAAATTACATCGATGGTCCCTATGGTATGTCAAAAGTAACAACTTTCGTCCCTGGAAGTTTGAAGTTGCACTAGTAGTCCCTAAGTTGGTAAATAAATAACACTACCGGTCCTTTGGTTTAACTGGCGTTAAGTAAGTTCGTTATAATTTACACGTTAGCCCCTTTGGTTGAATATCGTTGCATCGTTTATCCTTAATAGTAACAGCTATTTATAACTTATAGTTTTCATACGTTTTTATCCGTTTTCGTCCATTTTTATACATTCTCGTCCGTTTCTCTTACGTTTTATACGTTTACTTTGTTTTCTTACATTTTCATACGTTTTTCTCCGTTTTTCACGTTTTTACTTGCTTTTATTTCATTTTCATATGTTTTTGTCCGTTTTTTTATATAGTTTCACGTTTTCTTACACTTTCATACATTTTGTCAAGGGTTTTCACGTTTTCGCCTGTTTTCTTACATTTCCATACGTTTTTGTCCCCTTTTTTACATTATCGCCCATTTTCTTTCTTTTTCATACTTTTTTGTATCTTTTCTTACTTTTTTATTACGTTTACATACGTTTTCATCCGTTTTATTACGTTTTTATCCATCTTTATATATTTTCTTCCGTTTTTATACGTATTCTTAAGTTTTTATCCGTTTTCTTTCGTTTTTATCCACTTTTATCCATTTTCTTACGTTTTCATTTGGACGAAAATGAATAAAAACATAAGAAAACGAGCGAAAACTTAAAAAAATGGAAAAAACGTATGAAAATGAAAGAAGAAGGGCGGAAACGTAAAAAACGGACAAAAACGTATGACGATGTAAGAAAACGGGCAAAAACGTAAAAACGGACAAAAGCGTATGAAATGTAAGAAACGGGAACATAAAAAAGCGGACAAAAACGTATTAAAATGAAAGAAAAAAGCGGCGGAACGTAAAAACGGACAAAGACGTATGAAAATGTAAGCGCGAAGCGTAAAATGCGGAAAAAATGAAATTAAAAAGCGAGGCGGCGTAAACATGAAAGTAATAAGAAAAGCGCTGGCGTACCGTAAGAAGCGGACAATAACGTATGAAAATGAAAGAAAACGCGAAACGTTGGCGTAAAAAAGGGACAAAAGCGTATGAAATTTTAAGAAAGCGGTAGAAACGTAAAAAATGACAAAAAAGCAAATGAAAGAAAGCAGAAATAGCGTAAGAAGCGGATAAAAACGTATGAAAATGTAAGAAAACAGTCGAAAACGTAAAAAAACGTATAAAAGTGTAAGAAAACGGTAAAGCGTAAAAGGGACAAAAACGTATGAAAATGAAAGAAAACGGGCGAAAACGTAAAAGACAGACAAAGTCGTATGAGAATGTAAGAAAACGGGAGAAAACGTAAAAAGAGGGACAACAACGTATCATAATGTTTGAAAACGGGCGAAAACGTAAGAAAAACTGACAAAAATGTGTAAAAACTGACGAAAATATGAAAACTTTAAATTATAAACAACCGTTATTATTAAGGATAGACGATGCAACGATCTTTAACCAATGGAGCTAACGTGTAAATTATAACGAACTTACTTAACGCCCGTTAAACCAAATGATCGGTGGTGTTATTTGTTTACCAACTTAGGGACTACCAATGCAACTTCAAACTTTCAGGGACGAAAGTTGTTACTTTTGACATACCATAGGGACCATCCATGTAATTTACTCATAAATTAATTATTTATCCATAAAAATATCTAACATATACAAAAACTCATTTAATTATGTTTATTTTAGTAATTTTGCAATAATAAGCCTCAACCACAACTCATTTCCCAAATAAGTTTATAAAAATAAAATTTTTTAATTTCAGCTTATAATATAAGTCTCAGCCCCAGTCCCAACGCATTTCTCCAAACATACCCTTAAACTCAAAAGATACGAGCAATAGTATCACCGATTTAAAAATAATTATTAGAAAAAATTACACGTTTGGTCCCTATGGTTTGCCCAATATAACAACTTTAGTCCCTAAGTCACTTTTATTACACCACCAGTATCTAATTTTGAAACTATGCACACTTTTGGTCCCTAAAATAGACGGACGTTTATTTGGCTCGTTATCTCATTAAAACACAAGGGTAAACTTGTCTTTTCAACTCCTTACCCACTTTCCCTCCTACCCTATTTAATATCATATCATTCCCGCCAAAAGCGAAACCGTTAACCAAGAACACCCAAATTAAAAACCCTCCCAAAGTGATATTCCCAACTAAAAAACCCTAGATCTCACATAATCAAATTAAAAATCATAGAACACCTAAAGTCTTCGTCAATCATGGTATTCTGCAGATGTGGACGAGTTTGCATAGTCAAGACTTCTTGGACGGTGTCTCACCCAGTCGGCGTTTCTCATTGCCCCAAACAGGGGATCACGATGTGGGTGGATTGATTGGTTGATCCACCATGTGTGATCGTCTGTACAAATTATACCTGGACTGTTAAGGGCTAAGAATAGGCATGAAACTGCCATTGAAGAATTGACAAGGGAACTTAGAAAGACCAAGATGTATTTGATGTTTAGTTGGCTAGGTTTTCTACGTGTTGTGGTCATTTACCTATTGGGTTAATGAATGTTTTAGATTAGATTTCTAAGATATGTTTTGGGTAAGTATGGTTGTTGTAAGATGGTTGTTGGTTAGGTTTTCTTTGTATTGTCTTTTGGGTTAATGTAAGATATGTTTTGTGACATATATTTGGTATAATTTTTCTACAATGGTGCACTTTTGTTATGTTTTACCTTTTGTTTGACTTAAAAAGTCAACATTAACTTTGTTGTACTGAAAAGTGATATGTCAAGAAAGAATTGATATCATGAAAAGTCTTACATAGCATAAAGTGATATGTCAAGAAAAGTCTTACATAGCATTAAGTAAAACAAGTTTGACTAATGCAAGTCAAACTTAATCAGTACATAAGTATTTGAGTACACAAACAGACACCAAAAGTTACATAGCAAAAACCAAAAGTTGAGTACATAAATAGACATCAGACTAAGCATACATCAGACTAACACCTCTTTTCCATTCTTTTTCTTCTTTTGTGGTCCTTTACCACCACCTGCAAATCTCTCTTTTTTGAGGTCCCACTTCCATGAAGGTTTCTTTTTCTTTGAGGCACTTGCATCAGTTAGGTTGTGTTGATGCAGGACCTTTTCCTAGCATTTGATGAACTCATCAGCATGAGTAGATGGTGCCCCTGTTTCTTTCATTTTTGGCCTTTACAAGATCTGCTTTATTGTGGCCAAGGTTTCCACACTTCAAACATGTAACAGTTTATATGCCACTGACAGTTTTCCACCACTCACCATTGCCTTCTCTTCTTTTGTTTTCCTTCTGTTCTTCTTTGGCCTACCCACTTGTGAATGATGCTTAGGTGGAATCAATTTTGTAGGAATTTGGGATTTCTTCCACATTATCTTACCATTTATACATCCAATAGTATGAATGTATGCCTTTTTCCAAGTAGCTAACCAATAACACCTATGGACCCACTCTTATGGTATACCCACTTCAATCCCATTAAGTTCCATGTTGTAATTGGTTGCTACACGGCATGTACTGAGGGATGCATGTTAATTCCCATCTCCAACAACTACAAACCCTTCTAGCCACATTCACCACACATTGATCACCATGTGGTCCCTTTACCTCATATTCTTCCCCATTCCAACCTTGAGTAATTGTTTGCTTGGTCCATAGCACCTTTCAATATTCTAGCTGCAGTAGGGGTGAGAGGGCCATCTGTTTTTGCTATAACACCTAGAACATTCACAATCCTCCTTCTCAAGTACTGTCTAATGTATTCTAAGGCACTGATTATAGGTGCATCCCTAGCATCTAATATTTTTCCATTCAAAACCTCACACATATTGTTCAACAATACATCAGATTTAGCTCTACAGTAATGGTATATTTAAACTACTTAAGTAAACAACAACAACTATTTAACTATAATTATGAGCTACTTAATTAAAATGCAACAAATATTACCGAAAAATGGGATCGGACCAAGAATCAGTAGATTTTGCTAACCATTCAAATGCATCCTTATTAAACTTCTTCAGCTCCTCCATTGCATGATCAAAATGAAATACTTTTGTTGTTGCGGTTGCACATTTCAGAGCAGATCTTTATATGCTTGTCCATTCCACTTGAGCTTCATATTTTCATGTATATGCCTAAGGCAAAACCTGTGCTCTGCACTAGGAAATACCATAGCCATTGCAGGTATGAGGCCCTATAGGAAATACACAAATGTTAGAATATTAAATGTGTATTAAATGTGTAATTAGATTCCCTGAATAGGGACCATAGTTGAAATAAAAAGTCAAATGTTTACCTTTTGCCTATCACTTATAAAAGTGTAGTTAGATTCCTTGCTCAGATCTAGATCATCACCTAGACACTCCAAAAACCAAGTCCAAGAACTGGTAGTTTCTTTCTCCACAATTGCATATGCTCTTGGATATATGCCATTGTTGGCATCAATCCACAGCCGGATCGAAGGTCATCCGGGATATAGTCCCTTCATGAATGCACCATCAAGGCCTAATAGATCCCTTCCACATTCTTTGAAACCTTTCTTTAATGGACCTAAACATATGTAGATCCTCTTGAAAACTCTTGTTTCTAGTTCAAGATCTGTGGCTCTTTCAACTTCAATCTTAGCATTGTATCGGGATTTGCCCTTTTCAACTCTAAACAATAATCCCTCAACATTGTATATTGTACACTGTAATCTCCCTTAACTTGATTGAGTGCAGTGGTTTTAGCCCTAAAAGCTTTCATCCTTGACACACCAACCTCATATTGCTTCTTAACTGGTCTTGAAGAGCTCTTGTTGGAACATCTAGGTTTTTCTCAATTTGGTCAATGATACCCTTAGACAAGAATTGGGCAGTGCAAGCCTTTATTTCTCTTGATTGAAGGCACTTGTGGTTGTCTACATATGTTCTAACTTCCCAAGTCTCAGTATTCTTAACCCTAGACACTAATAATACCCATGGACATTCATCTTCTTCTAGTGGTTTGGGCCTGCCTCTACCTCCTAAAGTAATACCTTTCTTACTGGGCTTACTAGGCCCAACTCTTGTTTTGCCTTTGGGCTTTCTGCTTTCTTTTTTGACTACATTCTCATTAGGCCCATCACCTTCTAGTGTGAACACTGGAATTTTGCCCATACACTTTGCCCTAACCCTAGACTTATCATTCCTTATCAACTGCAACTTTCTCCTAGTTTCAATAGAATGCAGCCCTCTCTCTCTTTCACTTCACTAAGCACTAGAAAAAGTTTGACCATGATAAAAGTAATGCTTATACACAATGTTATCTGCATTTTTATTTGCCTTTTGGATTTCTTTAAGCTTCCTTCTCCTAATCTTTTCAATATCATTCTGTTCCTCATCTGAAGCACTTTCAAGAAATTCATTATTTACCACCTCAACATCTTACGCTATTGGTGTACAATCATCTTCTTCTACACTGCTTGTATGTCTCACCCACTCAACATCTTCATCTATATCAAAATGGTAATCATGCATATCAACATTAACTTCTTCTACATTGTTCTCTTCATCATCAAAGTGATCTCTGTCATCTGTACTACTATCATCATCATGATCTGAGTCTTCCCCATCCAGTGTTTCACAAGGTTCATCATGCTCTACCAATGTTTCTAAAGGTTCAAAACTCTCATTATAATTCACCCTTTCATTCACTTGAACACTTGACCCTTCATTCACCCTTTCATTCACATGAACACTTGACCCTTCATTCACCCTTTCATTCACATGAACACTTGACCCTTCATTCACCCTTTCATTATACCTTTCAGTTAAATTATCATCAAAGGGATCAAAATCATAATCATTCATGTTCAAAAGTTCTTCAACAATAGAGTCCACAGTTTCATGTACACTATCATTGGGAGTAGGAATACTGTGACTGGTTGTAGCAATGGTGGGAGTGGGAGTGGGGGTGGGAGTTGGAATGGCAGTGGTTGTAGCAATGGTGGGAGTGGGAGTGGGGGTGGGAGTTTGAATGGCAGTGGTTGTAGCAATGGTGGGGGTGGGAGTGGGAATGGCACTAGTAGTAGCAGGGTAGAGGTTTATGGTATTCTAACAACATGATTTTTTGAAGGGGACTTTTTTTGGTGGGGAAGGAATGGGAGTTTCAGAGGGTAGCTCTTCAATAACAACGAGCTTCTAACCTGTGGGGATCAAATGAATGAGCAGTTTTGATACATCATGTTCACAATAAATCTTAATCAACTTATTGTCCTTTGTATACCTAGCTAAACCTTGTACATCAACATCATTTCCTAAAGCTCTTAGTCCAAATTCTAAATCAGTACCGGGAATCGGATAATGATAGTAAATAACTTCTTCCTCATTGACATAACCTAATTCAGCCATTACATCATTCAACTCATGTACAGAAAACTCATCCATATCAAACCCATCAACATACGAAACCAAACCATTAACATACCTCCTTTCATCATGGTCTTTAAACTTTCCAGCATGATGTATTTTCATAGAAAACATAGTAGGGTGTCCTTCTGAAAATGCAATAACAAAACAACAATTAATATCATGTTTCCAAGGTAATGTCAATGAAATACATTATTTAACACATTAGTTTTCATGGTTTATTTACCGTATGCTTTCAGGGGTCCATTTCCTTCATGCTTCTCTCGTATTCTCCAGTGATTACCAACCATTTATTTAATTTCAGCTGATCAATTTGGGGTTTGATTTCTAGGGTAATTGACCGGATTTGGGTTTATTTGGGTAGCTTATGTGAGAAATGGGAGGGAAATAATAAGTCAACGAGGGTGGGTTTCTATTATTAAAGGATGAGTTGAAAAGACAAGTTTACCCTTGTGTTTTAATGAGATAACGAGCCAAATAAACGTCCGTCTATTTTAGGGACCAAAAGTGTGCATAGTTTCAAAATTAGATACTGGTGGTGTAATAAAAGTGACTTAGGGACTAAAGTTGTTATATTGGGCAAACCATAGGGACCAAACGTGTAATTTTTTCTAATTATTATTTACTCTTAAAAGTTATTTCTTCAAAATACTTTGACCATTCATAACAAAACTTTCATTCATAAAACAATTCCCAACTTTTCACTTTCCCTCTAAAACAGATTTCACTGTTCCATCTCCATCACTTCGCCATCATTCGCAATCGTTGGTTGTTCGTCTGCTGTTAACCACATCGCCACCATTCATCTACCATAATTCACCCGCCGCCGTCGTCGTTCGTCGTTGACCACATCGCGGCCATTCATCCGCCATAATTTGCCCGCCGCCGTTGTCCGCCATTAACAACATCGCCACCATCCATCAGATCACTTCCATAAAGGTTTAATTCTTTTGTTTCAATTGTGTTTGTGATTCTAATATGTTATCTGGTGTGATTGTATCTGTGTTTGTTTTGCCCTAATTTCGAATGTATTATTTGCCATAATTTTTGCTTCGTTGTTATTAATGAGTGTTTGGATAATCGGATAAGCGGAATTAGTTTCATTCAAGCTCAAACTAGATAAAGTTTGATTGTTTTAGAATATATGCATAAAAATGACTTCTAATTCATTGGATGAATAGAATCAGGTAATAATGTTTATGCTTTTTTTTTCTCAAAGAAATGTGTTGCTATTTAGATGTGATTTTATAAGGTGAAACTTTTGCGTCTTCAGTGTGATGCTATATAGGCAATTACAGCTTCAAACTAGTTGATGTGAGGGAGCAGAACAAATGAGGCGCCGGGAGTAAAGCACTAGAGTACATCACACCTAGCTCAAAACATGTGATGGTAATTTATTTTCATCTGGACATATTGCATGATATGGTTGAAATGGTGAAGGAAAATGTGCGATATATGTTTTCTTTTTGTGTTCTGAGAATGTTTCATTTATGGTAACTATGATTTGTCTTTGTATAGTTAAATTGGTCATTTTTGTATGCAGTCAGATTTAAATGTACGAGAAAAGATTCTGATGTTGTTAGATACTTGGCAAGAGGCTTAGGAAATTTGTCTAAATTGTCAACTCTTAGATCACTCAATTCAACGAAAGTGATCAAAGACACTTTCGATGCTTTATTGCTAAGCTTTGTATGCAGTGCTCGACGTTGCGTTGATCGAATGAAGCGGTCAATACATAGCCGCATGCTCACACATCACATTCATTTCAAAAGAAATCATGATTAGTGCATCAATGACTCGGATATTCTCATTCCATGCTTACCTTCTGCTTACGCTGCCAATATCATGAATCAACTAAAGCTTACGCTACTCGATAAGAAGAAATCATGATCGAATGTGAGCATGTCGGTCCAAGTGTCAATATCATATCGCGGGCAACACAACAATGGGTGTGGCTGAGATTAACTGTAGTGATGATCTCTATTAAAAGCTCAAAGGTCATCAATGTGGATCAGCTCTATAACCTCCACAAAATATACATTGTAGTTGAACAATGATGAAATCACCACGGAAGCACAAAGTTTGAATATTTTGAAGATTTTCAAGAACAAAGTCAAGAATAGAATGCTAGGATGCAAAATGTAAATCATGGGGTGACCTCCCTTAGGGGAGATTGTTAGGAATTAGAAATTCCATATGTGAAGAGTCGGTCACCCCAAATATTATCTAGCATAAGTTAGCTCATAGACATATCGTTTGTTACGTTATTTAGTAGTTAGTTTGTAGCGTAGAATAGTTTAGTGTAACACCGTGAAGGAAGGACGGGTCTTTACCCACTGTATCCTTGATCCACAGGCCGTCAGGAGGTCGTTTAGTTTGTAACCTATAAATACCCTCTACCTCCCAAGGTAGAGGGTTGGATGTTTATTTTGGAGTCTAACCTTCCATGAGTTTCTCTTTCTAGAATATCCCACTTTCTCTCTCTAAAACCATCTAATCATACGCCTTATTTGTGATTGATTGTGTGTTTGTGAAACCCAATATGTTACACCTTTGGTGTTTTTTGGTTTGACTGGCTGAATCAGACATATGGGGATCCATATCCATTATTGATCAGCACAATAACTATTTGTAGTGTTTTGACATGTAGTATTTCGGATCAACCAAACCCATCTTGACCCACTTCTTCTTACAGTTAAATTAGTTAACCATCTGATGTCCATTTTGTGAAAATTATAAAGGTAAGCTTCAAATTAACACAAATCTTGTTTTTATTGGTTAGCCTTTTCCATCTATTGGCAAGTTTCCGGAATCTGAAACATTAATGGTAAGAATGTTCGATTTTATTGGTTTTTACAAAATTTTCAGCCTCGTTGCAACTAAACAGGAAATAAAAGAGAAAAGAGCATGAACGGATCACGGATCACGGATACTCTTGGGTGTTGCCATTCTTCTAATTTCTCTGTTAGGGGCTTTTAAGGTATATAGAGAAAGAAAACAAGGAGAAGGTATAACACACAAGTGACGTCATATTAACCATAAGTTTAACCATTATAGTTTCTTCTTTTGTTGCTTTGTTATAACTGATTATAGATTACGAGAAACAGAAAAGAGATGAAAAATTCCTTGAGTTGACACCCTCAGAAAGCCTCAAGTATATACATCATCTCGAAAGCTATTGTGGGGATGAACGTCTGGCAGTAAAGGTGAACTTTGTTCATGTACTTCCTACATGCTATGAGATTATGTTGGAGCAAACTCAATACTCAGATATTATGATGGCACTCTATTGACAACCTCTTTGACTTAGAAGAAGCGTGTCTCAAAATTTCTAGTTTTCATAATATTAACAATGGCAGTAGCAACCTACATTATATTTTTAGAAAACCGTGATCAAGTAACAAACTGTGTATTTTTTACATAGTATTTCAGATCAACCAAACCCATCTTGACCCATTTCTTATGTATAAATTACCAATCATCTGATGTCCATTTTGTGAAAATTATCATGGTAAACTTTTAAACTGATACTTGTCTACCTATATATAGAAAGAGGCCCAAAGCATAGAAGAGATATATGTTACACAGGGAAAATCAGTTATTAATAGATACATAGAGTTAGGATCAAATAAGAAGATTACTTAAAATAAGAAGGAATAGGAAGAACTATAACCGCAAATCCGAGATGCACCGACCTAAATTAGATGCATCCCTATAATCTTAGATGCATTATAACGCACCATAGTGTGTTTTTAGCTTAATGGATGCATGTAGTATATTAGATGCATTTCATGATTTCTCTTATTTTTGTTCCTCGTGCGAAATCATGAAAATCAATTTGCACCATCTATACATCAAATTAACTTCGAAACTCAAGATGTTGCATCTATATGAATAGAAATGCATCTAATGCAAGTCGTTGCATCTCAAATGCGTGGTTTTGGTCACTTCTCACCACTTCTTATTTTAATTTACTTATCACTGGATCCCTACTCTAGTAACATATACCAAGAGTTAAAAACACAAGTGATTCAGATGGTATCAAAGAAATATCCATTGCAGACATACATAACTTGAGTGATTTGAAGTTTTGAACATAAAGTTTAGGTAACACTTCTAATTAGTAGGCAAAGTCTCATCAAGAACAAAGGCATTAAAGGGTTTGGTCGTCTTCCTCCAGAAGGTGTAATCATCAAGTGTACCAGGACCACCAGCGTTGTTGCTTGGGTAGCACAAATGCGTGAAACAGGATGGACAGGGGATTAGTTCTTGAGGGTGGCTATGAATAGTTGTTACATTGGCACAAGCGAGTGAGATATTAAGAGGAGCAAAATGTCATGATGTTCTCAAAAACCATTTATAATGTAAAGATTGCAAAAGGCATTTTTCTTGTTGTTGTTGTTCACAAAGACTCTCACACACACAAATAATACAATCACCATTTCAAAACTTCTTATCGTGAGTGTGTGTCAAAGCGACAATATAACCCGGTTTTATTTATTCAAGACCGCTGGTTATCAAAGTATAAAAGAAATGGCATTGAATTAAAATCAGGTGGTTGATTGATTTGTAACTCTGTTTGAGCCGATATAATAATATTAATAATTCAAAGAAGAAAGACTTACTGCGTATAAACGGTAGATTTGCACCTCACATCTGCGGATATATAGAAGAGGAATTAATGTAAATAGATGGATTTTTCAAAGCGAGTTGTAATGCAAATAATCAAGACTTGGGGACTTTTGTTTTCGATTACACTTCGTTAGATACGAGTTATAAACATAAGCCGCACGTAAACAAATAATCCCTAAAATTGAAATGAAAAATATAACTAATCATCTTAAGCCGTAAAATTATTAGTTGCGGCTGTATTAAGAGTTCTTATGAGGGATGGAGGTCGAGCTTAGCTAGAACTTATATGCGTAAAATGACATAAAAGGACATATTTTAAGAGGTTATGAAATTGGAATAACCGCCTCAAAATGTACCTAACATGGAACTCTTTTTGACTAAGGTGTAGCCAACTTTATTTATTTTTTCATTATTATATACCCAAACTTTCACTAAATTTTACACTAGACGAGGGACAAAGGATAGCAAAGGGAGCAGGAGGGCACCTCTATGTTTTCATTATTCAATCTCGAATCACTTTGTAGACACGTTTGCGTGTATCTTGTGACCATTTACCACTATGTTTTTAAGAACCCCTATCAAAAGTTTGGGTATATAATAGCAAAAGAAGTCGAAAGTGTTAGATATTACGGCTTTAACATAGGACATTTAAATCGAATTATAAACCAAATAAGAAAGCTTAATGATGTACATAATACCATGAAGAAAGAGTTTGGATAGTCTTGGGGAAGCTTGAGATTGAGCTTCTGATTACGATTAAACTTATATAAATTCATAATCGTTTGATTACGATTACGTTTATATAAGATCGACTTTGTCGTTTCGTAATATCATCTTCTTTTTCTTCCTTCTGTTCACCATAAACATATATAAAAATTCATTATTATTATTATTATTATTAAATAATTTTTTTATCAATCGATGTACTTACCATCTTCAACCGTGAGAGAGAAAATATGTATGATACTCCTAAGTGAAAACCTAAAATAGCTTGTTACCCCCTTTTTATAAGCGCCCTTTTTCTCTTTTCTTTCGGACTTTGTTATAAGGGTAATTATATATACATTCATCCAAAGCCTCATAATTGTATATTAGCGGGGATATCAGCTAGCGATAATAAGTACTCTGAAATAAAAAATTTCAATGAACCATGTTTTATAATGAAAGCGTTTTATGTGAATAAATTTGCGGATGTAAAAGTTTCATGTAGCATATTTCAACTATTTAGAATATTATAGTAGGGTTACGGATGGCGGTGTTTCTTGCCAAAAGTTTTTCACGAATTTCCACCACCATTGGCTGACACCTCTTGAGTACAAGCACGATTTTCAATGAACCATGGTAGGTTCACTTTACCTATAAGCGAAACATAATGAGTTTGAGTAACTTTTAAAAAAGTGATGGATATTATCAAACTAATTCATATAAAACAATTGAAAGTTCGTGATTTTGCGTCAGTGGTAGTCAATAATGTTATGGGGTTATGGTCATCAAAGTAGTTGATTGTAATTAAAGTAGTCACTAATAAGTAGAAACATTTTTTATGAAATATATATGTAATAATCAACACATACGTAATAAAATAAAATATATTTTTGAGCATGTTTGTATCATTAATATTGTTTATTCTACTTGTATCATATAGATAAAGAGATAAATAAAAAAGGCATATAATATATACATCTTGTAAAGTATATATTTATGAAAATGTTTGTATTAATATTGTTTATAACACTTGTCCCACATATATAAAAGATATAAATAAGTTATAATGTAAAAAAAACTTACATGTTTAAGCAATCATTTAGAGTTATCCATGAAAAGTATAATAATTAATATACTAATATATTAATCATTGAATTAGCACTTTGCACATTTGCATCATTTGTCTTCAAAAATTATCTCGATTTTTACAAAAAACCGTTTTTTACTTTTGTGGTTAATTTTATTTAAAATAATTCAAAATTTATTTAGATTGGTTATCGAAACACTCTTATAATATAATAATAGTTTTGGAACTTTGTAGTTTTGCATGCATTTTAAAATCATATTCATTTATATGTGCATTTTTGAATTAAAACTATACTAATTCAAAAGAAATAATAAATTAAACATTAAAATTGTGGAAGATAAATTAGTAAACTATGTATTGTGCACATTATGCATTAAAAATTGTAATGCTTAAAAAACATATTAGTGACATCTTGAAAAAATTTAGGAGAGAGGGTGCTAAATACTTTATAAGTAGTATAGATATGTGTAATATGTATAAAAATCAAATAAATTATCACTTGTGAATTTACATCTTTGCATCATTTGTCTTCAAAAAATTGTCCCGATTTTTACAAAAAATTGTTTTTTACTTTTGTGGTTAATTTTATTTAAAATAATTCAAAAATTATTTAGTTTGGTTCTCGAAACACTCTTACAATATAATAATAATTTTGGAACTTTGTAGTTTTGCATGCATTTTAAAATCATATTCATTTATATGTGCATTTTTGCATTAAAACTATACTAATTCAAAAATAAATAATAAATGAAGCATTAAAATGTTGTGGAAGATAAATTAGTAAAAGCTATGTATTGTGTACATTATGCATTAAAAATTTAATGCTTAAAAAACACATTAATGACATCTTAAAAAAATTTAGGAGGGATGGTGCTAAATGCTTTATAAGTAGTATAGATATGTGTAATATGTATAAAAATTAAATAAATTATCACTTGTGAATTTACATCTTTGCATCATTTGTCTTCAAAATATTGTCCCAATTTTTACAAAACACCGTTTTTTACTTTTGTGGTTAATTTTATTTAAAATAATTCAAAATTTATTTTGATTGGTTCTCGAAACACTCTTACAATATAATAATACTTTTGGAACTTTATAGTTTTGCATGCATTTTAAAATTATATTCATTTATATGTGCATTTTTGCATTAAAACTATACTAATTCAAAAAGAAATAATAAATGAAGCATTAAAATGTTGTGGAAGATAAATTAGTAAAAACTATGTATTGTGTACATTATGCATTAAAAATCATAATGTTTAAAAAACACATTAATCACATCTTAAAAATTTTTAGGAAAGATGGTGCTAAATACTTTATAAGTAGTATAGATATGTGTAATATGTATAAAAATCAAATAAATTTTCAATTGTGAATTTACATCTTTGCATCATTTGTCTTCATAAATTGTCTCGAGTTTTACAAAAAACCGTTTTTTACTTTTGTGGTTAATTTTATTTAAAATAATTCAAAATTTATTTAGATTGGTTCTCGAAACACTCTTACAATATAATAATAGTTTTGGAACTTTGTAGTTTTGCATGCATTTTAAAATCATATTCATTTATATGTGCATTTTGCATTAAAACTATACTAATTCAAAAAGAAATAATAAATGAAGCATTAAAATGTTTAAAATCATATTCATTTATATGTGCATTTTTGTTACATCACCATTGCTATTTTAAGCTTTCGGTGGGCGGATCCCTCCATTTTGCATAGGCAATCCACCAAGGAGGGAGGTGAGATCCGGTGCAAAAGACTTGCTTTCTACTAACTTGAGTCTTGTTTTCTTGAAATTATGCATTTTATACTTGTTTTCTAACATTTGTTTTGTAGATTTTAAATATACACATGAAGACTTTGACACCCTAAGCTAGGGGAGCTTTGTGTCAAAGCAATACATACAAAATCACTTGCAATATAATTCTCATTAGGATTACATTTCATGACGTCCCTTTGCAAAGTTGCAATCATCAAGGGGAGCATATTCGTCACATAGAAATCTTTTGCAAACATAGTTGCAAATGAACTAGTTTAGTATTTCTTCTTGCTTGGCCTTCCTAGGGATGGACTCGTCGAGGGGAGTTAAAGCGAGAACACTTCTAGATCACTTGCTATCTACTTTCTTTCACATTATTTTTTTTTTACTATGTTTTTCTTAAAATTGTATTAGTTTCTTCGGCGCTCTTTTTGTTTTAGACAAAAGGGGAGAAAGAGTAAAACTCAATTCAAACTTTTACAAATTTTAGTTTTTCCTTAAAATAATTTTATGATTTGTTATCAACAAAAAAGGGGAGATTGATAATACAAATAAGCCGTAAAAATGTTTATTTATATTTTACGATCTTCTAATGTTTTGTCGATAACAAGCGTAAAATCATTTTAAGGAAACAAATAAAATACGTAAATGGTTTGAGCCAATAGTTTACTAACACACTTACATTTCATATAAAACACTAAACAAGTAGAAGTGGTTTTATGATTTAGTATCATATATGTATAACAACTAGTGTTTACATATTGGGCAAATATATACATAACTTGTATGTATCATAATGGGTAATACAATGGGTAGAAGTTTAAGTATTTGACCCATTTACCAAATACATTGAATGTTGTTGAGAAAAACTTCGATGTCCATGACTCATCCCATGGAGCATAATCCATCCCGGCATGACATCATGCTTAAAGTCATATATGGATATTATCCATGACCCATGGTTTTAACCCATGACTCATGGACTAGATGCATTGCATCTTGTAGATACATTATCTACTTGGACCCTTTAGTCGAAGTCTAGACCCGACACG